>OY735245.1:31215924-31665525 GCA_963457695.1 Neria commutata
CCTTGAATGAGGACGCAAATTGGGCTACCACATCAACATTTATTAAAATATAGAAAATATATGCTCTTAAAAATGGTTACCAATAAAATTATTACAACACAATTCAACAGAACTAATCAAAGTCGCATTTCACATCAAAGGGTATACGCAACTGTCCCGAGTAATGAAACAGTAAACTATGCTCAGACGAAGAGTGTCGAAGGAACGGAGCCAAAAATGGCAAGGTGCGTACACACCACGGCTTGTGTGCTTGACTTTTTGGAGAGTCTTCTCTCAATTGGCGAAATTTATCAGCTGCAAGTGCTGACACGCTTAGTGCGGCAGTGAACGCTAGGGAGTCCAACTCCGGAAGATTTTGCCAATCCCAGGATTCACGGGATTATAAACTTTAATCCTGGAGCTTGAATAATCCGATTTAAAGATGGTTTTTTCAAATATTTTGTGTTTTGCTTTTTATATATACGAGGGCGGATCAATAACTCCGTGACTTTTCGAACTTCCCTCGTAGTTATGTGAAATGCAACAAGTACCACCTCAAGTACCACCTGTTAATAGACTACTGTAACATTTTTAGCAAGTTCCGTCATTTACTTTGCGTTTAAAAGCTGTTCAAAACATTCAACCTCGTGGATTTTTTAAAAATGGAAAAAAGTGAATTTCGAGTGCTCATTTAACATTATTTTTTGCGAAAAAAAAACCGT
Organism: Neria commutata; assembly: GCA_963457695.1. NCBI lineage: Eukaryota > Metazoa > Arthropoda > Insecta > Diptera > Micropezidae > Neria > Neria commutata. The sequence goes on from OY735245.1 coordinate 31,216,626, forward strand.
CAATCAATCTAAGGAAAAGCTTGATAAATACTATGGGGACTCTTCACCATCGATTTCAATGGTAAAACGTGGTTTACTGACTTTCGTTGTGGTCGCACAAGTAAATAAAATTATATAAAAAAAAACTTTTTCAAAATAAGCTTTAATGTACTAAAAAGTAGAAAATAAGTTGTTTCCAAGTCACCTGTATCTTACTATTCCTAAAAGCTTGGGGCGCTCATGTGTTCAATATTTGTCAAACAGTTACCACAATATTTTATTTAAATAATTTTTTGCAAATAGATTCTAGTAATGAAAGATATTTTGAATATGGATATTGAGCGCACAAGCTTTTATTAATAGTAAGATACAGGTGACTTGGAAACAACTTATTTTCTACTTTTTAGTACATTAAAGCTTATTTTTAAAAAGTTTTTTTTTATATACATAATTTTATTTTCTACTTTTTAGTCTTCCATAAATTCAATTTTAGAGCTCTGAAATTTTTCGACAAAAGAATTTAAAACTTGCAGAGCAGTACTTAGGGCAATATTTAGGGTATCCACAGTATTTCCTATCGTCATATGTCATATCCTCAATTTAACAAATAATACGGCAGTGATCGACCCTAATATTCGTGGCATATTTGTGACGCGGTGAGTTGTTGCTATTTTGCCAGCAGGGCGCGGCAAGTAAGTTCCTATCGTTTTTCATTCATGTGTGGTGTACCTATAATTATAAACTGAAGCCCAAGTGTGTAGTTGCTTGAAAAGTGCCACGCCCCTTGTCCTACGCCCATAAAATTTTACCAGTGGGACGACATATCCAAGAGGCGACTGCATACGAAATTTCAATGCTGCACGACCTTTAGTTCCAAAGCTAATCGAGATCAAAAATTTGGTTTGTATGGGCGGTGCCACGCCCCCTTATCCAGTGCACGCCTTATTTTCTCAGTAGAAGGATATGGATATGTAGTAAGTTCCTACCGAGTTTCATTGATGTGTGATGTGTAGTTCTAAAGTTATACACGAATCTGGAGTTTATAGAAAAGTGCCACGCCCCTTATCCTACGCCCATACAATTTTACCAGTGGGACGACACATCCAAGAGGCGACTGCATACGAAATTTCAATGCTGCACGACCTTTAGTTCCAAAGCTAATCGAGATCAAAAATTTGGTTTGTATGGGCGGTGCCACGCCCCCTTATCCAGTGCACGCCTTATTTTCTCAGTAGAAGGATATGGATATGTAGTAAGTTCCTACCGAGTTTCATTGATGTGTGATGTGTAGTTCTAAAGTTATACACGAATCTGGAGTTTATAGAAAAGTGCCACGCACCTTATCCTACGCCCATACAATTTTACCAGTGGGACGACACATCCAAGAGGCGACTGCATACGAAATTTCAATGCTGCACGACCTTTAGTTCCAAAGCTAATCGAGATCAAAAATTTTGTTTGTATGGGGGTGCCACGCCCCCTTATCCAGTACCCGCCTTATTTTCTCAGTAGAAGGATATGGATATGTAGTAAGTTCCTACCGAGTTTCATTGATGTGTGATGTGTAGTTCTAAAGTTATACACGAATCTGGAGTTGATAAAAAAGTGCCACGCCCCTTATCCTACGCCCATAAAATTTTACCAGTGCGACGACACATCCAAGAGGCGACTGCATACGAAATTTCAATGCTGCACGACCTTTAGTTCCAAAGCAAATCGAGATCAAAAATTTTGTTTGTATGGGGGGTGCCACGTCCCCTTATCCTACGCCCATAAGATTTTACCAGTGGGACGACACATCCAAGAGGCGACTGCATACGGAATTTCAATGCTGCACGACCTTTAGTTCCAAAGCTAATCGAGATCAAAAATTTTGTTTGTATGGGGGGTGCTACGCCCCCTTATCCAGTGCCCCCCTTATTTTCTCAGTAGAAGGATATGGATATGTAGTAAGTTCCTACCGAGTTTCATTGATGTGTGATGTGTAGTTCTAAAGTTATACACAAATCTGGAGTTTATAAAAAAGTGCCACGCCCCTTATCCTACGCCCATAAAATTTATTGATTCGTGTATTGGGCTCTAGATTAGGCATGTATGCAAAGTTTCAGATCTCTAAGTAGTCGGGAAGTGGGTGAAAAATTGATTACTAGATTTGACGACATACTGACATACCGCGGACAGAAAGTGAAAAGCTTATAAAATGACGCTGAACGTTCTGGACGGCCAATTGAGGTCAATACACCCGAAAATGTCGAAAAAATCCACGATATGGCGTTGGCCGATCGAAGAGTAAAAGTGCGTGAGATTGTAGGCATTTCATATGGCAGTGTGGTTTCGATTTTAAATGATCAGCTGGGTTTAAGAAAGCTGTCTGCAAAATGGGTGCCGTGTTTGATCTCAATTGACCATAAACGTAATCGTGTGACAACTTCAAAGGATTGTTTGGATTCCATGAATTGGGCTACGAATTGTTACCTCATCCACCATATTCTCCGGGTTTAGCCCCAGTGACTATTTCCTATTTCCAAACCTAAAGAAATGGCTCGGTGAAAAGAGATTTAGCTCCAACTATGAAATTATTGATCAAACAAATGCCTATTTTATGGACCTCGAAAAATCCTATTTTTTGGAAGGGATACAAAAATTGGAGAAACGTTGGACTAAGTGTATTGAGCTAAAAGGAGATTATGTTGAAAAATCAATTTTTTTTTTGCAAAAAGAAATGTGTTTCATTCAAAAAGTCACGGAGTTATTGATCCGCCCTCGTATTACTTTCAATGCACGTAAATTTGATAAACAAAATCCTGAAAAATTTCGATTTTGTGGAAAATACTAAGCTATAAGCACTCAAGAATTTTTCAAGTGCAACCAAACTTTTACTATTTATAAAATTAAATCATTTCGTGAGAAAGGGAAAGTCTATGCATATGTTTTTATAAGTGTGGAGACCTGAAGCGGAGACTCAGCACCGACCTCACGCATCGTCGATTGAGGTTTCTCCATAGAAGGTTGTGTTGAAGATGTGGAAGATGTTGCAGCCTCAATCTTCTGGTCGTCAGCTACACGGGATAGCACCTTTTTGATATGACTAATATTTCTGCGAAACCTTCCCACATGCGGATACTATCACTTCATTGCCACGCCTTCCTAGGACTTCGTATTCCATTGAATCAAATGTTGGTGTAAGCTTATGCGAGGTAACCACATTACGGAGTAGTATATTATCACTAGGTTCTATATCAGATTGCCCTACTTCCTTAAATTTTGAAAATAATGGAATCCATTTTATAAAAATTTTTGCAAAATATATTTCCGTTACCAAAAGGAAAAACAACACATGTACGAGTAACCTTAGTTGTGTTTGTATTGAGATATTATTTCATAAATCGTTTCAGCTAATGATACTGACAAGAGAAGAATCGCTATAAAGATTGTTTGGAATCATGGGAGAAATATTTTCCCCCTGAAGATGGTTTAGATCAGAAACAATTTGAATAATTAATTTTTGACACATTTCTCTGTAGTCAAATTCGAAAGTAATTAAGTTTGTTTTTTTTGGGCAGAGATTATTCAAAACCTGAAGCACAACAATTTATAAAATTCTTCCGTCCACCTTTTTGCTTAATTCTACCATTATGCAATTCTCTACCAATATTTTTGACTTCTTCATGCAATTTTTCAAATGATAAATTTTCATAAGCATAAAGCTGCGACTCCTGATTTGAGTAAATGCAACTTTGAAATGTACATTTAATTGTTTTACAAAATTTTGGAGATTCTTAATTGTTTCAAAAAGAAGATCACGATCTTCTGAAAAAATTGCTTATTTATATAATTCCCGACATACAACGGAATTCTGTATTACCGTGATTGCATTCCCTAGTGGACGCATATTTCGGAAAAGCGTGCTATCGCGACTGAAAGCAAAGAGTCAAGAGTAAGAGGGAAATCACGGTTGAGCGGTAAACGTGCTCGGAACACCAAATTATGTCTTTATTTGTAGCCAACACCGAGCGCTCTTACTGTTATTCTTCTTCTTCTCCTTGTGCTGTTCCGCAGTGGAGCGCCTTCTCTGAAGCGGTGGCAGAAGAAGGAGCAGTCGCCATGCGATCAAACAAAAACAAATAAAGAACCACATTTCTCGAACGCTTTGCTTTGTTTCTCTTCTATTTTGATTGACTTTCATTGGGGAAACAATTTCATTGATTGTCGTCCACGCTTGGCAAGCATTTGGTCTCTTCTTTGGCCGTTGAGTGCTCGGCTGGCAGTTGTGGGCATTAGGAGGTTAGGAGTTGCCAATATAGTGTTTGGTGTTTTGGTGTCACGGAAACAGTGAATCGTGAGTGTCTTGAGGCGCATTTCCGTTTACATGAGAGAATTTTTGTCTGGGTGAGGGAGCGGACCCAATTGTCGGCGTTGACGTCAGCGTCGTTGGCGGAATTGGCATCGACATCAACGATGTCGTTGCTTACGCCTCAACTGAAAAAGGAAAGTGGTTGGAAATGCCTTGGTGAAATTCCAAGAAAACAGGCAACTATTTTCCAAACAATTTAATGTGAACATGAAAAGGAACGAAGGAAATGCATAAGGCAAAGGATTTTCGAAACAAAATTGTGTAATGTCTTTCTTACCGATTAAATTCGGAAAATGTTTTGAAATTCTTATATTTTAATTTGAGTACCTACAATGTACACTTGTATCTAATATGGCATAAAAGGCAGTGACCTTGAAACGAAACCGTTTTTATTGAGAAGTGGTGTTTGAAAATGTGGAAATGTATTTAAAGCACATTTTTGTCCTTTACGTGTGCCAACATTTAAACTTGACCTTTTTTATACACAAACAATTTTTGCAATAAACAATTTTGCAGTCGTTCCCCATTGCTTGGGCCTGAAACTTTCTCTGAGCAGTGAATTGGGACCACGAGTGTTTTAAAGTGGAATCAATTTTGCCGAAAGTACATAATTGCTAGGCTAACCACCCCTGCCCCTTCTCCTGGACGCCCAAGATTTAATAAATGATATTTAATAATTTATATTGTTAGATGCTTCTCCCGCACCCAAGGGGTGAGGACACTTCCGGTTAAGAAAAACTGCTTTATTGCCTACACCTATGCTAATGGGATATATTAACTTTGTTAGATGCTTCTCCCACACCCAAGGGGTGAGGACACTTCCGGTTAAGAAAAACTGCTTTATTGCCTACACCTATGCTAATGGGATATATTAACTTTCCTGTTGTCTGTATATCTTTCTGACCGTGCGTGGCAGTAGGAGAGAAAGAAGAAGTTGTCTGATTTGAACTAAATTTCGTACACAGTGACACTGAATCTTAACATATATCTGGCTCCGAGATTGGCCAAATTGGTTAAAGGACACGCCCAAAGTGCACACCTAAGTCCATATATGTACTTAAAAATTTTAACTGAGCCGAATTAAATTTAGTATTACAGTAAAGGTATCAACCATTCATGTCATACGAGTTTACGTGGTGCGCACACTAAATAGGCAGTAAAATTCTGTCTAATTTAATTATAAATTGTACCGAATCAAATTTGAAGTTAGAGAACCGATATATCATGGTCCGCCTTCTATATAGGCGGTAAACGGAAAATCCTTAGAACGTCCATAGTATATCCTGCAGAGCGTCCGTATTTTGTCACTTCGTTGATGCTGAGAATACTTTTAACCTTTTCGGGTGATGCACCCCACAATTGAGCCGCCATGTTCAATATACCTACAAGAACAGAAATAGTCGTGATCCAGCCACTATGTAGCTTCAAATTGAATACACCCACATATTATATCTTTCAGTGTTCTATCACCCCACTCGGTTACGTGGTGTAGGATATTATTCTGTATGTATTATTCAACCCGACTGATGCTTCATTACTTGTTTATAATTAGATAGAAATAATAATGAAGTACAAGTTCAATAGGTATTATATGGAAATGATATGTATTTCGATATAAAACCGTTTTGACTGAATACAAAAAAGATATTTTACAATTGTTTCATAATAATTTTTAATAAATAAATATGGTTGAAATTAGTAAAGAAATAAATAAATAATTGCTTGCTTACTTTAAGAATGTTGTATAAAAGTGCATATATTTGACTAAGATAATTTAAATGACTTGGTTCTAACTAATACTAAGTTCTTTTATAGGATAGTACCAATATAGTTACTAATAAAAATTCTGATTTCATTACATTAATATGAATTTAATTTAAATAATTTAATTAAAAAATAAATAGACAGAAAGACAAGAGAAAGAGAACAAAATCGGAATTTTTATTAAGTTAAGAGTTTATCTTTCGTTTTTTGCAAAATGTTGCAATGATTTCGTTTTTTTATTTAATTGAATCCATGCAATACTACTAAATATTTATAAACAAGTATTTACATTAACGCGATCTGCATTTTCTGATTTATAAATAAGTCTACTCCGCGCTTATTGAAATTGACTTTTAAGTTTCGCGAACTGCAAGTTATGCCTCTGAGAGAGTAGTGGCCGTCTGGGGCGTGGATCCGCCATCCCAAGGAATCACTTCCCTGCTGTGTTAATTGCTGCCTCGGATGCCGCCGCGCACTTGCTTGCTCCGTTACTCCGTGTTGATACTACACTGCGGATACAAATGCAGGCAGTCCCTTTGATCCTGGCCGTCACGTGCCGCTTGTATGAGGCGATAAAAGCGAACCACGGCTTCATTGGCATTCGTCACGGGCTCCAGTTCGCTGATATCACTGCATCCACACGTCAGGGGCCGCATTTGTTGTGCATCGAACATGAAAGAAACAAGGAAATAATGCGGAGAAAATTAGTTAATGCGTTAAACTTTGGTGTTCAGATCATAAAATGAACCAGCAATGAAAGCAAAGACGCAACACTTCCAAAACATGCCGATTCGTGTAAGCGTTCACTTTACTTTGTATCACTTTCTGTTCGTTGACGTGTCTTGAATTTTTTGGACTGATAACGCATGTTGGTACACTACATTCAGTGCCATAGGGTATATGAAGTCTGCGCGATAAAGGAAGGTATCTTATAAAATTTAAAGTGATCCAAAGTTAAATTTTTAAGATTTTCGTTTCTAAAAGTTGTCAATTGTTATTTTTGAAATATTTTCTGAAATCTTTATTTGTGTGACTAAATGTACATTTAATTGTTTTATTATGCATTTAGCTAAATGTGAATCTAATGCTCAGCATGAACGCAGAACAAGGCTATAAAATTTAAAAAAATGTTTTTGAATTTTTACATGTAAATTTTTATATCATCTGAGGGAGTTCAAAAAAACCAATGCCATAAATGTGTTTTCAAATTTTTAATCTTTAATATCCTTGTGAATTTCCAATAAAATCATTTTAAGAAATGTATTTTAGGGATTCAAGTATGCAGTATTATTTGCATTTTATAAGAGTGGCTTTATTACTTCGTTAAACAAAAAAAAAATTTATTAAATAAAACTGGGACTTGATTTGTAGACAAATTTTGGTACTAGCAAACCACATACAATTATTTTTACCGAATTCAGTTATCGAAAAAATGTAATTTTGGCTTCAAACTGAAGAAAGGTAGAAAAAGAAGAACAAATGATTAAGCGAGACACAGTGACTATTAAACCCGAGGAAAGAAGCTACTTTCTAAAATATAGTTCAAACTTTTTCAATGTTCACCTTCGATAAAATGGACATCAACATGTTGCTGAGAATACATACATACATTTGTTTGACATCAATTTGGAATTTTGAGTTAAATTTGGAGAATTTTAGCCATGAACACAGAAAGACCTCGCTAATATTAAAAATTACTGTAAGGGAAAAATATCTGGCGGATTGTTATTGGTTGATACTTCGCAGAACAGATGTACAACAACACAAGCGGCTAAACAAATATATGCATTTTTATGAAATAGTTCCGCATTTGCTTGTTTAGTGCAGGGCTTTTCTCAGTCGATGCTACCGATGCTACCCACCTGATGCTCCTTTACATACTTGCTTTTATTTTCGAAAATTTGAGATGGTCGAATTTAGAATGGCCATAAAGCATTCAGGCGTAAATAGATTCCAACAAGGCAACCACAAATCAAAGTGTTTCCATAAATATTTGATAGACAATTTTGCGATCTATATTATGCGTTCAGCTTGACTGCAAGATATTTTAGTTTGGCCTGTTCTTAAGAGCTCAGCTAATTATTTCCAAATATAATTCCAAATTAGCAAAGCCGAGTGAAAACAAGCAGCGGCGCAGCAAGAAAAAATGTAGGGTTGATTTAGGTCAAAAAGGTAAGAACTCACTCAAGGAGGTTGGGGTGAGGGAATTGGAACTTCAACTGCCAGGAAATTATTACATTGGGCCTTTACCACCACTTTCACTGAAATTACAAGGTATTGTGACTAGTAATTGATTTGTTTTAAATTTCGTACAAATATTGTACAAATATAACCTTCCCTGGTAAGGAGTCGGAAAAGTTATCCGATTCTAATACAGGAGTTTTTATAATTTAAGAAGTAAGTAATTTCTCGAAGGAATTGAATTTTATGTTTAAATAATTTTTACAATGTTTGCGGATGTCCTCCGGTGGGAGAGAGGAGGACACTTACTCCATAGAATTCACCCAACTAAACTTATACATTGCATGACAAACGACCAAAGCAGTATTCGTGAGTTGAAGGAAGCTACATTCATAATGAAATTTATGTGTTGTTCAGCTTAGAATATGGAAAAGGAGAAGATTTTAAAACTTGTTAAAGTTCACATTGACCGAAAACTTTTAAATGGTGTTAATCCTCGAAATATATAGTTCCTTCATTTAAAAATTTCGCTCATTAAAAATCGGAAGATATGAAATTTTACGGAAAATTCAGTGGACGCCCAAGAGAATGTTCAATTACTTTCGTTGATTTAATTCCAATTTGGTAGAAATTCTCAATCGAAGAAAATTGAATGCTTTTCATTTAAATTCCAATCATTTGGTTTTTTCTTGAAGGATATATAACTTATATTGTGTATAATTTAACAATTTTGTATTCTAAAAACATAAAACTTTAAATAGTTTTAAAGAAAGCGGTTTTCTTAGTTATATTGCAAACAAAAGAAATCATTCAAACAAAATTGGATTTGATTTCCACGAAAGTAATTGATTATTTCTTTGATTCCTGACTTTTCCATTCCTTTAGGGACTTACTTATTTTTTAAATACAAAATGGAATTCCCTGTTAAGGAATTGAAGTACATGTATCGCCTCATTTCCATGGCATTAAAAATCTTATTTCCCGAGAACGATTCCTAGATATGAAATTGAAGTAAGTTAAATTTGTTCACTCTTTAAATTTTTTGAGTTAGAAAAAAGTTTTCGCTTCCATTATAGGGAATTATAAAAGTTTGAAAAGTTTTTTCAATACCATTACTGAAGAATTTATATATAATGAGGAATTGAATATATAACGAACTACAAAATCATTCATTTGTAAATGTAATGTATTTGAATTTGCTCAGTTCTGTCTTCAGCCATTTAATTTTTTCATCTCTATATTTCCTCTCACCTTAATATATCTCGTTACAAGTAACTTCGAAATTTTTTTATACTGCCCCTATAATTCTTTAATTTGTTTTCTAATATCTTTAAGTTTCTTTGGGTATTTCATAATTTGTTAAGGAAGTTTTTAACTAAAATCCCTCAGTGTTGCGCCACTGAATGAAAAATATTTGTAATTAATTAAAAGTTCAGCTGAAGTGCTCTGCTAAAGTAGCCGTGTCCATTCATCTTCATTCCGCCTTGTCGATATTTCAATAGGTATTTTCATAAATCAAAGATACGCCCAGCTTCCTAATGACGATGCCAAAGGCGCTATGCTGCCACGCCTTGGAGGTGTCACAATGTAACAACTTATACAACATAGTTTATCAAAATTTGCTCAGCAACAAAGTCGATACATCAAGTTTTATTGCCCGCTTCACACACAAACATACAAGTTATATTAATTCGCATCAACGCGTCGCGAAATGAAGGGCCGGAAGTAGGCCATAGAAATACTGGAGCTGGTGCGTCCGTCGCTGGCATTTAATTATGAAAATTATTTTCATCTCTTCCTCTTGCTTGCCTTTTGCGTTTGTGTGCATTCCGAGCTACAGATTCGCCGCTGCCAGGTTGCCCGAGGGACGAATGTCAGCAGCGTGCGTGTAAGCTTGGTGCGCGTTGTTGCTTCGTTGATTTGCTAATCAATTACGAGTGAGTGGCGAAAAGTATGCGACTTGGCTGCTTCATGCCAAAATAATTTCGAATTCGTATAATTCAAAGCAAACAAATTAAAATGGAATGGTGGAATGCTAAATGCAAATTTTGTGCACAAACAAAGCAAAATATTATTTAAGGTATTTATGGTATTTACGAAGGCTAATTTTGGTTTAGTCGGTTAAGCTTCCTTAGTTCTAAGCTAAGCATAATTATTATTATTAACATTGAAATAACCTTGATTGTACGTGTATTTAAATGAAGTGAGTAAACTTCAATCAGATTTGACTGACAATATATACACTAATAGGCGCTATTGGTGACGGGCGTGTCTTTTGTACGGTTTAATACAATTCGGAACTTGAACTAGTAAATTTAGTTTATACAAAATTGGCTGCCGATCGACTTCAACTAACGGTTTCTCTTCTGTGGTACCGAAAAGACTGTCGGACGCACAGCCCGAAAATCGAAATGCTCATGTCAAGAATGCCTCTTCCAACTAGTCCCATTTTCAATGCAAACGATGCACCCTACGCCCGTCAGTGTAGGGTATAAAACTGAGATGATGGTGATAAGTGGAAATTGCGGCAATTGCATGTGGCAAAGTTGCCGTTACGCTTGACACCAGAGAGACACAAGTTTTTGTAACAAAGTGAAAAGTTACGAGTACAACAACAAATTTTAATAACAACAGCAAGAACAAATTGTTTCTGTTTCCATATTTAGAACGGCAATAAACAGGCAAAATTTCGTGTTTATTTTTGGTATTTGGCTTTCTGAGTGCAACTTTTGCTGGGTAGCCTCCTCCCCCAACCGTTGCCCCTCCTGCAATTTATGCTTTTGTACGATTTAAGCGCCTGTCAGTTTCTACGCGGTGTTTTGCCGCTTTCAGCGCTCATAAACGATGACAGAATGAGGACAGCGCAACTCCCTCAGCTGCCTGAATGGCTGTTAGTCATTTGACCGCTTCTCCTCCGCCCCTCTTTCCCCTTACCATTTGTTCAACGTTCGGTTTGGGACCTGGTTTCATGGCGGATCCATGTCAGAAGAAAAATGTCTACTCGAAAACACAGCGCTCCTTACACACCCGCACACTCCCCTGCTTGTGCAGATTCATTACTTCTGCTTAAGTTCTGGTATGTAGGTACCATGTGCCATGCCGCATAAATGGCCGCCAGTGTGGCGTACTCGAATGTGGGTGACATTTAAAATGCGCCAAGCCTGGTTGGCGTTGTTGCTTTTGTTGTTGAGTTATTAGAGCACATATTGAGTTGTATGTTGCACGCACGCATCTGACAGCGAGATGACAGCCTGCCTGTGTTTATCTTTATGAAGATATATTTTGGAAACAAACCGAAGATCCCGTGCTCAACAGCATGCCGGAATCTTACAGCTCTAATAGTTCGCTTTTGTTCGAATGCGTGCATGCGACAAATTAATATTACTACAGAAACGGCAACAAAAGAGAGTCGCCACATACATCTAATCGAATTAATGATTCTTCACATTTTACTGTTTTTAATTATTTCTTGAAGAAATTTTCGAAGAATATTAAATTAGTTTTAGCTTTCGAATTAAAAACTTAGAATTTAAGCAAAAGATCTCGGACATGGTAAGCAAAGTCCATGTGTGAGCAATCTCTCACAGTATCTCACGAGACCAACAACGAGAAATGTCAATACCAGTTATTGACCAATAAATTAATTAATTAAGACTACTCCGAACCAAATAACAAACGAAGTGCCTTTTGTGGAAAGAACACAGAAATTCACACAATTTTCCCATATTAAAATTGTCAATCAGCAGTTTTTGCCTGAATTCCTTTGCATTGCATTTCACTCCAATGTCTGCTTTTTTCCTACCAACCGATTCCAAATATTGCTTAAGTAATGTTAGAATCAAAGCCAATATAAAGACATACATATGTGGTCATTTCTTGGCGTAAGGAAGTACCCAGCAAGCGAATGAACGATCCCTGATCAACCTGGGAAAACTTAAAAGTTTCACTTTCACTCCTATGTATATAACATTGTGAAATAGATAAAAGTACTCAATGAGAAGAGTGTTCAAATATTTTATAAATAAAATTAATTATTTTGTCATACTATTAGAATATTTTAAATCGGTCTTACTGCTAAAGAGAAAAGACAACTGCTTTCATATTCTTTTTGTACCAAAAAGATTATGTGTGCAATAAAAATAAATTAATAGCTTTTTCGGATTTTGCCAGAAAACCTCATCAGCGACTTTTGATATGAATTTGAATAACTTTTATCTAATAATTTTTAACACATCATTTTTAACCAATAATGAATCGAGGTAGAAACATACTTATATGGTCAAGTCTGCGGATGCAGAATTTAATCCCTGAGCCCTTCGCTCATTCTGGCGGCTGCTGCGTTGACAAATTCGCTGTTCCCTCCCGTCTGCCTATATAAACAGCTATTAAAAGTAGCTTTCGCTACCTTTAACTCTATATGATTTCTATAGAACATCTAAGGGCCAAGCTGAATTCCAAAATATTTCTTTATATCGACGGGCTTTAGTTCAGTGCAAAGAGAATAAGGCCACGTTCCTCCTGGTCGTCAACACCATAATTTATTTAGATTGGTTTACGGACCATGCGTGTTCTTCACACGGATTTCATATACTGACGCAGTGCAATTGGAATTGACTTTGCTTTGATAATAGAATTTTTTCACATGCATCGAAAACAAATCGATCTGATTTACGAGTAGTATATACAATTTATTGTTTCTTAGATTGACTTAACGTGGTTTCTATATATCGCGGCACAAATTTATCTGATTGGTATTAATTTAGAATCTATTACAACGCGGTTCCTTTTAACATGGTACGAAATAATCGCATCAGGGAGGGTTGATTACTGATACTCGTACAAAATTGCTGAATTGTTGAAATCCCTTATGAATATTTTTCCTTCTAACTCTTTTGTCTGACTCTGCTTAAGTATTTGCCTTCAAAATCGAAATCGATGCAGTTCAATTTGTGTCTGACCGTTGTGTGTGTGTGTGCTTTGGGCTTTTGTTTCCAATGCGTGGCAGCAGAACCCCTCCGCAGCTCCGCCGTTACAGTTTTTTGTAAACATACGCACTTGCTTTTTAAATTCTCTCTGTATTTGCTTTCTATTTATTTTCTGTTCGATGTTGGGCTGCAATTTAAAATAATCACCTAGTCAGTGCCTAATGAGCCCAGTGCCGTAACAGAGTCGTTTCTCAGAAATGTTCTGCCATTAATCTGTGCGCACGTAAACAAAGGACTGCGTCTTCATAGCCCCCTCCCCTGCCCTCTTATCATTCACCAGCAGGGAATACTTACCGGCTCAATTCGGCCGAGACGAAATTGCTATGCGGACTGTAGCGCGCAGGGTCCTTGTACATGCTGCAGACGAGGCGTTCCTTGCACAGTTCGTCGGCGACGCCGAGCTGCTCAACGATTTTATCGATTTTCAACAGCAGCGGACTGTAGTAGGGATCGTAGTTCTTCGGCAGTATGGGCTGCAGTGGCGGACCCAGATGGGTGCGTGGATGCGGTTGCATGAGCAAGAGAATTTTTAATTGAATTAGTTTTCATTTGTAGCTAAAGTTCCGATTTATATGTAACAACAACAAACACAAACCTGTCCATCCTGCACAAAAGGCTGATGCTCCAGTATTTGTTGCTGCTGCGCGATGAGACGTTGCTCGGCCTGTATGCGGATAGCCTCCTTCACTTGGGCGGAGAGCTCCGGCTGCAAATAAAAAATTGGTTAGCGATGTTAAATTGGAAACGAAGCGGTATTTATATTGGCCACGTCTTACAAGCAACGCTAAATGAATACTGCTGGCGGCTGGAATGAGAAATGGGGTGGCTGGGTCGACGGTGGAGCAAAGTTTAATGGGGCACTAAGCCTTCAATTGGGAATTGGCAGCGCGCTTGATTGCTTGTGAAAGGCTTGAGCAATGCAACAAGAAAAGCGAAAGCTGCGCAGAAAATAACGAGCGAGAGACGAGAAGAGGTTCGGGAATGGTTGTTCCATTTTTAATCATTTAACGGTAATTGCTGACGCGTCTGTAGCTGGGTCAGCACTGCCTGTTCAAAGGCAACCTCCGATGAGGTTAATTTGTTTACGAGTTTTTGTGTTTGGCGGTATAAAGAGAGGGCGGAAAAGAGGAGGAGTATTGTATTGTTGTTATTCAATGTCTGCTCCTGTATTTGCAAAGGAGCCGTATTATTTGCGGCGCTAGGGTTTTTATAGAGTTGTTGCGTTCAGACTATGTCTTTTAATACCCAAATCCCCGATAATTTGGATAATTCGAAGTCCCACAAAAATTCATTTGATGGAATTTTTTAAAATGTTTCTTTCCTACTGACATTCTTGGTACGAGCGTAAAACGAAGTATGTAGTATATACTATCATCAAGGGTTTTATCAACATTGGCACCGTCATCAGTATCGAAATTAGATAAGTTTTGCACTAACTTGTACTTATTTATAACTTCTCAAAAAGCCCAAGTAGGCCACTGATGATCAATAGCTTAATATGTACATAGACAGTATTTTAATTATTAAAGGAATGGCCATATTTCCTTTAAACTTTCTTCCAACGTCTACTAAATCTGTACGTTAAGTACAAGGTTAAGTCAGGGAAATTTAGAATACAATGGAGGACCAAGAATGGCACACTTTTATTCGAGTGTTTGGGAGCATTTATAATTGGGTATTTTTCCGTTTTATTTTCTAATAGGCGAATCGAACAGGATCACCCAATATTTCACATTACTTTGCTGACTTATTAGATATACATACATTAACGCTCCAGTTCTCTATTTTTTCCATTGGTCGGGAGGGGGATATGTCAGCGACATGGGAGTTGTTAGCCTCCAGTGGGAACGAAAGAGGAGAATCAACGTAAGTACAAGTATCTCAAGAACGTTTACGTTTTGTTGTGGCAAGAGGCAAACAAATGTCTAACAACACTTTGTCAAGTTTATTGATTTCAAAGGGGAGTCGTAATTGCAGCTCAAGTGCTGGCGGTTAGAGTGTGTGCAAGCCTACATTTGAGGCGGGTGCTGCCAAAGTCACGAACTTGCAACAGCGTAGTTTTACGGCTTGTGGCGGCGACTAGCTCTGAAATGCAATTGTTTTGCTAATCTCTCTGCGGGCACTTGCCACACTTGGTGGCAAGGTAAAAAGAGAGGAGACGAGGCAAGTTTTCGCTTGTCTACAATTTAGCAATGATTGTCGTTGAAATGCCTGCCAAATGTCGCTCTTGCACAAGTTGACAATCGAGAGCGTGTTGTGGCAGCTGCACGCCACTAAGACGCCATCAACGCGCCACCAAGACGCAACTCGCAAGTTGCAAATTGCCTTCAATTGCCGCAATTGTGACAGCAGCTGAGCAGCAGCGGAGTGCTACAATCCCTCTATGTCGTGTGCTCATTTTGTGCGTCTGAAGATGCTTCACTTGCGGCACGGCTGCTTGCAACTGGCTTCATTTGCGCCTGTGCTACATTTTTACGATGGTCTTATGTCGCCGGCAAGGTGTAAGATAGTTTTGGGAAGAAATGTGGCAGACGCTGCTGTCGTTGTGCCGATGAGCTTCGGCTTGCCGAATAATTTCAATTTATATTTTTCAAATTGCCCCAGATCTTGTGATGAATTGAGCAATTAACAGCAATTCGTTGCTGAAATGTAGAATTGTTAGACGTCCATTAGATTAGACGATTAGAGGTGCAGGTGTTGGAACGGTTCCTTGAGCGCAGGTTCGACTATTTGTTTTGGCACCTCTTAACCGAGAGTCTGATCACAGAACTGAACTTATGAAATCTATGGAGAAGATGTTCACACACACAAAAGCATAAGAAAACCTCGCAGAAAACTCTGCTAGCTCCTAACTCTGCGAAAGAAAAAATGGATGTCAGGACGATGGACTGATCCTTCCAATTCCCAGATACCAGCCGCGTCAAAAACTGTTATGGAATTTTGAAGACTAAACTGCCTGTCGACAACATGTATCAGCCGGCATGCGGTTATTCGAGAAACTCGCTCCTCATCCACGGATTAGGCTGATAATATGGCTGAAAGTATGCCAATAAGGCTGGGGATATACTCGATAACGATGGTCATTCTAGAGTGTACATGAAGTACGCTGGTTTTCATGAAGGGGCGGCCAAACGACTACTAACTATCAAAAAACTAATTTGTGCACCGAGTAAATATAAACAATTTTAAAAAATTTTTGTTCAGAATATATTCCTACTCACAATGGCAAGCAATTGTTTCCCATTTTTTTTCTAGTACATTCGAAGTTTTGCTCTACTACTACGCTCAGCATCATGTGAAAATGAAATCCTTGATAATCGCAAATTTTTCTTTCCGGAAAGTCGAGTTCGTATGTAAGAGAGGAAAAGTGTAAATTTGAACATTCCCAACTAACACAACAAAAAATGAATTACAGGGTTCAGGGATGTGAATGTGGACACGCGGGTAGGCAAAAGAAATATTTTTAGTTGTCATACCCGCCACGTTATGTGGGGGAAATATAAGGGGAAAAGCCTCAAATTCAAAACATTTTTTTGAAAGACAATTTTTGTGGATGCGTGCCTGGTGTACATGAAGTTATATTTGAAGAGAATTGAACGCTCTTCTTCATTTATGTGCTGTAAATTTGAATTTCAGTTTCTGTGGAAAATGATAAGTCAAACTAATTGCAACAAAGTGACATAATATTAGTTGCTATGGAACAGAGTTGCTTGCAAGCTAATAGAAACGACAATTACGAGCGAAAAAACATCAAAGTGGAAGTGCAATTATAACATTTGCAGCGGGGCAAGTAGTAAAGAAGGAAAAACAGACAATAAAAGAAAATTAAAAAGTGTGTTCTGCATTAAATTGAACAGACAAATTTTAAAAACAGAGAAAAGCAGAGAAAAATAAATTTTCCAGGCATTTTCAACTGCTCTGAAAACTTTTTTTCTTTGAAAATGATGATGGATTTTCAGTAGAGTTGTGCCGTTAGGTTGCCTTTTAGAACTAGTTATTTTCTAGTTCACTAGTTCATTAAAATTATTCTATTTGTACTAGAAAAAATTTTAAATGCACTACCAAGATCGTTCGATTTTGTCTGGTCAGTTAAGCGGGGTCTACTAGTCACAATTTAAGGCTCAGTTAATGTAGCCGTAACATAATTTTCCGTTTTCAGCTGACACAACCTAGCCTAACCCGAGCTCTATACATGAGATTACTTTAAACGAATTTGTACGCAAGCGTAACGGAGCTTGAAAAACTTGTCAGCTATAGCTTTGTTGCAGAAAAGTGCTTGCTCTTCAATCTTAGTTCAACAAAAATAGCTGAATAGTAATGCTAGCAAAATGATCAGCGTGCTCTTTTTGTTCACGAAACTATACGGCAGCACTAGCAAAAAGTGAAATATGGAAAGGACTGACAGCTGCAATATGTTTTACGTATTCAAGTCAACGGCCAAAGTTTTACGTTTACGTAAAATTAGGAAAAAAAATTTCCGAAAATTTTTTTAGTAATAGAACATATTTTAATAAAAATAAGGGAAAATATTTTATTTATGAACAGTTAACTTTAATTTGCACTTTTGTTGTTAAATTAAATTCAATTCACATATTTTGTTATCTTCTAAAATACAAAAACCAATTTAAACAAAGCTTCAATCTTTGAACATACATTTAAATGCTGTCTTTAAAATAAAACGTTTGTGAAAATTTTGAGATCTTTAAATAACATATAAGAAAAAGTAATTAATATTAATAAGTACAAAATTCTTTATATATTGCTATGCAAAAATATCAAATTTGACACTTTAGATGGCTTCAGCAGAGTTCGGCGTTCATTTATTATATTTCCTGTCCCCTAAAAAATGCGCCCGCACGGGACTGATGTAGCCACTACGCGAAATCTCTTTAACCTGTACTGATACAAACGGGGATATACCTCACGTCTCTCATGCCACCACACTAGCGGATCTTTCTTCCGATCTAGATACTCTTCATTTAGATACTTGTTAATTTCTCTGGTGACATACCTTGTTAATGTGCCTTGCACCTGTCACTTGAAAAACTCGGCGCCTTTTGTAATTCAAGTAAATTTAGCTTTAGTTCATCTAGGTCATCCAACTGAACGACCGATAGAGCTAGTTCAGATATGAGAACCAGATCTTTTAGATCTTTAGTTCGCGAACGACACAAGCCTAATTTTAAGGAACAATGGACATTCTAGTAATACTCGATAAAAAACTTGCATGTACTTGATGTACACTTTTGCGCAATTTTAATTTATGTAAATTAACCGTCAAATGTTCATGTTTTTCTCGAGGAAACTTAAGAACAAAGATATAAGTTCAAAATTTAATAATAATGGAAGGAAAAAGGGTCCGTTAATGTTAACATGTACATTGTTGTTTTACGGGAAGTGGAATATATTGTGACGAATATGGGGGTTATACTACGGCAGCTAAAGAAAAGGACACCCTGTGCACGGTTACAGTTGAACAAGCATAGGCAAAACAAAAGCTTTAGCAAATATCAGCACCTCTGATTCGAAAGTGTTTCGAAGTTCTTACAAATATTGTGTATTGGAATTTTCTCGTACAATCCAGAAACAGGGCGAGCGAGAAGTTGTAGAATGTTCGACAGTAGCTGGCGAGAAACAGTAACAGGTATAAAAAGCGGCCGCCGGCAGTGTCGAGAGTCAGTCTTTGAGTAATAATTGAACGTGCAACATCGAGTCAGTTACCGAGTATCAAGTGAACGTGCAACATCGATTCCGAACGAGTGAACGTGAAGCATCGCAATCACAACCGAGGACAATTAAACTGCAACTGCAAAATAGTGCAAATCTTTGTAACAAAAGGATTGGAATAGTCAATCTGTTATTGGAATCAATAAAACCGTTACAAGCATTGAGCTTTTTGTGCATTATTCTTGACGATTACACAATCCAGTGATCCGAACCGAAGTAGCGGAGTACTTCAGCGGAATTACGTAACAATTGGTGTCAGAAGTGGGATTGTGCTAATCCAGAATAATGGTGAAGTTCGACCAGTTGAAAGTAGAGCAACTTAAGAAGGAGCTGGCCAAGCTAGGATTGCTGACAACAGGCTTGAAGTCCGAATTGCAGCACCGACTACGAGGGCCATTGGAGGCGAGAGGCTTTGATCTGGCAGAGCATGAGTTTGAGTGCGACTCAAAAGTGGCTGAGGTATCAGAGAAAGACATCGCTCCAATGAGTAGGGACATGAGCCAGTTGCTCGCTGCTATGCAAGGCATGATGGCCGAGAATTCTGAAATAATGAAGCGAGAATTTATGGAAAATTCGGAAAGAGTCGAGCAGAAAATGGAAGAAAATTCTGCGAACATGGAGCAGAAACTTCTAGAAAATTCTGAGAGCATGAGGCAGAAACTACAAGAACGAATCGAGAAGAAGATGGAAGAAAATTCTACACAACTACGAGAGATTTCTGAGACTTTGACTGGAAAGGTGAACGAGCTGCAAGGAAAAGTTAATGCGCTCGATGAGAGAATGCTGAAAATGGAATCAGGTCGAGATAATTCAATCGCAAGAATACAAGCGGATCTGGAAAAGCAGCTGCAAGAGCAACTGCAAGAACAATTGCAAGAGCAACTGCAAGAGCTGCAATTGCAAAGCCCACTGCAGCAAATAAGAGAATTCAGTGGTACGAAACTCAAAGCACCTACCTACGATGGGACAACGGCGTTTAACATCTTCCAACTGCAGTTTGAAACGACGGCCGCCCAGAATCGGTGGGGCGACGCAGAAAAGGCAGCGGCTCTGATAGTGGCATTGAAAGGAGCAGCAGCCGAGGTGTTACAGACGATTCCACCAATACTAAGATGCAGCTATGAGGCCATAATAAGTGCGGTAGGAAGGAAGTACGGTAGCGAGCACATGAAGCAGCTGTACTACATCGAGCTGAAGAATCGCAGGCAAAGGAGCGGTGAGAGCTTGCAGGTCTACGCAGCGGACATTGAGCGACTGGCACATTTAGCTCACTCTGACCTGGGCAGTGAACACTTGGAAAAGATGAAGATACAAGCATTCATCGAAGGAATTCGCGATCCAGAAATAAGACGCAGCGCAATAATGATGAGCAAAGCGACATTTACCGAGACGGTTACCAGTGCACTTACATACGAGGCAGCGTGGACCAGCACTATGCAATATTCTGCACCCAAAGTTCGCAGGGTTGAGGCTGAAGACGACGTTCTGTGTCAAGCAATCAAAACAGAACACCCGCCAGCGGACCGAACGATGAGGAAATTCACAGGAAGGTGTTTCAATTGCGACAAACCAGGTCACATGGCGCGGGAGTGCCGCCTTCGTCGGAAACGTTCCAGATGGCGTATACCAGAACGGAGGTATGGCGAAAGAAAAGAGCAGAGCAGCAACGGCGACAAGGGAGTCGTGATAGAATCAAACAAGAAGCTGGCGAACAAGCAGGAAGAGGCATCCAGCAATCTGGAGGAACGAATTTACGCAGTACCTGTACTAGCATATCCGGTTCCTGGTGAAAAATTCATACTGCGCACGGATGCAAGTGCTACTGGAATCGGAGGAGTCCTTTCACAAGTCATTAAAGGCGAGGAAAAAGTAATTGGCTACTATGGCACTTCTTTAGCAAAACCGGAGAGAAAATACTGCGTCACTAAAAGAGCGCTGCTGGCCGTGGTGAACAGTGTTACACATTTTCACAAATATCTCTTCGGGCAGCCGTTCCTGTTAAGAACGGATCATGCGGCACTCAGGTGGCTATTACAACTCAAGAACTCCGAAGGCCAAATTGCTCGATGGTTCGAACGATTGCAGAGGTACGATTTCGAAATAGAGTATCCTGAAGTAAGACTACATGGCAACGCCGATGCGCTATCCAGACGTCCCTGCAATACAGAATGCAGGCATTGCTCCAGAGCAGAGGAAGAAGAAGGACGAATCGATATTCGGTTGCTTAGTGTCTTGCCGGAAGAACAATGGACAGCAGAGCGAATAAGAACCGAGCAAAGAAATGATTCAGATCTGACGAAAATAGTGGACTGCAAAGAAAGAGGTGTACGGCCAAGATTCAAAGAAATAGCGTGTGAAAGCGCCATCACTAAAGCATACTGGGCACAGTGGCAGAGCTTACAACTACGCGACGGGTGCTTGCATCGAAGATGGGAAAGCGAGGACGGAACAGCACATAGAAACTTAATTGTCGTTCCTAAAGTGCGAGTAACGGACATTGTGTCAGCATGTCACAATGGTTCGGGTGACGGTCATCTGGGAATCACCAAGACGGTGGAGAAGATAAATAAACGGTTCTACTGGGTAGGATGTAAGCAATCTGTTGCGGAATGGATTAAGACATGTGACAAATGCGTCACCGCTAAAGAACCCAAAACACGCGAGCCCACCTACGATAACAATGAGGACTTGGCGAGCAATAAGCGGAAGGAATTGGATGCGATGCACCAATATATGCGGAAACGCATGCGGTTGATGAGTGACAAGATGAAGGCCAGATACGATTTGAGGGCAAATTCCGAAGGCTTCGAAGAAGGACAACTAGTGATGCTTTACAACCCACAGCGCAAGAAGGGGCTGTGTCCGAAGTTACAAACGCACTGGGAAGGGCCATACTGTGTGATCAAGCGCCTGAATGACGTCGTATATCGAATACAGCTGAACGGCAGTAGGAGAGCTAAACTTAAAGTAGTCCATTTGGAGAGACTGGCACCCTATAAGGCTAAAGAAGCTATCCTTGTTCGGGACGAACAAGTTTAAGAGGAGGGCAGTGTGACGAATATGGGGGTTATACTACGGCAGCTAAAGAAAAGGACACCCTGTGCACGGTTACAGTTGAACAAGCATAGGCAAAACAAAAGCTTTAGCAAATATCAGCACCTCTGATTCGAAAGTGTTTCGAAGTTCTTACAAATATTGTGTATTGGAATTTTCTCGTACAATCCAGAAACAGGGCGAGCGAGAAGTTGTAGAATGTTCGACAGTAGCTGGCGAGAAACAGTAACAGGTATAAAAAGCGGCCGCCGGCAGTGTCGAGAGTCAGTCTTTGAGTAATAATTGAACGTGCAACATCGAGTCAGTTACCGAGTATCAAGTGAACGTGCAACATCGATTCCGAACGAGTGAACGTGAAGCATCGCAATCACAACCGAGGACAATTAAACTGCAACTGCAAAATAGTGCAAATCTTTGTAACAAAAGGATTGGAATAGTCAATCTGTTATTGGAATCAATAAAACCGTTACAAGCATTGAGCTTTTTGTGCATTATTCTTGACGATTACACAATCCAGTGATCCGAACCGAAGTAGCGGAGTACTTCAGCGGAATTACGTAACAATATATTAAGCGCAGACGTACCTTCCCAAAGGTAAGCTATGAAAATACATTTTGTTTGTGAAAGAGACTTTTCAGTATACCAAAGAAAATACAAAAATTACGACAATTAATTTCGATTTCTTAACTTAAGCTTTCATTCCCCATATTATTGTAATAAACCAATAAGCCATCATTTATTGGCGCAACTCTATAGGGTACCAAGGGGTAATCCAAGAAGACCGATGTTGTTTATTCACATGTTTTTTTCCTGATATTGATTTTTCGATATGTAGCATTTGTTATTTTCTCGGTGAAGGGCAAACGGCGAATAACTACATATTTAAGGTATTCAAAAATTGCACTATTTCCTTTCTAGGAACGAGTTCAAATGTCTTTTTAGTTTTCTCCTTATACTCTTATGACATAATGAACAGCTCTGAATGTAATAAATATAGAGCAATTTCAACTTTTTTAGGGATCATATGAACGAACACATTCCGCCTTTGAAGGAAAATAAATATGTCTCTTATAACAAGGTGAAAATTGTATTTTGGACCTTAAAGCTTGGAGTACATCCAGTAGACACGAAGAACGAATCAAAGTTGCAGATTGAAGCACTAGATGCAATACTAATGGTGATTGAAGATTATTATGAGAAAGATGATGATAGTAATGATGTGAGCGAAGGTGAAAAAAGAATATGATGATGTTTTTGGTGAAGATTTTTTTTATGAAAGGAAAATAAAATAAATGAGGAAATGTTTATGATAAGTTTTGGTTGCCTATCAATATAAAATATTGTATTACAATAATCTTTTACATTTTCATGTTGAATCAACAACAACAATAGTTATTACAACGCTTAAGAGCTTGGGCGAACTAATCTCCTGTTTGGGGCCAATTACCCCACTGTGCGGCGTGTGCAATGTAACAACGGCGGGTTTGCAACTCACATCGATTCGAGCAGTCAGGTAGGGGAGGCGGTGAGGCAGTGAGTGAGTCAGTGAGGCAGTGAAGCAGTCAATGACACATGACACACTTTCGCTGCCGCTGCATTGCCAAGTTCCACTGTCAAGTACCTGCATCGGTTGCTGGTTGCAATTGCTCTGCTTCCATGTGGCGATATTACGAGTATGGAGCAAGGTACGAAAATGGCAAGCGGATGTGGCATTTATGCTCTTTATGATTAGCGACGACAGCCGACATGGAATTTCATGATTTTATGCTTTATGACTTGGTTTCAATTAAGTGAAAATACGACATAGAAAACCTTTTGATCCGTTGCGAATCCTGTTGGCCCGTGGGAAATAAAACCAACTACAACTTATGCTGCATTCGCATAAAACGGAAACAATTATTATAATTGTGTGTGCGTGTGTATGTGACAATGAACAAAGTTCAAAACTCTTCGCCGGTTCGGTTCAGTTGTTTTACACACTTTCGCTTTTATTAGCAGCCAGATGCAACAGGAGTGAGATGGAACTACGGTTGCCAACTAAAACTACCTCCAAGTTGGAGCAGATAATGCTCTGATGATAAACATTTGCACACTTTCATAATCCCGTAATGCAATTTTTACTTTCCCATCCAAATTCCCATAGTAAGTTTAAACTGTTTTATTAAATATTAATATTTTCAAAAAAAAATTCTACAAATATGATAGTAAAAACTCTTTCTAAAGGACCACTACTAATTCACTAAAAATTTTTCCTGGATCAGAAATGAAAATCAATCTGATTTTTATTTTTTCGATAAATTTCTTTCGATGAATACTTTTAAGGTCAGAGTTTTATTGATTTTAAGATTAACTTGAGGAACTGGCAATTTAAAATAAGAAAAGAAAGGAATCAGATTAGTCAATTTGATTTCAGAAACAGTCAATGAGTTAAAATAACCGTTTTCTAAATTATATTTGACCTCTTCCAAAATCAATCTGGAAGTGGTACGGTAATTACGGTATGGAGCGAAACATTCCTTCAAAATCGGAAGCAGTATATGATAACTTATACTAGGAAAATATCCACACTTTTTCTATTGTTCGTTTCAACAAAACGAATGCTTTAAATTATAATGCTAAAAATCTGAGATTCAACAGACCAGTCCACAATGAGTCATTACAATAATGCGGTCAGAAACTATTAGAACTGATATCCAATAACGAATAAATAAATAAATAATTTCCAATAGGTGCAATATGTAGATTTATAACATTCGATATGTAAGAAATTTCGCACTGAATTTTTGGGGATGTTTGAATTTTTTCAAAATAGGGACCATTGAAAATCCAATACTGTTGGCAACCCTAGATGCGCCAACCCAATTTGCAACTTCAGCCCAACTCATTACGGACTTTTCCGTGACTTTTACGGCAGAGTTTAACTTTATTTAAAGTTGTTATGTTTTATTATGTAAGGATATATAATGGTGCGGCATTGTTTTTGCGGATTCGACAGTTTGCCTGAGGCTATGCAAAAGGACATGTTATAACTTTTCGGGTTTTTATGTCACTCATTAGAACAAAATTAAATGGCACAATGATGTCGTGCCTAGTGAAAAAGTTGATGCCAGCTAGTTAATTGCATTTGCGGAGCGGGAAAAGCTATTTCATTTGTTTGAGCAGTGATAAATAAAAGGGGGACATTCGGGGCTGACAAATGATTCTAGGCTGTTTTTGTAATGTCAATGATTACCATTTGTAATGGCAAATGACTAATGCCACGCCATTTACTACGGATAATCCGTCCTCAGTCTTGTGGAATACATTTATTTGTATGTGTTGCAGATATGAGGGTGTTCACAAAACACGACGATAAAGCCATCGTATTTATGTCTACTCGTAATATGGAATTTACAGACTTGGAATCATGGAATCATCGGACTTCGCCCCAAGAGTTGTACCGCTCCTTTTAACCTCCTGTAGGTCAACCAACTTTGCGAGTGAATTTAAAAAGTTCAAGATTATTTCCGGGACACTAGGAGCTGCAGTTTCAATATCCATTACTGTATACAAAGAATAAATATCATTTATTACAACACAGTGTCCGGTCCAGAGGCCAGATACCATTTGATTGAATGCTCTTCGGAAGTCCTACTAGCTCGTTTTTCTCCTCTGAGAAGATTCTGGCATAAATGCCTTAACCTGTCTGTTACCTTGCGTTTCCTACTTGTCATATATAGTTTTCTAATTAATCAAAGTTTTGGGTTTTGCCTAATGAAGCTCCACGGCTCCTTTCATAGCCAGTTCATCTGTCATTTTGTTCCCAGTAAAGCCACTATGTGATGTTCCTTTCTCAGAAGGATGTTCCTAACGGATACCGAAAGGGTCGGACGCTTGTTATTGTTTCAATCTTTTATGGCCTTGCACCATAAACGTTCGCGGGTGCATCAACCTACAGCGAACACATGTGCAACTATCGCCACTCTTTTGTCCTTTTCTTGGAAGGACGATTGTTTGCCGCACGTGTCGTATGTTGGAATTTCGCGAAGAACACTGCCGTTATCGCTAAGTATTTTAATAACTGAATAATTGCATATTCAAGATAATTGCTACATCATGCTATCGATATCTGCTTCAGAGAATACATTGAGGCAATGAAAATAGGCTAAAACACCAATATATGTAATCATTTTATAAAGGTTAATCTGAAATTCTTCACCATTTACCAAAACAGCTAATTTTATGCTAGTAAAGTAAAAAAAAATTTTTTTTTAATTCATCTCCTGTTGTTTTGTTAGATTAATTATTGAAAGAAAGTATGTGATCCTTGAGAAGCATTCAAAGTGTGGAGTATAATAAAGATTACTATTTGCTTGATCAATTATGCGGGTAAGTAAAAATTTTAAATATTATCTTGAATTTAATTCCAAAAAAACAACTTCATATGGAACATTTTTCTTGCTCTAAAATGAGAGACGATGATTAGATTGAAAGATTGACACCTTGGCTAGAATTCAATTCACTTTGATACGAATTTTGGTTGAGATTCATTATTTTTCTATTTCACTACCATATCTTTCGATAAAAATCTAGAGTGTGAAATATAATTTCTCAACAGTAAAAAGAGGAAAACATAAGCGGAAGCACTTCATGTGCAGAACAAAAAAACAAGAAAATAAAAAAGGAGCTACTTCTGTAATGCTGCCTTATATTAATTTAAAAAAATTATAAATTATTCCTTCCTAAGTAAGTCTCAAAGATCCAAACGTTTTACGAATTAATGAATTTTTTCGCTTCGAAGAATATTTTTTTAACAGTAAATGTAGTTCTTACAATCCATATTTAAAGTGAAAACTCTTGAAGTTCAGCCAGCGTATAATGAAAAGAAACTGAGAGCGCTCTTCTTGTTGGCAAATCGAAATGTGTTTGCCAATTGACGTCTTTTAGAAAATAGCGTTAATTGCGGCTTTTCCTACAGACTTTTCACAGTTTCGCTTTTCAAAGCACAGCACAGTTGCTGTGCCTCCATGGCGGCCCTCTCACCTTCCCGCTGTGCCCATTCGCAATAAGCCGAGGCGCCAGACAAATGGCATGACTTGCTTGCAAGCTACAAATTAATATTGACAACTGCTTTTAATTTGCCTGCACAAGAACGAAATTTCGAAGTTGGCTTGCACTCAGGCCGCAGTGTGATGGCGTGTTAACGGCATTCGCTGCACTTTGCTGCAGTTAATGTCTGTGTTGACTTTGTTAACGACTTGGGCTAATATGTTTAGCCAACATGCGTTTACGCTCCGGCAGAAGTCATTAAAATTTTGCTGCCGCATCCCCCGATGTGACGCGACTGTCGTTATTAACTTGTTGCTACACTACAACAATTTCGCTTTGTTCGAATTAATTTAATGAATATATTTTTTTTTCATGAAAATTTTTTATATAATTGCATTAAAGCCCGTGTAACGAGGGTCTAGCTTTCTCCCGTTAACTTGTGTATGCACGTTCCATTTTAACCATAAGGGTACGGTCGCTTATGCGGGAGGCCTAGTTTCAATACCCGTCTCATAAAATCTAATAAAAAAATTTATTTTTCACTTCTCGCGATGAATTGGCAATTATCCGAGAGTATTTTTTGCCCTGAAAAATTCATAATCCGTTCGGAAAAGGAATCAATTTAAACAAGCTATGCCTAAGACCATACGGGCTGCTGCGCCAATTATTAACTTTTTTTCCACCTCATCTCCAGTATCGGCGGTAACGGTTTGTATAGGAGGTTCGCGTTGCCGTGAACCGATCAATTTCATTTCCAGATATTTACTCTTTCTCGATATAAGAGTACTTAATGCCAAAGTTAATTCATCTCCGACAACTTCGTATATTATTCTTCGCACTTTGTATGCGGCGTATGAGAATTATTTTCTAACAATCCTTACAAATAATTGCTCATACTACATGCACTTTCAATGGAAATCAAATCTGATTACAAATATGTTGGAAACAAATTTTTATAAGAGTTTATAATTTCCGAATGTCAGTAACAGTAAAATAAACAGTTCGGATTTGTTGCAATGAATTTGGAGCATTTTACAAACTAAATAAGTCGTGTCTGATGGTCTTAAAGAGCGACAGAAAGCGACTAAAGGTTCCTTATACGGCCGAAGCAGAGTACCGAATGTTTGGAGGACACTTTCGAAATATAAAGATTTATAGATATCAAGAATGTATATATTTTTAAGTTCATTTTAGATTTATTATACTATCTAAATATATTTATAATCAATTAAACGAAAATTGATAAGCTATTTTCCGTATAAGAGAAGGACATAACTCGATAGTTTGTTTTCTGCTGGGATATAGGAGTATCATATCCGAAATTTTCGACTTCAATTTCCAAACATGTGGCACAGACTTTGCTTTGGTTTCAGCCCCAGCGCAGAAGACACCTACATTCGCTTTATTAAACCAACACCTTCTTGCTTCGCAAGCAATTTAAGTGCCGTAGTTCAAATTCTCTTATAGAAATATTTAACGAGCTTTAAATAGAGCTAAACATCACTTGGTGATACCACGCTATTGGCATTTCTAAACTGTCCACATATTTAAAAATCCTTCCCCGACGAAGGCAGATTTGAAATTTAGTTTCCTAAAGCACAACATAAGCAATACAATTGCTTATAGTATTTATATATATTTTCATCTAAAATTGATGAAATTCAATTTAGGATTAAATTCTATTGAACCGAAATACATGATATGCAATATGAATTAAATTAGAAGGCCGGCTTCAGCTAAACAGAAACTAGTTTCGTAAATTAATACGGAGAAAGTTATTTGATAACTTCTATGATACCGAAATTAATTTTGCAAGCTATAACGAGGAAAGATATTGAATAACATTCTTTTTACTATCCTATTTTCACATACATACACTCATGCACATGTATGAATTCCCCCTGAAGCATTTCCTACTAATTCATAATGCCAGCATAGTAAGCCAAAATAATGAATTTCTCTAAATTCTGGCACAATCAAGCAAATCTCTCATACAAGTCAGGTAATATATGTATGTATGAACAGTCTGCGTCAGAAGAAGATACCGCAATTGAAAAAAACGTGACTTTGGTCAAGCGTCCACATGCAACAAGGGCAAAGCGACTATTCAGCTGTTCGAGCTGACCTCTACTCTGAGTTGATTACAAGCCTCTTGCTATTCTTTCGAACAAAAGCAATGTATGTGAGTATGAATAAGAGTACAATTCAAAGACTTTTACAAGAAGCTATATTTATATTTATATTATATTAAATGTAAAAAAGTGTCCTTCCGAAAATTTTATAAACATTGTAAAATCCTTGAAATAATACTGTTGATGATATCGTATTACTGATCTCCAACTTGCATGCTACGAGGAAAAGCGCTGTTGAGCTGCCCACACATCTGGAATAAATCTTTAGTGTGCCATTGAAGCTAATATGGGTCCCTTCTGTGCCATTTCTACCAAACTCTTCTGGAAAGCTCTCGATTTCCATCCCTTTATTGCAAAGCTTTAAGATAGTCTGCCAGTCCGAAAGACTCCACGTTACATTTTCTTTCTTTTGACGCAGACTGTAAGTAAATGTGCCGTTAGCCAAATACTTGTAGCTTTTGTGGCATAATAAAGTTCTGTGCAACTTGAGCCGGTGTGCTAATGCAAAAATGCACATTTGCAAATTACGACAGGACGCTCACGGCTTAAGCTTAAATAAATGGACTTAAATGGAATGCGTCTGCTCCGAAGTGATTTCGTACCGGCTTCATGTAGGGAAACAGTTCATTCAGGAAATAAAGCAAATGGAGTAGCTTTAATTTGCATGCACTTAGTCGGGGGAATGGGTGGGGTGTGAAAATGAGCTGAATAATTTTTTCCCGGAATATCAAAGTGGTCACTGTCACTTACCGAAAGCTGTTGCTGCTGCTGCTGTGGATTGTTGCGCCCAGGATCGTACTGGGCGGCGATTTGTGCTGCACTAAGACCCGGAGCAGCGTGTGCTCCCGGCGGCGGTGCTTTCGTGTTGCCTCCGCTACGCTGCGGCACGTAGACGGGACTCGGCATAGATTGGGCGCCGACGGGACCTCTCGTTTTGGCGCCAAATATGCTGCAAGGATACAAGACAGCCAGCATTTAAATTTTCATTTTAATTAATTTAATTTAAATTTTTGCACGTAAAGCATCTGAAGTGCTTTGGTGTGGTTCTCTTGGAATGCATGTAATGTGATTTCATGGACTACCTTGGCTTGTCTGGACTTTGGAAGGGATTAAAACTATGACTAGTGGCGTGCGGCTTTTGGTAATGTTGTGGATGTTGTTGTTTTGGCTGTGCTGGTGGCGGTGGTGCAGATGGTGTTCTATGTAAGGGAGGCGGTCTTTGTTGTTGTGTGGCGGGTATGCGTTGCTTATTATGTTGTTGATGCTGTTGTTGTTGTTGTTGTATAGTGGGTTGTGTGCTGCCCAAGCCCCAGGCGTGTATCTCATTTGCATCACTTGTGTGCGGTACAAAATAATTGGAATTTCCCTCGATCTGTGCAGCGCGGTTAATGTCGCCGATGTAACTGTAAGTAGGCAAAGAGCGGACAAAGCAAAAAAGTGTTGTAGTGTTTATTGAGGGCAATAGATTGGGTGGGTTGCAAGCAGTACTGCCAACAGTCCGTCAGTCAAAAATGGCCGAAAAGCTAGAAAATTAAGCAAATAATTCCTGCTTTGTTAGTCGCCATGTTTTTTCTGGCAGGCTAGCGATATTACTAACTAAAAACATCAATAAAACAATTCGAAACGATTGCAGCGAAGACAATAATTTTCTTAAAAAAAGCAAGTTTTTTACGATATTGAATAAAAACTGCAAACAAAATTGTTTTCAATTCTGATCAGTGAAGTTTTTGTGAACTAATCTCTCAAATTATTATCTCCACTTAAACACTGTACTTACTCTGAACCCAGACCAGGGCCCGAGTTCTCCCAACCGCCCTCGTAATGCTGATGCGGTGGTGGTCCATAGGTCTCGTGTATGGGTGCTCCATGGAAGTACGCCGAAATGTGTCCCTTGGGTGGATGTGTGTAGATGATCTCTGGTACTGAACTGTGCTCGCCGCTATGCCATGGGGGCACAACCTAGAAAGAAAACATTTAAAGAGAAGATAAAACGCAATGCAATTATGTGAAATGGCTTTTGAATGAACCCCAGCCATCTCGCTTTTTCAAAAAAGTAATTAAAACTTTTCTATTGCGCTGTTTCAATGTGTTCTTGTTGCTACCACCCTTCCCGCCGTGAGTCAGTGCAGTGGAACAATATGACGATACCTTTGGATATTCGGTATGCTAACCAATTTTCTATTGAGTACTCGGCAATAGAGTTGAGAAATTTCGCATTACTTATGACTTTTCTGCATAAACGTGTAAAAAATCAAGGTAGCATCAGTTTCGTGGATCGTTTGGGCAATCAAAGCGAAGCAAATTAAAATTTATCAGCCAAAATCGTGAAAAAGGGTTGGAAAATATGAAAGTTCCAAATGTTACAGTAGCGATGTCTTTATGCAGGTAGACTGTAGTGGGCGTGTTTATCTACCGATTTGATTTTTGGCTGAAAATGTAACATACATACATATGTAAGTTTTTACGATGTCGTTAAACAAGTCAAAATTATAATAACTTTGCAAAGCTTTGCTTCTGAATACGAATCACTTGGACTTTTATTTCCTATTGAATTTTACTAGTTTGCTGGTTAGTGCGCATTGCCACTTCAACCTTTCTCATCATGTACCGAGCACCCACTGTGTAAATACCAAACCGAGTATGTGAGTCGTCGACACGTTCGCTTCACCAGTGCGAACGTATTTTTTATATAATCCTGTTTGGGTAATGCGATATTTATGTATGTTGGCAGCAAAGTTCCGGCTTTCTTCTGCTCGCATGGCCTGTTGCAGTGCCTCCTGTGTGTTGCTAGACTCCCCTTAGTGCTCATGCCCAAGAAACCAAATCAAATTGACGCATCTGACGAGAACCTGCGCAGCCACCAAAACTGAAATGGGTTCTGTTGTTGCCAAACTTTTGGCAGCCGCATTTGTTGGCTTCCCTCGTGTAATTGAAATAGAATCGAAGCGACGGCGCCATTTATGCTGTCATATTTCATAGCCGCCAGCAAAGCAAGAGCCGAAGGTAAAGCCAACGCACAGCCCACTCCAACAACAAAGGAACATTCTACGAAAATTTTAGAACGTTTCCAACTGCTTCGTTGCACATAATTGTATCTACAGACACGTATGTGTGAATATACATATGCCTTTATATGTACATACATATAAGTGTCAACGCCTCAAACGAAGAAGCTGTGCATGAATGCGTGGGGGCTAAGGTCTTTTCGTTTCTAGCTACTCAGACAGCTTTCACAAGATACATTGAACTCCTTTCAACTTTTAACTTGAATATTATATTTATCGTTGAAATGTAAATTAATGCTCGTGCGCGTATCAATTGCGCTGTTATGCTGTCTGGTGTTATTGTGCGCTGTCGCGTGGGTGTGGTCGCAAAAATGCCGAGAGCCACATTTCAATCTATAATCCTTATGTAATTTCCCCAATTTGTGACATAACTAAATTCTAAAATAAAATATTTTTTGGAATGCTTTAAATGCAATTAGATTCCGACGATAATATACTGCCTGCTGTAAAATTATATTGTAGGGTTATATAATCCTTGCCGGGCTTCGATCTGTCATGTCACAAAAACGGAGACGCGTGGATATTTCTTTCTTTATTCACCAGAAGTGTATGCCCGGTGAGGTAAGGTGAAGACTGTATTTGCTGTGGAGTTTATAGTCGAACTGAGTTCGAGTAAAAAATAAAATATATACATATATGTATACAAGTGTGTTAAAGGCAATAAAGAGACAAAGTAACAAGTCAAAAGATTTGAGGGAAAGTAGTTTCATTCCTGAATTTTCAGCTGTTCATCCAAAAGTTGATTTAACGCCTGACATGTGTGTTATTTTATATTTTTATTCGATTTAAAAATGAATTGAAAACATTCTTTTACAGCTGTGCATACACTGAGCTTACTGAAATGTCAAATTTCTTATGTTTTTACAAGAGATCCTGCAATACCGACCAGCAGCGTCCTGTACTTTGATAACACTACTAAGCAAACTAAGAAAAAATCGAGTAACATAGTGCGACATATAGTGCATGTTGTAGGTCTAGTCAAATAGAGATTTGTACACCAGGAAAGTTCCAATAAACGCGGGAAATCTTGATCTACTTAGTTAAAATTTTATATATTTTTAGTTATATGTATATGTCATTCGTTGTACTTAAATATTATATTAATTTAATGTTAGGTTTAAGTCACATTTTTTGTAAATCACATGTTTAAACTCCTTTGAAGTACTAAAAAAGACTAAGTCTTAGTGTACACCGAAATTTCAATAATAATAATAATTTAAGACCACATTTACTTTAACGATATATATTTTGCAATCTTTTAATCTGTTTAGATTGGCTGCAGTGCAAGAGCTTTTTCATTTGCGTACAAAAACTTCAAGTACAAAATTGACTTAAGCAGAAAACATTACAAAGATAATGACTATTTTAAAAGTCATTTAAAAAGAACACCCTCCCTTAAATAGCTTCCGGCTCTACTGCGATATGCGCCGGCAAAATTTCTAAAGCTCCACGGCCTCAAGCACTTAAGGAAGATTAGAAGCTGAGCACTTTCGCCCACAAAAGAGCGACAATTCAATTTCGTATCCATTTGGGTGGAGCTGAGACAATCACAAGGAAGACTCCATTAAGAAATCAATGGTTGTAAGCCCAGGTCAAAAGCAAGTGAATAGCACTTATGTGCGTGTGAGTGTGCACGTGCACCTGAACCTGAACCTGCAACGATGGAAAAATTAAAGACAACCGGAAGTTAATACTGTAAATGCCGTAAAGCTGGAGTAACAGTATGAATTCACGCACACACAGGAAGTTGCTGTGAGTAATCAAGAAAATGGCGGCATAATAAATCACAATGACAAAAAAACAGCAAACTCAGCACTTAGTCATTAATTAATAATAATTTTAATGAAAGTGTGTAAGACTTTGAAATCGACAATGTGTGAAACTTCACAAACAATTCACACACACAAAACAAAAAGGCCTCGAACGCGGCACATTTCTCATTTTTGATTTTAATAACCTTCCCACCATTTTACAAAGTGTGCACACCTTAGTGACGTCGCCGGTTCCCATTTCGAATACACCCTACAAAGATCTTATCCGCTGGAAAAATTTTCTGATATTGTCTTCGATATCAAATTGTTAAAAACTTGGCTTAAAGTATATTTTCAAGGCTTTCCCTTCAGAATAAGCTTGAAAGAAATGTTGATAACAATTTGGAAAAATAGCGTTATCAGCATAAAGGGAACAGTTGAGGACAAGCCTCAGTTTTCGTTTGCTAGCAAGATTTGATACTCGTACCAATAGTTGCTTGTAATTATAAGCTTTATATTAACTTCACTTTCTGTCGGTATGTCAGTAAGTCGTCAAATCTAGTAATCAATTTTTCACCCACTTCCCGACTACTTAGAGATCTGAAACTTTGCATACATGCCTAACCTAGAGCCCAATACATGAATCAATAAATTTTATGGGCGTAGGATAAGGGGCGTGGCACTTTTTTATAAACTCCAGATTTGTGTATAACTTTAGAACTACACATCACACATCAATGAAACTCGGTAGGAACTTACTACATATCCATATCCTTCTACTGGGAAATTAAGACGGGCAGTGGACAAGTGGGCGTGGCACCCCCCATACAAACAAAATTTTTGATCTCGATTTGCTTTGGAACTAAAGGTCGTGCAGCATTGAAATTTCGTATGCAGTCGCCTCTTGGATGTGTCGTCCCACTGGTAAAATTGTATGGGCGTAGGATAAGGGGCGTGGCACTTTTTTATCAACTCCAGATTCGTGTATAACTTTAGAACTACATATCACACATCAATGAAACTCGGTAGGAACTTACTACATATCCATATCCTTCTACTGAGAAAATAAGGCGTGCACTGGATAAGGGGGCGTGGCACCGCCCATACAAACCAAATTTTTGATCTCGATTAGCTTTGGAACTAAAGGTCGTGCAGCATTGAAATTTCGTATGCAGTCGCCTCTTGGATGTGTCGTCCCACTGGTAAAATTTTATGGGCGTAGGACAAGGGGCGTGGCACTTTTCAAGCAACTACACACTTGGGCTTCAGTTTATAATTATAGGTACACCACACATGAATGAAAAACGATAGGAACTTACTTGCCGCGCCCTGCTGGCAAAATAGCAACAACTCACCGCGTCACAAATATGCCACGAATATTAGGGTCGATCACTGCCGTATTATTTGTTAAATTGAGGATATGACATATGACGATAGGAAACACTGTGAATACCCTAAATATTGTGTACTGCTCTGCAAGTTTAAAATTCTTTTTGCGAAAAATTTCAGAGCTCTAAAATTTAATTTATGGAAGACTAAAAAGTAGAAAATAAAATTATATAAAAAAAACTTTTTAAAAATAAGCTTTAATTTATTTAATGTACTAAAAAGTAGAAAATAAATTGTTTCCAAGTCACCTGTATCTTACTATTAATTAAAGCTTGTGCGCTCAATATCCATATTCAAAATATCTTTCATTACTAGAATCTATTTACAAAAAATTATTTAAATAAAATATTGTGGTAACTGTTTGACAAATATTGAACACATGAGCGCCCCAAGCTTTTAGGGATAGTAAGATACAGGTGACTTGGAAACAACTTATTTTCTACTTTTTAGTACATTAAAGCTTATTTTTAAAAAGTTTTTTTTTATATAATTTTATTTGATAATAAGGATTGATTCATGATTTAAAAACAATGGTCAAATCAAATGTGTTAGCAATTTTATTATTGCGATCGGATTTAATATAAAAACATTGAATAATTCGGTAGCAAAAATATGTATAAATAAAAATGTTGACATTTGTATATTAGAGAATAATAAGCGTCTTTCTTGCATATCAAAAAACTAGATGCATGTCGTCAAATATGATGGAAAATAGAGGGAAGAATTTCCTTGGCAATCTTGTAAAAAAGTTGCAAAAAATTATGGTTTGATTTTAAATTTGAAATCAAATTAAAATCAAAGGTAGTAGCAAATTTAAAAACAAGACCAGTAGCAAGCTATGAACAAGCCTGAAATCGAGTTGAAACTTGCTTGTACTTTCAATAAAATGTATATAACGGTTGATAGCAAGCCTCACATATTACCTGATATCAAATGATACAAAATCCAGAAAAGATTTTTAAGATACATTATTTAGAGGTGGGTGGGTTACGCCAATAGCCATCAAAATATATAAGAAATAAAATGCTTTTAAGTATTAATTGTTATCGTTGATAGACGAATTTTTCGGTTACCTTAACCGGCTATGTATAACCAACATAACTATTTATCACTTAAAATGGTTCTCGGAGAGCAAAAGTTTTGATGGCCGATCAAAAGAGTTACCGATGACCAAAGAACTACACAGTCCGTGTAGCCGAGACTTTCTCGCATTAGCTAGTGTATGCTCGTTTAATTTAAGCACAAGTTAATGAGAGCTTCAAATTTATTCTACTTCCATATCCTAACTGAATTGAGAAACTTTATTTTTGTGGCAAAGAATGCTCTGGGAGAGAATGTGTCTGTTAAGGACTGAACCAGCGACCTCTA
The DNA here is from genome assembly GCA_963457695.1 of Neria commutata. Classification (NCBI taxonomy): domain Eukaryota; kingdom Metazoa; phylum Arthropoda; class Insecta; order Diptera; family Micropezidae; genus Neria; species Neria commutata. The sequence goes on from OY735245.1 coordinate 31,253,403, forward strand.
ACATCAGAGATCAAATATTTACCCGCTAAGCCAATCTGGCGCTTCACTGGTAACTTATGATTTAGGTGACTATTTTTCGTTGAGCAAAGTACGGCATACAATACGTATAATAAAGTTTTAATAAATATAAATTTTGTTGCTAAAACCGCCCTAACGCATTCAAAGACCGGTAGATAAAAACTGAACTTATGTTACCAAGATATATAATTTTTCTTCTATCAGTCATTTGCTTCTTCCATCTTTTATATTCTAAAAAACCGACCAAAAAAAAAAAAATTATGTACTGCCAGGACAAATATTTCGACGAAAATTCGAACTTTAAGGGGAACATCGAAACTGGCTTCTTTGACATCTTTACAACTCAAGGAATATGTAAAAGTTCGAAATGATTTACATTATACGGTTTGATTTTATATATTTAAACGTTTAAAAAAGTTTTGATTACACTATTAAATAGAAAACTTGGAGCATTTGCGGGACATAGAAAACATATGGGACGCTCTTAGGTCCCGCATTTTGAGAATAGCTACTCTGGAAATACGAATGGTCAAAATGGTTATAAAATATTTTTTTTGAAACAGTTACTATTTTCTTTAGTTGGCTGAAGAAAAAGCGAATATTATTTCGGGTATCTTCTTTGAATGAATGTTACCAAGCCACTCAAAACTTTATTTCTTATTTATCAGATAAATGGAAGCTTGACGTAGAGTATTGCTCTGTCTTTGAAAACCGACACTTTTGTGCGTGTTTGATTTTGAGTTCTTTCCTTTGTTTTTCTTGGCACTGACATAGAGAAGGGCCCTGGGGATTTCGCTTTCTTCAAAAGAAATTTTAATGGCAAGAACGTGAGAAACGAGTGTGAGACGATTTTGGTATTTGCTGGCTTGGAATTACTTAATTTTGGAAGCCTATGTAGCAGCAACAATAACAACAAAGCGAGTGTAGGAAATGCAATTAGAGGGCACAGACAGAGAATAAAATGAAACAGCTTTCGTTTTCGAAACGACACTCAACGTCACATCAGCGAGCTTTTCAATTCAATTCCTCGAGATGGCTCAGGGGCATACAAATACACACCCAAAAATGTACACATGCAATGAAACTCACCGTGTGATGGTGATTTATCAGATGATGATGATGATGGTACTTTGTCGAGTGATACGTTTGCTGATAGTACGAGCATAGCTTGAAGAGATGTGCGAGCGCCGGGAAGAGAAAGAGCAGGAACTTCAGCATCAGCTTCTTAGCCGCTCCGATGCCAATCACCAGCGGCAGCAGCCAGAATAATTTGATCTTGATGATTTTTATGATGAGTATCAGCGCGATAAAAGACAGCAGCACTTTGTTCTTCAGGAATTTCTCTGTGAAGTGGTAGAGCGTAAATTCGCAATTAAAAATATTAAAATAAATCATGTGTCGTAATTCTGTCTAATTAGTTGTGCTAAGTTGACAATGGCGGTGGCCCATCGTCTACCGTAAACAATGTTTGTATAATTAACTGCAATTTCTCTTTGTCACAATTGCGTGCGTCTGAAATTGCCGTTGGCGTCTAATTGTGATTTGGCATAATTAAATATTTGCCTTTTCAATGGGGTTATTAATTTGGAATGTCTATCCACCTGTCATGTTTGTAATGATCTGGACTTGCACGAGTTTTAACGAACTCAAAGTCGGGTCAAACTCTGATTTAGATGAGAGGCGGGATCGATGTAACACTCAATATATTGAAATATAAGGCTCAAAGAGTTTCAAATTCAAGATAATGTATGAAATGCTAAATTTCTCTAAATGAGTTTTCAACTTTAGGCACGGAAAACGGAAATATTAAACATATTTTAAAGCATTAAAAATGGCACCGCAGTGGCTCAGTAGATACATAAGTCCTAATACACCTGATATCAACGATGGTATATATGATTTACTCATATCAATCCTTAGTATATTGACAATAATGGAAACAATACCTACTCGTTTTAATACGTGTCAGAGAAAGGATTTCTATTTGATAGTGAGATGGCGGAAAAATATTGAATGAATCATCGACAGAGGAATCGAATTTCTAAAACTTATATCAGCTGGTTAATAACACCCCTTTGTAGGTTTTGCCATGTCTGTGTCGGCTACCACTTACTAACTTACGTATTTTTTTCTTGATGATCTTCCCCGCCAAGCGCGCTTCGATTTCCTGCTTCGGTATCAATTCCAGTTTGGCTATAATGCCGTTTCCCTCAAACGATCGCGGTGATATGCGAAATGTGGCGCCATCGAACATCATTTCAGGCAGTTTCAGCTCCACGTCATGTGTCATGGCGAATTTAACGCTTTTACCATATAAAGCGTTGGTGACTTCCTCGATTGGCGTTTCCGCTACTGCAAATATAGAAAAAAAATTTTTATATTACTATATGTATTGAAATCACATTTTATTTTTAAAGAGCTTGTAGTCCCTATTTGTTTTACATGGTGCCATCGGCATGAGTTGCGTTATCTTCTTCACATCCCTCACGCAAAACAAAGCTATCCTTATTATATCACAATGGCTGTATTATTCTACATGGGAGTAAAAATCACATAGATGATCTAACAATTGCATAAAAAAGAATCGTTCAATATTCGCTTGGAGGTCTGGGTTCAAATCTCAGATGGGCCTCATAACATCTGAGTATCTTTAAGAAGTATCTTTCGTTTACAGAAGTTCCTGGCTGCAGGGTTGAAAACTGGGTATAATGAGCTGGTAGATTGCATGCACCTGATGTATCTTTTGCTTAATGTTATTCAATTGATAAGTCACTGATTGGAGCATATCAGTATGGTTTTAAGCTCAATAAAGCTACCATCAACTACATTCACAAACTACGCCATTTCTTAGAAAAAACCCATGAATTTTCAAAATTTAAAAATTATTGCATTTTGTTTCGTGCTGTGTTATTTATTTTTTTAACTTTTTATATTGTGGACAAGTGCAATTTTGAAGTATTTTGAAGAATTAATGATGAAATAACTGGTTTTATTCCCTTTGTTATGTGTATCAATATAGAAAGTGGGTCTGACGGTCAATGAGAACAAGAAAAAGTATATGTTCGTTGAGCTGGGAGACTCGTCGTCTGGACTCCCGTCCAGTTGCTAGGAGCTATGTATACCTTCGAACCTGTAAAGAAATTTACATATCTGTACTTATCTCTTTACACCGCCATTACCAACACAAAAGCATAGATTAAGTGGTATGTGCTATTAATGAATCGGTAGGAAATTAAGAAGTAGTGGCCTCTTTCCCACGAGACTAGAAAACAATCAGCAATATTAATTGCCTTTTCGAAAATTCGAAAAATGCGCAGTGCCATCCTTGATAAAAAGTATCTTTATACCCTACATCTATGGTAATAGACATTAAAGGCATTAAAGGAGCCGTCCTAGGTATAGTATATAGAAATGCTTAGAATCACTTTCTGTGTTGATTTCCGGTTGTCCGTTTGTCCGTCTGTCTGTCTGTCTGTCTTGCTGTCTGTGGCCACAGGAGAGAAAGAAGGAGTAGTCCGATTTGGACCAAATTTGGCACACAGTCGCAGTGAACCTTCCATTACTTCAAGTTCCGAGATTAGCAAAATCGGCCAAAGGGCACGCCCACAACGGACCAGTAAGTCCCACCACCCCGGAATATTTCCGTAAAATGGCTTAAATTTGTTTAATTACTCATTTAAAGGAATGGCATTTGGTATTTAAGGTAAGGTGTGGGCCCTCTACGTCATAAAAAAATGGGAGTGGTCCGCCCATTATATAGACGGTAAGCGGAAAATCCTTAAAACACCAGTCCGTCCATATCTGCTCACTTCACTGCTGGTAATAATACATTTAAACGGTTAAAAAATGGGCGTAGTCCGCCCGCTCAGTTACTTGGTGTAGGGTATTACTCTGTCGGTGAAACCCGACTGATGCCTCCTTACTTGTTTTGGTTTAAAAAATTGTGTGCGGTTTTGTGTTATCTTATTTAGAGGTGTTTCGTCGGTGCATCATACCTTTTGTACTCTGAACTTCTCACTTGTTGTCATGTACGTGCCTACGGTATCAATAAGCGCTTTTGTAAAAAAAATTGTGTACACGAGGTGAAATTAGCTTTCAGTCAATACGCTTGTTATTTCTTGAAAATGTGCCAAAACGTACCCACTCAGCCCAGAAGGAAGCATTCGAGTATTTGGTAAATATTTGAAAACAAAAGAGGCCTCGCAAACAAAGTGGTTCAGCATCTCTCTCCCTTTCTCTCTCTCTCTTCCACTTTTTTAAACTTTTTCACCTAAGCCCATGTCCGAAACGTAATGTACATACTATCTACAGAAAGTGAAAGTTTAAACAAAAGTAAAGCCCACAAAAGCAGACGTGGATAGATTGAAGCATCTCGCATGCCGCATGCAGAACTAAAATAAAAGCGAGACGAAGATGCCGCACCGAAAGCGATGGTCCATCGTAAACACGTAAATTAACGCAGTGAGTAAAGATGCTCTGAACTCGAACAGCCAACGGAAATTGAAAAAAATCGATGCGAAAGGTGAAAGAAAGCAGAGAAGACAAAAACAAAAACGCCGCTTATCGATGGGCAAGGGTGCGAAACGATAAGCGTGTTTAACAAACAGAACCTTGTTCAACTTCTCATTACACAAATTGAATTTTTAGGTAGGGGCTCAACTATTTATGTTTTTATAATAAAACTCACGTCATAGCAATTTTTTTTTATTATTTTTTACTTAAAGACCTTTTTCCAGCTCTTATGTAAAAATTACTTATTACTAATTAGTATTCCTAATTTCATGGCTACTACAATTTTACGCTCAAAAAGGGAATACATATTTATTTATCTACTTCTCGAGAGAACCAAAATCAATCATTGATCGCTGCATTTTCGATTGAAAACCTTTATATATCGATCAAAATTAAAAATCATAAAATAAGTCATATTATTTACAAACTCTGTTAATCTGACAGAACTATAAAGCTAAAATTTTAATTATACTTTCATTTGTGTTTTCACATTCCGCAGAACAAAGCCATGTAGTTTAATTTTATATTGAAAAATTTATCGCCTTTTTAAAGTATCGATTATTGATTGATTTTTTTATAACCAGCGATCAGTGATTAATTATATCAAAATGATAACGAATTTTATTAGGAAAAGTGCCGATCGTTCGAGTTTTATTTCTGATCAAAAAGTTTACGATATTAAAAATAATTGCTATGAAGTGATTTTAATGATAAAGTTCATTAAACATAAAATCAGGCCGAATTGTTATCTCTATTTTGGATATCTGGTTTTGGGAGTTAAATTAAAACCTCATGGGTAGCACACTTACCCGCTCTGCCCATGCGTGGAATCTCGTTGTGCTGCAAATGCTCATCAAACTGCTCGCCACCATCAGCGGATGCATCCTCGCCGTCCTCCGCGGCACTAGACGCCGCCGACTCCGTCGTCGACGGCATTTGCTTCGAGTAGTCCACGGAGTTTCGGTAGAACTTCAGGCGTTGCGTCACGTTTACGTCGCGTGCCTGGAGCGTGTCGCTTAGATACGTGTACACATTCTTCTGGAAGCACGAGAACGACGGCCGCCGATAGCAGTCGCGCACGATGCCGTCCCAGAGCTCGTTGCCGGTGGAAAAGCGGCGCGCGATTTTCATGAATATGGAGTCGCCGCTGCCGCCGGGTATGGCGTCGCCAAGTCCCGTCAAGCTGGCCGTCGTGCTGGAGGAGGTGGCTTCGTCGTCCGGCGTAGCATTAAATCGCAGCGGCTGTGTACTCGTGTAGAAGTCGTCAGCTCTCACCGTTGCCACCGGCGCACTTTCAATTGCTATCAGGAGCAAAACCAGCGCCAGCAGCCACGGCCGCGCAGCCTCACACCGATTGCAGCGGGGCAACACCGTTAAAGTGACAGATGAGCACGCTGATGTCGTTGCACTTGGTGGCGATGCCGCTGGCGTCCTACTGCGCTGGTTTTCGACCATATTGCTGCTGGCACGGACGTTGCTATTCTTATTGCTGGAGATGCCACCGCGTTTGTAGCTGCAATTACCAATTGCGTCTTGTGGCTCTTTGGTCCAATTTGGTAATGTGGATGCTGCAGTTCGTGTCGTTGTTTCTGTTGTGATTGTGGTTGCAGTTGAATGCATAAGATTATTGTTGTGGTCGACGTGTCGATCAGGTTCAGCTGTGTCCCACTTTTTTATCCGTTTGCATTTTTGCATTTTTAGCACTTTTTAGTTTAGGTTTATTTCTTAATTTTTTGTTTTAATATTTTAATAATATTTTTTGAAATATTTTCTTATTCAATTCAATTATATCTTCTTTTTTGCAAACACTTCCTATCTTTTCATGTATTTCCTTCTTTAGACTGTTCTTGCATGTATGAATTTTCGTGATCGCATTTGCATGATACTTGAAATAATCTAAAATAGTGTGAGTTGTTTAGTTTAAAAGTTAAAATTTTCCAAAATATATTCAAGACGCTTGGAACAAAAATTTTATGACTACTAACTCTTAGATAGTGGCGCTCTCTAGGCTCTATCTAGAGCTCTAATGTTTTACTTTTAAAAGCCAGAAAGCTAAAATATCAAGAGCTCTACTTTGAAATAGTTCTGATATTGGCATGAAAATAAAATATTTTCCTGAACGCAGGGGAAAAACGGGTCAAAAACGTATCTATTTAGGTTAGGTAAATCTGGCTGCCTAAAAAAGCCATGCTTAGACCCTGTTGGGTCCTTAGGGATATCAGTTAGGGTTCCGTTTAGGAGTGGTCAAAGTAGTGATCCGTCAGAATTTGGGTGTGTTTCACAAATTTCCAAAGAGGCTTGATACCTAGTTCTGAGATCTGTTCGAACCCTGCCTCTATTAAGTGGATGTCAATTGTCCCAGAAGATAATTGATTGACCATGCGCTACTTCAGCACGCTCTAATTCAACACGCTTCTTAATGGTTAACATTATTACCGGCGGTGTCACCTCTTTGAATTCATAACTAACAAGCAATTCACTGCCAACCGATTCGATCGTTTTTTTTAATTTTTTCACTTCACAAGCGAAATGCTGCCAATAAAGGAACTTCATCATTCTATTGTTGCCGTTTGATATGAGCTTAGCACAGTTTCAGGCCCAATTTCAAAAGACATTGCATTTTGTTAGTGGCACAGACGACCCAGAAAAATTAATTTTTTATACTTTTTGTATGTGAATTGGGAAGGCGTCAAAATTAAATTCAGGTGCTTAATTGAATTCCAAATCAAATTTTACGCTCAGCGAAACTTTCTTTCTTTTTGGAGCAATGCTTTCGATTTATTTGGACTTGAATTTAACACATTTCTCGCGACGCGGTACTTGTTGCGCCCAATTGAAAGTATGACTCGCAAGATGGCACGCTTGACTTCCCGGAAGTCTGGAAGAATGGCATCGATCACTTAGCGAGAACCTGCCAAAAGCAACTAACCCACTAAGCCACAACAGTTATCGTCCATTCAACATCTACCACGTCCGCCTCTTCTTTTGATCTCACAATATAGATGAACAAGTCTTTCCGCTAGCCACTCGTTCACAGCGAATTTCACGAATTCCAGCGTTACCCCGCGAAGCAAGTGCGTCTGCGTGCGCTGCTAACCAACAACTGAGCGCGCCAAGATCATGGCCAACAGCGCTTCGAGCGATTTAGAGCTGCTCTCTGGGCCGTCTGTAAAGCAAAGCGTTATTTCGTGTGCGGCGGCCCGGCTGAGATGTAGCATCGCTGGCCAATGCTGCTGTACGATATGATCGGGCAGTCTCCATGCTGCAGCAGGCAGCATCGATCACCGGTCATGTTAGCAACATTGCAGCATAGAAAGTGGCAGATCGGTAGATGGATTTCGTTCAGTTAGATCGCTCCGACCAGAGACTTTCAGCTCCATCGTTTCTCCGTATGATCGTGCTTTCGTCCAGTCTGCGTATGTGCCATGAACAAGCGCACGCTTGACGAATGTGACCAAAAAGTTGTTACTCTCTGTTTGTGCCTCAACAGCTGGTTTTGTTTATGCACAAAAATTACTGAACTCCATCTGAGCTCCTTCATGGCAGAGAACGTCGAAGCTTAATGCTCTTTGCCAGTTAGCGCAGCATCGTGTCTCTGTCTCTTCTTCCTCCTGTATGCAACGTTGTGCAACCGCATTACATCGCTCCAAACTGTAAACTGTGGCAAGTACTAGCTTGCTCCCCATATCAAAGACGCTTCTCGCGTTGAAAGAAGTGGATTGGCTATTTTCATGCAAATCTCTTATTCAAATTAAAGATCAACTTCATAAAACTGGAATTTTTTCATTAACTTGATGGTTTAGCTTTCGTAGCCGCTGTAAGCCGGTTGCTTCAGGTACACCCGCTGTATAGATCAACATCTCCAATTATGAGCAATCTTGTCGATTAATCAGTTTGTACCATTTCTATAGGAATTTTTAACAGGTTTGGGAATGAACCGTGCTACCCCAATTGCTCTTTTGCAACTTATTTTTGAATTTATATAATTGTAATTTTATGACCAACATTTTGCATATTTAGGTTAGGTTAAGCTGGCTGCCTAAAAAGGCCAAGCATAGACCCTGTTGGGTCCTTAGCGATGCCAGTTAGAGTTCCGTTTAGGAATGGTAAAAGTGTGATCTCTCAGAATTCAGGTGTGTTTCACAAATTTCCAAAGATGCTTAGTTTCGAGATCTGTTCGATCACGGAAAAGACCGGCGCTCCTAACAAGTCAGACGAGTATGTATATTTGGGACCCTAATTGAAAATAAATTTTATAATTTTTTAAGTTCAAAATCAAATTTTTTCCAAAATACTGGAAAGGAACTTGAAAGTAAAAGGCATTCAAGAGCGACCCGAACTCGCGCAATTAGGGTTAAAAAAAGTATTCCGTTATCTTTGACTGAAGATTTTCAAAAGCAATTTAGTAGTGTTAACTACCTTCCTACTATGCGAACAATTAGATTTTAATTAGTACAGTTATTATAAAATAATAATATTTTGGGAGGGCGATATAAAGAGGGATTTAATTTGTGTGGGAATTCAACAACTTGTAAAGCGATACAGCGAAAATAGCCGAACCTAGTTTCGTAGTTTGTAGTCCCTCTCTCTCGCCTCATCGATTGAATTGTCCACACTAGTTTGCACATAATTACGAAGAATGTTGGAGACGCGATAGAATCGTCACTTGAAGCCAAAGTAAAAGAATGGAGTGAAAATTAAGCGGTGTTAGGCAGCAGTGACCGTTATGCACAGACCATCTTAAGCACTGAGCCGAATTGGAATCAAAACAAAAGCAACAACATTAATCACACCACAGATACATATACATATGTATATATGTACATGCATACACCTGTGTATGCGTGAAGAATATTTCTAGTCTGAACTATCACAAAGAACAGTTTTACAGTGGGCAGGTCTGCTTCAGCTTCTCCACCTTCTCATGCACTTGTCTCCGAGAGCGTTTCGTAATTTGTAAATGCCACAAAGTGCCATAAAAACCATTTATGAGTTATGAACTGCTTCTTTGCATACGTGCGAGCGCGACATTGCCCGTGAATATTGCGCACTACAGTTGCTTTCCACAAATTACGAACTTGTTCATTTGACGTTTAACACTACAAGGTAGTGACGTCCAACCGGTGGGGTGCGTCAGTTAGAGCTCTAAGATCCGATTTTCGAGCCTTATCGAAGTAAAATTAAATGTTTGCAATAAGGAAATGATTGCTGGTAAACTGGGCTTGAATGCCATGGCTGTATTGCGAATATTAAACAATCACCTTTTATTCACGAAGAAGTCAGCCCGATGAGGTTCCGAAGTTGAACTGAAGCTCAAAAAGAGGCGCGTGAACGTATTGCTCAATATTTTCCATAAAAAAATTTTAAATGGAGGGTCCAGTACCTAAAATTTTTTTTGTAGCGAACGAAGCGAACTTTTTTCAGTGCCCGCGTATATAATATACGCCTTAAATAATCACTGCCGGTCTGCACCATATTGAACTGAACCGTTTCTGATTTATCAAAGAACTGAAATAAAAACTGGAACATTTTGAATTTTTGCTGCCGAATTGAGCCATCAGCCCTACCACAATTTTATTGTTGGCCTGAATAAACAATGCTTCCGTATTTATAGTGGCGAGCAACATTGGATAATTTAATATAAATTTTTATAAAAATGTAGTTTTAAAATTTTGACAAATGTTACCCAAATCAATATGGCGGCCAAACATAAAACGCCCCCCTGTATGAAAAAATAATATATCGTTGAAAAATGCTGTCAATATACCAATAAGTTGTTCTACAAAATGTTGTCAAACCAACAAAACATCGAAATATCATATTGAAAAGATTTTATTGTGCTTTTTTATATCGACAGAAAATTTTTTTTATTGTATATTTGTGCAATAAATTAACCTAAATTTTTGGAAATACATATAATTAAAAATTTTCGTGCCATTGTTTTCTTGACTAACTCAATTGATATAGAACTAGTTTTACTACTAGATCTATGTAAATATATTATTCGCTTATACAAAATTGTTAGTTCTTATACCTATATTGGGAATTGCGACAAACTTTTGCCGACGGAACGTGTGCCTTGAAATTCTCGAAAGAGAATTCACCTAAAAAGGTTGAGCGCCACTGCAATAACGCGCCTTCCACAACTATTACATAATTTGAGCAGAGTTGATTGTGCGTTGTGACAGCAACGAAGTGAAGTCCTAACTAGAATTGTTAGGAGCTGTTGATGAAGTTGCTATTGTTGTCGCTTCTGGAGGGGTTCTGTGCTGTAACATCAAACGAAATTCATTAACTGCAGCCGTCCTTTACTGTTTAAGCTAAGGCCTTTGTGTGGTCAATTCCCATTTTCACTCTTCGATGCATTTCTCTAGATGCATACAAAGTGCGCTCAATCTGCCCGATCGTGAGTAGCCGGGATTTAGACTGAAAATAGAGCTACCACTAGCTCAAAGGAAGCACCTGGGCTCCTCCTAAATTCCCGGGATTGAACAGCGATCTCTTGAAATAAGCCGAATATTTCGCTTCTTAAATGAGCAGTTTTTATTAGAAAGCAATGAGTTCTAGATACTTGAAAGGGGACACACTGGACCTTCCACAATTAATTAGTATTCCAAACGGAAAGGAAACTATGAGATGTAAGTGAGATGCTATTATTTCTCAATTCCCTCGAATTTCGATTAGGTATTGTATTTTGTTAATAGGTGTAGGGTACTCAAGGAGGCATGCATTTTATGCTGGGAAGCAAAACATTTGTTAAACTACAATATTACTGTAGTCTCCGTGCCTGACTCGGTAAGTACTTCATTAGGAAATTTAATAAGCTGTTTGTCCTTGTCCTTTTCCTGATGCGACTCTGCAAACTAACTTTAAGTTCATGGCATTTATTTGTAATTTCGTAATTTTCCATTGTAATGACTCTCAAAATAAACTTAGGAAATTCCACGGAACGATTGCATAACTCGCATATTTTCTAAATTGAATGACAGCAAAGAAACGAAATTTCAGCTGCTCAGCTTTGATTGCTTTTCTAATTAATGTCATAACTTGCGTTTAATTGACTTGACTTTTGTATTCAGCATGTTAATAGAAACAAGTTCAACAGCAACAACAACAACAGAATGATCAATCTAAAAAGCAACGCTTTCGCTTTCTATAACAATAACAGGCAAATAAGCGTCGCACACGCACACACACACACACACACTCACGCCTCATATGAAATGGACTCAATTTAATTTAATTTAATTTTTTTGCTGGTACTCGCTCCAAGCGGCACGCTGACATGATGTCGCATGGAATAAGTGGAAATGCGTGCCGCATTTAAGTTAAGTGATAAAAGTAATGAGACGATATGACGTGGCGGCTACGGCAGCAACAGCAGCTCCAGGTTATGTAAATGCTGGAGGGCCGGGGAGGGGATTTGTAACATTTTGCATTAATGGCAAAAATTCAAAACAAATTTGGAAGAAGCTAAGAAACAAAAAACACATTTAAATAATTTAAACGCAAGCATATCGCGTATGTGTGTGTGTGAGTGTTTGTGTATTGGCCACGTGCACACACACACGCAAGCACAGTTTCACTCGACTTGGCCGCATGCCATGCCAGAGCATCGCCAGCTCCAGTGCAGCCTGATCCGTTTCAGTGGCGGCTCCGTCTGCGTGCAGATATTGTATCTTTTTATGGCATTTAATAAAAAAATAGCGAATGCGATAATGCGGTAAATACCATAATGCCAAGCAATTGAAGTGAAAATCTGCTGCCTTGCGCTGCTGCGCTCGACTCGGCTGACTGGCGGCAGACCGCGAAAAGTGCAGTGGCACTTCAAGCGCTCAAATTGTCTATTTTCAGCAACGTTTTGCGGCTGAAATTCATAAGCCAAATGATCAAATTTGTTGCACGGCACACAAATACCACAATTAGACTTTCTTCACTACATCAACATGAAATTAGACGCCCCGAATGTACTAAATGGAATGGGGATAGGAAATTCAATATGAAAATTATAAGCACCACCTTTTTTATTAGAAGCACTCAAAGCAAGCCATTATTAAAGGCTAAGCATAGGATAAAAGAAATAACACAATCGGATCTTGCTGCCAATTATGATTGCTGAAAATCGCAAGTCTTGAATGCGAATAAGGAAAATTTTAACTATGCAATGGAATGGGAGAGCCTCGCTTAAGCACATGAAGTATTCATTTAATCAGATAAATTTACTATTTGAATACAAATTTTATCCGACGGTTGGCATTAGCGCACATCCAAATTATAAGTTAGAGAATAATTGATAATTATACGGTCGATTGAGCTTACAGAAATATTTGCGAACCTAAACGGTTTATGTGAGTGCATTTTCATTTAAAATGTGACAGTTAATTTACGAGGTGGCAAAATTATCCCATTTACGCAGTTTACCTGCATTTTTGAGATTCTCAAAATTCATAAATATTCAGAAAAGGCAAAACAAAACAAATCACTTGTTCTTGAGCACATTAACATCAAATCAGACTTAAAAGTTTTTTCCAGTTAACAAAGATAGTGAAGAGAAAGAAACTTTTGTAGAAGTTAGAGATGTGTACAGTTAATTGATTTATGGAAAAAAGTCGATTTTGGAAAATTTTTAGTTATGATTCTTTTATATTTAGTGTGCGATATGTATATATGTATATATATGTGAAAGCTCTTTATTCGTTTGAAGCATATATGTATGTATGTAATAATTCTATATTACTAACAACCTGCCTGCGAATGTGTTTCGGTGTCTCCTAATTTAAAAATGAATGCTTCCATGACAGCATTCTCTACATTCTGGTGTTAAAGATAGGAGTTTAATACGCGTGTCCGGCTCAGTCGCTCAGCGTTCTGCCATAGAGCCATGACTCCAATATGACATTCTCGAAATCTTTTGAGTAGGTATATGGACATTATACATTCACATAAGCATTTATTTCAGATGATTTACTTCGTTCTGAAATAGATACGGAAAGCCTGGATACGATTATCAGCCGGGCGCTTGACATTTGATAAAAATATAACTTTTTTCGAAATTTTTCAAAATCATAAGCATTACAAATCGATTATACAACAATTTTTAATAAAATACCAACAATGGCTCAAATTATATGCTGGAAACTGTCCATACATATTCTAACTCACTAAGCCATTTCCCAAAACATTCCAAATAAAACACCGAAATTGTCAGATTTTAAAACAAATATATTGAATTTCATATCAGCATGCATGCAAATATCTGTTGCCAGTAGGAAAAGCAAAAACAACAGCAACAAATTGTTGCTCACGCAAACATCCACATTTGAATGAATAATCTTTCGTATGCATGAGCGGCCGGCAGCATTTGATCGTTCAACAGCAGCAGTAGCAATTGTTGTTGTCGGCGGCCGCTGTAGCTAATCAAATAAGCATGCATTTTAAATATGTTGTCGGCTGAATGCATAGCATATCGTAGTGAAATTGAAAGCATTACTTAAAAAATTGCTGTTGCTGGAGAAGAAAAGCTTCGGCTGGCAATTCGACAGCTAAGCAAGGAAAAGTAAGCTCATCGAGAGCAGATAACCGAGGAAAAATTAACTGCCGGGGGTGTCGGCGGGGCAATTCATTGCCAATTTCTGCAAGTGCAAGTGCAAAAGTCCAACTAAAATTCCTCACCGCTTGGAAGCAATTTGGTGCTGTTTCCCCTACTGCTTGGTCTGAAGATGCCCGAAAATATATATTTTTGCATTATTGCACTGTGGTTCAGAAGTCATTTTCTACTTTCACTTTAGAGACTTTAAATATACAAAAAAGTATTTAAATAATTTTAGAGTCGAATGCGAAGGGATATAAAGGCTTAATCATTATGTTAGATTGCATTAATCTGCCTGGGTAACTTAGACCCCTGCGCCCCTCTTTTTAGGGGCCAAGCACATATAAAACAGATATATTGAAATTTTTTCATCGTATGAATTTTCTTTAATAGCAGCATGGATTTTTTCGATATAACATATACGATCTGCCTTGAATGGATAATGGCAGCACTTGTCACTTCCAATTCTTAAACCAAAAGCAATAAAGTTGCTGATTTCTCCACTAAAAATGCAATAAAATGCAAAGAAAAGTTTTCGAATGTTATGGATTTTCAATAAATAGAAAAAGTTCTACATTTGAGATTTCATATATAAATTGTTGAGAGTTTGGCTCAAAATAGCGATACATCGGCAAACCTCACATATATATCGATACAATTGAAAACATATTTCCACGACATGCATGACTGTTCAACAACCTCCCATCGATATTCTGACTTCAGTTGCGTTTTGTTATACCACCAAATTACAAATAATCTGAATTTCTGACTTCATTAAAAATAGCTAGAGGGCTAAAATTTCTCATTTCCAAAAGGTAGGCGTGTAGCATTCTTATAAATGTAGATACATTTTAAAATGGAATATAGAAATATTATCAGAAGCCAACTTGCAAAATTACATCGATTTATATGCTGCGCATGCATAAATGCCGCATAAAGTGTTCTTCCGGACCACTGTGCACTGCTGCTTTCGACGCCGTCAAAAGTAAAAGCTCACAGCTCATCGCGGATTATGCCGCGACTTCGATGGAAGCGTTGAGCAATGATTTCGATTTTACTTTCTTTACAAAAACGGCACAATCACACACCTGCACACACACCCGCAAATATACCAACACACATCTTGCGCTGGCAGACCCTGCGGCGAAACGCGTCTTTTCGATTTTTATGAGCTTCAGACTTCTTGTTGATTTTGTCTTCATTGTTCGCGATTTAGTAAGCCAACGTGTTGTTGTTGTAACGAGTTGACGTTAAGTTTTACCAATTTCCCTGATGGCTGCTATTCTTGACTCATACACAACGTCTTTATGTGTTTGTGTGTGCGTTCAATATGTGTGCATGCGCGTACTTCCAGTCATGTGTTTAGCCTTTTCGCTTCCCTGCTTACTTGCTTTGTTTTGGTTGTTAGCAAATAACGTAACTAGCCCAGGTTCATATCGGATAGAATGTGAAATGAATTTATTTCTTTCTGTTGTTTCGCTTTTTTTGCTAAAATACTGAAAAGTCATAAATGCCTGTACAACACTGAGAGAAAAGTTACTATAATGTTATTCACTCCTTAGTGTAGCAAGAATTCAACTAGCTTGGAAGTGTAGGATACTTTTAAAAATTGTACATACTTTGAAAATAAAGCGATTTCCCATATTCCAAAAATTCGAAGGTTATTTTAATTTTTTACTCCCTCCTTTGGAGGAGTCTACTCGTTCTCGGCGGACTGCTGATTTCGACTAATAACTAAAGAGCCGAAAGTCCTCAACTATTGTAGAATCAGAATTTATTTCCAATCTTCAAATAAATAATAATAGTGTTAAGATAAATAATACTGGGTTGCTGCTTATGACTGAAACGCAGATCTATGGCCACATCTGCTGAACTGACGCTGGCAAGGGTCACCTGAAATCCCATTGCAAATAGGTATGTATGTATTAATACATATTTAGTATGGCTTGCCTCTTTGGTCAAAATAGGTTTCATTTGAGTTTACTACTTAAGGTTACTATTTCACTCTGACATACCAATGGCTTGTACATATATTTAATAACATGGTCATCAAGTTTCGCCTTCAAACATTTCTCTCTTGGAGACTTGCAAGTAGTGAAAGGCGTCTTCTGGCCAAAAAAAAATAAGCCGACAAATCGCTGGAAAGTATTTATGATACATTCAACAAAAATTTGCATCTCGTGTATAATTTTTTTGTCAGTGCCAATAGCGTGTTTATGGGCTGCCTGCAATTATTTTGGTGAGCCAAAAATATGAAAGAAAACTACAAGAAAACATGATCTTGTGTATTAGAGCGAATTACGATTTTCATCTAGAAGCAGTTTTGTGGTTGATATTGTTGTTGTTGAGCGGTTGATGTCGGTTGCCCGAAACAGCAGTAAAAGCGATGCCGCCCGAAAGTCTGAATTCCAAGCCAAACGAGCAATAAAAACGGCAAATGGCCCACAAGAAAGAATCGCAGCTGTGGAGGCCAACGCAGAGTGCATGCAAAAATTTCACTTTTCAGATGGAAGTGCAAGAACTGGTTTGCCTGACCGCCTTCGTTGCAATTAATATCGTTTTTGGGTAAGACCTACTCTCTGCTGGCTCCTCTCTCTTTCTCGCTCAGCCACAAATTTCACAGCCGCTGACCAATTTCGCTGCGACGCCGCTGATAAGTGCCGAATTGAGGTCAAATTTTTGCATTCACTGAAAGATTTTAGCTTTGTTGTTGTTTTGGTTTGTCGTTGTTATTATTGTTGCGGCTGTTGTTGTACGAATTTTAAAGAGGCGCAAGATCATTAAGCACACATGCACACACGCACTAATGTCGGCAGGTACTTCTTGGTTGGCAGCTTAAGTCGCCAGACCGCACGCACCTCCGTTTCACTTCCCCCACCTCAGCCACCACACCTTATTTCACTTCGCGCCATTAACTTTATTAAGCCGCACATGGATTTGACAAATTTCCGGCAGCGATTTTCAAATATTTTCATGTAATTCGTACTCAATTGGTTTTCATTTCGTTGTTGTTGCCTTAATTACGAGCTGTGCCTTCGAAATTTTTAAATTAGTTTTTTGGTTGGCATGTCACTCTTTCACTTGCGGTGCTTTTCTTTCACTTGCTTTGTGCGTCACCTCCGCTGCGGGACGCTTTTACACACACGTTGCCGTATCCGTAACTGCTTCAGGTGTATCTGTTGTATCTGCTAGATACGTTGACGCGACTGTCTCGACTCGACTGAAGCGGGTTCTGCACAGCGCTTCGGTTTTATTCAACTGCAGAATTGTCTTGCCTTGATTCTGGCGTCTGGAGGCCACTCTACGTAGTCATCGTCTCTAGAGTAATCCAAACTGGTATGTCGCCATCGCTGTACAGTGGTTGAAATCACGATAGCATGGTGAATTATTTAATAACTGAAAAGTTAATGCAGATATGAAAATATATATTTAATTGTAATTAGGCATATACGATTTTTGTTGTTGTAGTTATCAAACTTCGAAAATGACCTAAATCAGAGCAATATATTTGAATAAAATGGACATGGACCACCCAATTTCATATATGTACATCAGACCTGTAAAAGATTCAAATCAAAATCGATTTACAAATCAACTGATTTAAATTTTTGATTTAAAAATCAACTCCACCAATCGATTTAAATTTCTGATTTTCCAATCAGGCACCACCAATCATATTGATTCGAATCAAAAAACCCAAGTCAGTGATTTGCCCTTGTCTGATTCAAATCACAAATCAAAAAAGTTGATTTTGATTTAAAATCAAAAAGCACCAATCGATTGGCCGCTGGGCTGATTCAAATCAATTTTGGTCAAATCACCACATTAAGTAAGCTACACAGAGCTGCATTTTTCTGTATTAGAAGGAAAGTTGTGGATTTGAGTAGCAGGTATAAGATGCTACAAAATAGTATGCACAAGAAAAAAACAACAATTTATGTTTTTTTATTTCAAAATATATGAATGTATACGAGGAGTGTCTGTATATAAATACATTACTTTGTTCTTTTGCTGAAACCATCAAATTAATGCATATGTATATATTTTACATATTATATGTATATTATACTTAACATGTTATGCTTCCTGGGACAGCAGGTAGAAATTCATTACACTTTTGTGGCGGCACTGGTTTGCACAAAAGTAAACCTCTTTTGTGCGGGTGCAAAAACGGATGCGAGACAGTGATGCCTATTTTTGTTCCAAACCTCTAAAAATAATGCGATTCGCTCAGCTTAATTTCACCGAACGCAAACTGCTTCGAAAATGTTACGGACTAATAATAGTGTCTTCAAAATAAACAAACAATGGCACTGGAATAGGTATCAGACGATAAATGCATTTTCATAAACGTATCAGCTTTAAAAATGCACAAAATCTGGTACGAATTTCATAACGTTGACATCACTGATGGAAGTGTCATATGAAACAGGGTTGCTTTTTTCCTCCCAAATAAATACTTTTCTTGCAATTTTCGGTGAAGAAATATGAACGAATAATTACATATTTCACTATCATTTCAATAAAATAAATGTATTACTTTAAGTTGTTTGTATTTACATATGATTTGTTCACGATTTCAAGTAATTATTCTTATTTTTAAGGAACGAATTTATCTTTGATATTTTTGGTACTATTTCGAAGTATACATTTTATTACTGCTCTGTCATCCTTTTGCACACTTGATTTCAAGACTTGATTTGAAATCAAATCAAGATTGGTAAATCAGATTGGTAAATTTGCTGATTTAAATCAAGTGATTGGTAAATCAGATTTTCACTTTTGATTTGTGAGGGCTGATTTATAAATCAAAGGCCACAAATCGATTGGGATTTGAATCAGAAAAAGATGAATCGATTGGCTATGCTTGATTGGAAAATCAGTTTTTAAATCAAATAGGGTAAAATCACTGATTCAAATCAAATCTGATTGAACTCTTCACAACTCTGATGTACATTGATACTTATTTACATATACATATGTACATACATACATATATAATTGCCACAAAGGCACGTAATTTGTATAAGCTCATGCGCAACTTGGCGGGACCTACAAATTTATTCTGTAGCCATATCCGAACGGGATTGAGAGGCCTTATTAAGCCAAAAACTACTCCCAGAAAATTGCCAATTTCATGTGAAGGATGGCGCCTCACAAAGAGACGATTTGAAACAAAACCATTTTTAAAATTGTAGGAGCGGCCAGGTATTAAACCTGGGACCTTTCGTATCAAAAACATCCACTGAGCCAGTGGTGGCCGCACTTTAATTGGAACCATATAATTAATACTTACATTTGAATATAAGTTGAAATCCTACCGGAATCGCTGGATATAATGCATAATGGTTACAAGTTACGAGTGGATGATTGCAGTGCAATTTCGTTGATGCACTTTGCAAAGTCTCATTATTTTTTGATCTATCAGCGATAGTAATATTTTTTTTCTGCATAGCTTTCTGTAACGTTTTATTTTCAATATCCCGTTAATGCACCTATAATAGCTCTTCCTGCTTTATAAGTACATATGTATTTAATAAATTTTTAAGAATCTAAATTCAATCACCCTACCATCGTGATTTGGCCCACTGTGCGCTAGCAGTTTGGTGTCTTTCTGCAGTGGAGCATAAACACGCTGTGGCATCTGTCTGGATGCGCTGTATGTGCGGCTGGTGCTCAGACTGCGCTCATGCGCAGGCGGCCACAGTTGCACTTGCTGCACGAGCTGAGCAGTTATAGTCTCGACGTTGCAATTTCTGATGGGCTCCGGATTACCTTACTCTGAGCAGGGGGTACACTTTGGAACTGTCTTTAATGCCAAGATCAATCGCTCATGAATTAGAACTGTTGATAAATCTACTGAACATTTAATGACAATTATCAACTCTTTGCATTATTACTTTCTTTAGTCATATCTTTAAAACTAGTCTTATCGGAAATCTTGGAATGAAATTGAGAAGCTCATCAAGCGCTTGCGAAAGGCACTTTAACGGCAGCCTACGGTGCACTTGCGCATCTCTTTCAGCAACGAGTTGCCCACACTACTAAAACAAGCTGATATACTAGAAGCGGAGATCATGATCAAGGAATTGAAGGTAGATTCAGAAAAAATATGTATGCATATACTTATAACCTCAAGAATTTGTTTATTATATTTAGGGAGTTCACAGTGTCTCATGTCGTATTCCTCAGTTTTTCAAAGAAGACGGCTGTGAGCGTACCAAAATATTTTTCTTAAAACGAAGTCATGAATTTAACGGCTTTTTAAATATTTCTATGCGAAAATAATCTAATCTTTGAAATTGCCAAAGCAAAGGTTAGGTTAGGTTAATCTGGCTGCCTAAGAAGAAGGCCACGCATAGACCCTGTTGGGTCCCCAGCGATACCAATTTGAATGCCAAAGCAAAACTATGACTTCAAAAAAATAACACAAAACTTGAATGAGCAAAACAGATAACGTTAATTGTTCGACCTTGAAATTTAAGAGTGGATTTTTCAAGAAGACATAAAGTCCTCTCTCGCCTGAAGAAACTAACGCTTTACAAGACGCTCATCCTCCCTGTTTTTTATGGCATTAAAATACGGGTAAGGAAAGAGAGTGCTCTGCAAGATTCTCGGCCCAATCCGCGTTGGCGATAACTACCACATCCTGAAGCATCCAGCGGCTAAGCCATGTTGTGTGTATGGGCAAAAAAGGTCCGGCGAAGAGGGTATTTGAGTTGGCAATTGAAGGACGAAAACTCACAAAACTCGGAAAAAAAAGGGAAATCCCCATGCTTGTCATCATTCAAAATAATATGCAAAGAATACCGGACAAATTAAGTTATCTAGGATCGAGTTTTTCTCAATTTTTTACACAATAGAAATACAAATAATAAAAGAGAAGTTATATATTTGCAAACAGTGTTCATCAAATATAGCATCTAAAGAATAATTTTTATTTGTGATAGAAAAATAATGATACAAATTAAGTGTTATGGAGCGATTTATATCATTAAACTAATTAAAAATAAAATCGCGCCAAGTTATTACGTCCAACTTATGAGAATCACATGGCTATATCCAAATGTATACTACAATAACTTTTAAATGTGATCTTTTCATTTTAAAACGTTAAAATAACGAACATTTTGGTTCCCAGGCCAATTCGGATCATCCACTAAATTCCAACATTCGCATACATACCCATCCACAATCCGTACCCTCGTCAGCATCAGCATCTGCCAATGATATGGATGTATTTAAAAGCTTATCATACATCATACACTTCGCCTGGTCGGAGATGAAAGTACTCTTCGTTGAAAGTTTTCACCGATATTCTGAGCATTATGCGTAATTTAAAAGTTTCATATCACTATAATTTGGGAATATTGACACATACAGTAGGAACTCGATTACTGCACATACTCGGTAGTTGCACACCTCGATACTTGCGACACAAAAATTTTTTCCATTACTTACTCAGTACTTGCGACATACAAAAATTTTGACCTCAATACTTGCAACATTTTTTGTTTTGTCTTTGAATGAAATTCGGGGAAGTACCGCCAATGTATTAGTTTTGAGCTCAAAATATTCGGGGAAATACCCACGAATTCATATGCTGACGAAATCTCGGTTCTTACTTAGCTTTTGCATGGAAGCAGTGCAGTACTGAACAATCGATTTTGCACAAAACAAACTAAAATCCTAACTATCTTTAATTTCACCTAAAATTTATCATTTTACAAGTGTATTGAATTAAAATATTAAATAATTATTAAGTAAAAAAAAATTTTTAATATTCAACGTTTTTAAAATGGACTAAAAAGTATAAAATAATTTTTCATTGCCATAAACAGATTTCTGAACCAATATAGATGGTCCTGATAATGTTTCATTTTGATTTTTCAATTGATATGGAAATACTAGTAAGATTTAAAACTAAAAATGGTGGGGCATACATTGGGTTATTGATGCGTGAATAGTTCACCTAAGTCACTAACAGTTTGATTGTGCCTATTCTTTGATTTAAACTTGTTAAACTCAAAAGTAGATTAAAATTCAGAATTTTGTTGCATGCTTTGTTTTTCAATCCCATCTATTTGATTGATGAATTTTAGTCATTTATGCTTTGAAAGTATGAGATGTAGTAACTTAAGTTCGACTATTATTATTAAATCACTTAAGTACAATAATCTTGGCCTGCAAATGATATAAACTGTTTTCTCAACAGCAGCTACTCTTTGCTATTATTTTGCGCCCAACGTTTTTAGTTTTAAATCTTACTAGTATTTCCATATCAATTGAAAAATCAAAATGAAACATTATCAGGACCATCTATATTGGTTCAGAAATCTGTTTATGGCAATGAAAAATTATTTTATACTTTTTAGTCCATTTTAAAAACGTTGAATATTAGAAATTTTTTTTTACTTAATAATTATTTTCTGATTTTTAGTCTTGTGTGTGTAAAATTTTTCAAGTAATTTCAAACATTTTGATGAGATTATAACAGAGACATGTAAATTTCAACTGACTATATCCGAAATAGAAAAATGTTATATCTACCTATAAATCTGTTTATTTCTCATGATATATAAAATAAAGAAGCTAGCAAAATTAAGTTTTTAAAAATTTATATTTCAATTAAATTATATCAATAATATTGCACTCTTATGGTCTAAGTTGTCGCATTCTTTCCATCTCCTTCAAGGCATCTTCATTGCACGGTTTCTTGCCAGTGAGTTTTGAACAGTCGAGCTCCTCTATTTCTAATCCGTCTAATGATCTCACACGACTTAATGCGATATATGCCTGTCCTTTAGCAAATAGTGCAGATCCGAGATATACAACAGCATGGTCCACTGTACATCCTTGCATTTTATGAACTGTGCAGGCCCAGCAGAGTATTAGTGGGAGCTGTGTTCGCTCGATTGTTCCATAGTTTCGGAGTGCCGGAAACTGTATTGATTTCGACTTAATCAAATGAATTCCATCTATACCAAAGTCGATGCGAACACATGGAATGTCGGTATCATACACGGTATACACGACGGTATAAAGGCCAAACAATTTCAGTGATAGTGCCCATTGCACCATTCACAAGTCCTTGCTCTATATTAATATTTGAGCGAAGCATCACTCTCGCTCCGTTGAAAATTTCCAATACCTTTTGTAATCCTCCTGTCTTGTTGATATCGCCTGACACAATGTTGTCCATGTTTATATTGTCGGCATTTCTTGTCGCATTCACTAGCACATCCTGAGCCCGAATTCGGAAAATTTTTATACCTTGGGCTCTATATTGTTCAAGGACGGCTGTGTTGTGTGCATCAACTTGTGCACGAGTTGGATATATGCGAATTGCTCTATCCAATTCAAAATCGCCAGATGCTTCTGTCAAGACTTTTGACATCAATAGATCAAAATGTGGGGGCTTCAAATCACCGACGCGTAGAGCATTCAAAAGAATGGAAAATGTTGTGTCGCCTTGTTGTCGCATGTTTTCCGTCAACTCCACAAGACTGAATAGTCTCCACAAATGAGTTGCCGGAATAAATCTTGCAGGCTGATGGAATGCCTGAGCTCCTCGGATAGGTGGCAACTGAAACAAATCTCCGAAAACCATAATGTTAATGCCACCGAATGGTTCATTTTCCATCTTTTTCAGTTGTCGCAATCTAGAATCGATCATGCACAACATTTCGTATGAAACCATTGAAATCTCATCGATGAACAGGAACTCGATGTCCTTCCACTGATTTCGCAAGACCTTCAAATAGTTACCAGTGAGTGGTGCCAAATTTTCTACAATTTTTCCATCTTTCTCAACTGGTAATTTAAATAATGTGTGAAGCGTTGTTCCGCCAACAAGTCGTGCTGCTACACCGGTTAATGCGGCAACTTTAACTGATTTCTTACCATAGCATCGATTGACCTGTTCTTTTATTGCATTGAATGTAAATGTTTTGCCAACTCCAGCACCTCCGGTGATAAACATTCTGATGCGACTCGGACTTCCATTCATTTGGCCCTGGATACTTCGAGTAATGGTGTTGAATAATTCTCGCTGTCCTAAATTCATTGCAGCACACACATTATGAAACTGGTCATTGGTCATTGCCTGTTCGCTAACTTCATCATCAAGTTCTTGTTCAACAATTTCTTCTGGATTTTCAAGAAGATTAAAAGCATGTGCTTGATTAAATGCAGTTTCAAGTTGTCTGTCTCTTGTACGATGTATTTCGAGGTATGCATTTGTCTGCCTCAATTGCGCTTCTCGACCAAGAAAAGCTTCGCGTGCATCATTATATTCATCAACTAATTCATCCTCCGAGTAAAATGGCACATATTGCACAAGTAGGCTATAGAAATAATTTTCCGGATCCGTCCGCATTTGAAAGAATGGCGATCGTACAACAGCTGGAACACTTCGAATTACCATTTTAGTCCTGTTTGCGAGCTTGATGAGTCTTCGTCTTGTCGGTTGCTCTTCATCTTCTTCATCAATGCTTTTTTCACTATTTCCCGCTTTCTTTGCATAAAATGGCTCAAAATTCATCGCAAATTCAAGAAGGCACATATTAGGGAAATCATAGCCCTGCTCTTGTTGTCTTGGGCGATTTGCATATCGAAGAAATTTGTTAGAGCAAAGTTCAACTGCTTGGTTATTCTCAAATCTCAGCACTTGATATCGCTGACCAGGCTTTCTTGTATTCAAAAATACACACTTTCTTGAACTTGAATGAAGTGGCAGGTGGCAGAGTCGATTAACACATTCCGATGCTGAAACTTGTCGTTCTTTCAAAATCCGCATGTATGATTTGAAGAGTTTTCTTGCGATGTTAGTTTCATCGCTACGAATTTGGCGAATGGCTTGAGCTACACCTTTATTTACATCTTCTGGTTCCGACTTTGAAATGTACTTGGCGATGTAATGGGCAATAGATTCATTTGATCCACATGGTTGTATATCCATATTGCCATTCCTGAACTCGAGAATTCGCTGATTATAATTATTGACCCATTTTTATACCCTACACCTATGGTAATAGGGTATAATAACTTTGTGCCAAAATTGTAACGCATTAAAGGAGCCTTCCTAGGTATAGACATAAGTATATAGAAATGATCAGAAACACTTTCTCTATTGATTTCCGGTTGTCCGTCTGTCCGTCTGTCCGTCTGTCTGTCTGTCTGTCTGTCTGTCCGTCTGCGTGTTCGGGAAAAATAGAAAGAAGGAGTTGTCCGATTTGAACCAAATTTGGTACACAGTCGCAGTAAACCTCGAGTTAGGTAAAGTGTTAAAATTAGTTAAATCGGTCGAAGGACACGCCTACAATGGGCCTGTAAGTCCCACTACCTCGGGTTTTTTTCGATTAAATTGCTCTAAATTGTCTAATTACTCATTCAAAAGAATAATACTTGGTATTTATGGTTAGGTGTGGAGCCTCTGCAAAATACCAAAAAATGGGCGTGGTCCGCCCACTGTATAGGCGGCAACAATTTTCCGGTAAAATTGCTCCCAATTGACTAGTTACGAATATAAATGAATGAAATTCGGTTCCCAAGTTGATGTATAGGTCTTAGATGCCATACAAGAAAATGGGTGTGGTCCGCCCACTATATAGGCGATAAACGAAAAATCATCTTAACTTCCATAATATATACACCAGAGCGTCCAGAATTGGTTACTTCGTTCCTGGTAGGAATATCTTTTAATTCTCCAGAAATGGGCGTGGTCCGCCCACCATGGGGGCAGTAAAATAAATATGCCGATAACATCTGTTGTACACCTGTCAGAGCATCAATATTTGGCATGTATAGTCCTATTAGGTATATGTTGTAGTCTGCCAAAAATGGGCGTGGTCCGCCTACTCTGTAGGTTGTAAATCAAATGTACCCACAATTTCAGTGAAATCACACCACTTGGGAATTTGGTGTAGGGTATTACTCTGTCGGTGAAACCCGACTGATTGCTTCCTTACTTGTTCATTCTCTGTTCGTTTCAAAGTACAAAATCATCCTCCATTTCGAATGAACTCATCTGAACTTGGCGGAACAATATGAGTTTGTTTGCTTGGCTTGCGAGGAAGGGCAAATCGACATCCATCTCTGTTGTTTTTGTGACATGTGTGAGTATGACGATGAATTTGGTTGCGTTTGACGAGTGATCTTAAATCTGGATCTTCTTCTTCACTTGGTAAACGGCATGAGATCACTTGATCGATGTACTGAAGTCCTTCGGAAGTTTCAAAAGATGGGGCATTTTCAATCCAAACTACAAGATGAACATGTGGACTTCCACGGTTCTGAAACTCAATTCGTGTCCAGAAATCGATGACTTTTCCACAAAGAACATTGTCATTTCGTTTGATCTGTTTCATGAAAGCATCGACACGGCGAGAAAAATGTCGGCTCGCTCAACACAACAGGATATGATTCAATCAAATGCTGTACTTCATTAAGATTTAATTGGTTTGCATCATCATCGGGTCTGCCAGCTGCAATCAAAAGAGCTCTACGCATGTCAAGCCAATTCAAATCATTACAGCTCAGAGTAATATACTAAGTTGGAGGACCAAGATAACGAATAAATGCAATTAATTCGTTATAAGCTATTCGCCAATATGATGCCGAACCTCTCAGATTCTTTAAATGTAAATGAAGGTCATCGGCAACACCTTCTTGTCCTCGTATAGCTCTGCCACATGCGTTGATCGTCGACTGCACTCGAAGATACTCAAACATCGATAATGCATAAAACAAATAGTCTGTTCTTTGAAAACGAGTATCGGAGCCTAGAATTCGTTGTGGAAATAATCCAACGGTGTAATTCTTACCGGCCTCTCTTCGTTCAAGCCATTGTTGCCATATGGAAAGAGATGGAACCATGAAAATTCCTCAGCTTTCAACTCCCGATTTACATTCACAATATTGTCCTTAGTTTTGCGAACATTTTCGTTGATGTTTCTTCTTTCTTCAAATTCATCATTAACATCTGGTTGCTCGTGATCAATTGGTGCCATTACACATGTTTGGACAGGAACGAATTGCGATGCATTTACTGGCTCTGGTTCATTTTCAGTAGGAACTTCTTCATCTACTTGCATCGAAAAATGTGTCTCTAAATATTTCTGCATTGGTACAACTCCATCTTTTACGACCACATTGATGACATTGATTGAAAACTGTGTATTGGCTTTGGAATGCACAGTTCGGCGGATAATACGAAGGAATTCGTCAATTGTATCGCTTTCGATGAGACATGCTTTTCCATTTTGTGCTCCGCTTTTTCCTTTTGGTCCGCATGAATGGGAATCTGTGAAATAAAACTTGTTACCATAATTCATTAGGCCATATGCACTTCCAGAAACAATCAAAATTCCAGCATTATGTTCGGTAAACAATATGTTTATGGAATCACAAAGATTTAGAAAATTAATTCCATCGTTTTCCCTGTTGCATAAACTGCCATTGAATGCGCCATTCAAATCATCATATTCAATCAGAAAAGCATTGTCAAACATCAGGATGTCGTGTCATCAAGATTTCTTATCTCTAAATATCCGCGATTGTCAATTGGAAATGCATTTGGTTGATTTCTAGTTTCCAAATCAATACATTCGTAAAATCCATCGCCTGCAATCAAGTTGCGATTTAAAATATTTGTATCCCATTGGCTTGGTGGTAGGATGGCAGCACGAATTAAATTTGCTACAGCCATGGCAAAACATTGGTGTCCAGCATGTCCGGATTGAAATATCTCTTCATTACTTTGATTCCAAGAAGCACGTACAATTCGTGATAAATCATTGATTCGCAAGTAGGCACAGCGAGATGGATCATCAGTAGCTTGGTCATGTGGTGTGGTTTGTATTTCAGGCTGAGCTGGAACAACGCGGATGACATCCTGAGTATTTAATTGCGCAAATCGATTTACTCTTACATCTTTGTAGAGTGGGTTATTCGCAATAAGCCAATCAAGTGCCTTGTAGACACGATCCGGTGAAAAGTTAAAATCTCTGGATATATTTAAGTTCTCCAGAGTTTCAGTCACTACAACGATTCCGACATCTGTGCTCGATCGAGGAAGCATTGTAGGCAACATTTCGCTGACTTCAAAGATATCGAGAGCAAACAATGTTGCGTGTCCTTTGAAACCGTATTGACCAAATCTGTCTGAAAATTTTATCACTTTGACATACGGAATGATACGCTGAAGCAAACGTCGTTCTGGTTCTGTAAGAACGGAAATTTCACTGGGAATATTACCCGGAAGCAAGTTATTCCAATATGCCTTGGATGGAGCATGACTCTTTGAGCTCTTTAAATGTGTATTGCATCGATGGAAACGAGCAAATCATTTTTGGTGGCAAGTTCAGGTAGTAAGTATAACTTTGGCGAAATCAAACGATATTTCATTACTTGATTAAGGTAGCATTTTTTCTTACAGATATCACAGCACTTGTCGCAAAAAGTGTTTATGGTTGATTGAAAATCTGCATCATGAGCTACTCGTTGAGCATATGCCTCACGTTGACGTCGTAGTCTTGCTTCACGTTCCTGACTAGACTCTCTAGCTCTTAATTCGGAGTGTCTCAATCCATCTGATTCCAGTCGAGATATATGTTCATCAGCTGTCTCGATCGCTCTCGATTGAGCTTGTCGTCCTCTTTGATTTTCGAGGCGAGAGATATGTTCATCGGATGTTTCATTTACTCTTGCTTGAGCATTTCTTTGCGCGTTTTTTGCAATTCGAGAGGAATGTGCGTCCACCGTCTCGATCGATCTCGCTTGAGCTTTTCGTTGAATATTGCGCTGCTTTTCGTTAATTTCTTTATATTGCTTACGACGTTTGGCTAATCTTGCCGATTTACTTGCTTCCGGTTCCTGTTGAAGCATCTCTTGGCGTTTCTGCTTCTCCTTCTCTAGGCGTCGCTTGCGATGGGTGGCTTTCTCCATGGCCATTGAAGAAATTGTCACTATTTTTATAATTATTAATTATTATTATTTTTCTTAATCCTTCACTTCTCAATTTTTTTTTGCTGTCAAGCTATTTTTGTCACTTGGTTCGAAGAAACTGTTACTATTTACTAGTAGTATTTAAAGTAGTGTTGTTTTTCTTACTTCTTCACATGTTGCGTGTCCTTTGAAACCGTATTGACCAAATCTGCGTGAAAATTTTATCACACGCTCCCCACGCATACGAAATTTCAATGCTGCACGACCTTTAGTTCCAAAGCTAATCGAGATCAAAAATTTTGTTTGTATGGGCGGTGCCACGCCCCCTTATCCTACGCCCATAAAATTTTACCAGTGGGACGACACATCCAAGAGGCGACTGCATACGAAATTTCAATGCTGCACGACCTTTAGTTCCAAAGCTAATCGAGATCAAAAATTTTGTTTGTATGGCGGGTGCCACGTCCCCTTATCCAGTGCCCCCCTTATTTTCTCAGTAGAAGGATATGGATATGTAGTTACTTCCAAAGCTAATCGAGATCAAAAATTTTGTTTGTATGGGGGTGCAACGCCCCCTTATCCTACGCCCATAAAATTTTACCAGTGGGACGGCACATCCAAGAGGCAACTGCATACGAAATTTCAATGCTGCACGACCTTTAGTTCCAAAGCTAATCGAGATCAAAAATTTTGTTTGTATGGCGGGTGCCACGTCCCCTTATCCAGTGCCCCCCTTATTTTCTCAGTAGAAGGATATGGATATGTAGTTACTTCCAAAGCTAATCGAGATCAAAAATTTTGTTTGTATGGGGGTGCAACGCCCCCTTATCCTACGCCCATAAAATTTTACCAGTGGGACGACACATCCAAGAGGCAACTGCATACGAAATTTCAATGCTGCACGACCTTTAGTTCCAAAGCTAATCGAGATCAAAAATTTTGTTTGTATGGGGGGTGCCACGTCGCCTTATCCTACGCCCATAAAATTTTACCAGTGGGACGACACATCCAAGAGGCGACTGAATACGAAATTTCAATGCTGCACGGCCTTTAGTTCCAAAGCTAATCGAGATCAACAATTTTGGTTGTATGGGGGGTGCCACGTCCCCTTATCCAGTGCCCCCCTTATTTTCTCAGTAGAAGGATATGGATATGTAGTAAGCTCCTACCGAGTTTCATTGATGTGTGATGTGTAGTTCTAAAGTTATACACAAATCTGGAGTTGGTAAAAAAGTGCCACGCCCCTTATCCTACGCCCATAAAATTTATTGATTCATGTATTGGGCTCTAGGTTAGGCATGTATGCAAAGTTTCAGATCTCTAAGTAGTCGGGAAGTGGGTGAAAAACTGATTACTAGATTTGTACGGGACATACAAACAGACAAGAAAGCGACCTAAAAAAACGTTTTAATTTTAATAATAATAAAACAAACTTAGATTCTTTACAGTAAAGTAACTCCTTATAATTTATATGGGAAAAAAATTACTCGGTACTAGCGACAACCTCGAAACTTGCACCGAGCCTGGTTTTCATTACGTGCAGTAATCGAGTTCCTACTGTATTTGTTTGGAATAAATAATACGTTGTCAAATGTGATCAGTGCTCGCAGCTAGTAGATATGAAGTAGAGGTCTGCATGAATGCATTTGAAAGAGCGACCAAGACATTCATTCGGGTTTGAATCTTTCGCTCGCATGTGCACTTATTTCCAAACACGTGTTGAATAAGCACATATGCCTTAAGAGTGAATGAGATAGCAAAACAATTGAGTAAATTGTAAGCGCAAGCACATTACTCACAAGCAGTGTACCCACTATTCAAATGTTTTGGTAAACAGAGTGCAATGCAGTGGGTGCACCGAGTATTTAAGGGGCTATACGCAATTAAGTGGCTGAGCTTATTTTTAAAGAATTTCTGATGGAAAGACGTTTTAGTGTATTAATTATAATTTCTATGCATATTGTGGTCATTTTAAACATTATTTGCCGAAGAAAAGACTTTCGGACGATGCATTACTAACCGGCGCGCAGCAGCGGCTTCGCCAAAATTCTCCAGCTTACCATTCACTGCACCCACTTTACCCACTTCACTCACTATACAATAGCTTTGCTTTGTTACATTCGTTTTGTTTGTTTTGATTGTAGCAAATAGAGCAAGATAACAAATGCTACTCTTACTCTCTTTGAAAATAATGGCACGAGTGGGTATTTGTTTTGGTATTGAAAGGTTTTGTGAGTGTTTCACCCATTCAAATGTTTCACTCGTGCGCCGAGTGCAATGAAATAGGTAACCGTAGTGCACAGGCAAACCAAATGCATTCATGCAGACCTCTATTATGAAGGCTCTTATCACATCAAAGCCAATTTTACATGAGAGAAAAATAACGTCCCTAAAAGTATGCCTTAAATAGACAAACAGAAGCCACCGTTACAGTGAACATCAAAAGTTTGTGAACACTAACGTACGGCATAGCACTCAATTCGTAAAATTTTCGCTATTCGAAGTGTGTGCCGTGTCCTTATGTTGTGCTAATTAATGTTAAAAAAATCGTCTTATTTGATACAAATATTATTAGCGACTTACAATAAAAATTATTAAAAGAAAGGCATGGTTAGAAAATTGCCTTTCCTTCTCGAGTGTATTGCAATGGTAGTAGTCGGTGGGAACGGTTATCATATCTATCTTCATAAAAGCAAAAAATACTTTCTCAACGAATGTTTGTTTAAAACTTCAAGTGAATAAAAAGACATTTTATTCGGACGACTCTTATTTCTAGAACAAGGATGTATAAAACCAATGCACTTTTTCGAAACAAATTTTGCCAAATACCGTTAAGATTAGGAACTTTATTTTGATTTCAACTCCCCAAACATCTCTTGTTACTGAACGGAAACTTCAACTGCATTACATGGAATTATACTTTAATTTTAATTTAATTGATTTCCAACTCTGACTGCAACCACTTACCCAGCGTCCATACAAGCTTTTTTCGAAAAAATGTAAAGGTTATAAAGATCAGCGACGATAGAAATTTGAGGATTCTTTTAGATTCGTAGCTGGAAAAAGGTTCGTTGTTCGGATTCGTACATACTATTTGTAAAACAAACGAGAGCGATGACACAAAAGCTATGAGAAAAACAAACAAGCTTAACAGCCATATACACCTTTCTAATATAGCAGCTACCCAATATGTATAATTAAATAATATTGTTTATTCGTTTTAAATTAAGTCATGATTCGTGTAATAAAAGGCTTGATCATCATCTCTGCCCAAATATTACCCGAAAGGAGATTCGTATACAAGAGAGTTCTTTGCGAGCAGTCCTAAACAATTTTTAAGTTTGTTACTTTAAGAGTTTAAAATAAAGAATATATAAGAGTTTCTTTATATTGCCGAAGTGAGAAATCAATCAGGAATTCGCATTTTTACATAATAAGATTGATAGATAAATACATAGGCTCTTAATTGATAAAATAAATAAGTTGACGGAATAAGTTAACTTAATACTAAAGGAATTGAAGCCGTCTTTAAGCTTGTTATGCAGATTCACCTTCGTCCCTTTTCCTTTTCACGTTTTACTGCACATTTTGCGCCTGCAATTGACTTGGCAGCTCTACGTTAAATGAGCGCCCATAGCTGCTGCCGTACCCGCTGCCACCGTGACCACCAGAGTAATGGCCACCACCGCCGCCACCGCCACTGTGCCCGTGTCCTTCATCGTGACTGACGGAGTGCGTGTGACTGGACGTGTAGATGGGTTTGGCCACAATTTCATAAGTGGTTGATTTTCCGCCACCACTGGCCAAGCTCTTCAGACCCAACACACCGGACAATGTAAGCGCCATCAGCGCGGTCATGAGTGCTTTACCGGCCATTAGAGCGATGGCACCCATGCCAATGGCCATAAGGGTGCCTTAGGAAAGAACGAAGAGAAAGAGCGGCAAGTCATAACGTTAGTCGTTGATACTTAAATCAGTATGACCTACCCTTCATCATGAGACCCGCAGCGATGAGCGCCTCCATGCCACCTTTTTTGCCGAACTTGCCCTTGCGGCCAGTTTCCACAGCGGAACGCGCCTCCGCCACGGTGTTGGAGTCTATCAGCTTGAAGCGCATGTAGCGCGTTTGCAGGAAGTTGCTCAGCTTATTAACAATGAAGCCGTTGAGACGCGAGTTGGGATCGTTCGGGTAGCTGCGCGCCACATCTGAAATTGCAGCGCATCGACTGTTAGTGCTCATGCCGCCAGCAGAGAGCTGCAAATGTTGCTAATTACCCGCCATCATATCCGCTGTTTTGGTATCCGTGGCATTTGCATCCCGCACCACGCTGATGCCCGGCATCAAGCTCAGCTCCTGCTGCTCCGCTATGCGTTCCATCAACTTGACGAATTCAATCTTCAGGCACATCCAACTGAAGCCCGAATCACACTCGCCGAAGGCACGTTTGAGAGCGTCCCGCTTGCCCAGAGTACTCGCGGTGGGCGTGGCCACGGTGCTATCCTCCGTGCGATCGATTATAGCCGCCGAAGAGCATCTGCAGTAGATAATGAAGACGGCGAGCAGCAGCAAATATTCCAAGGTCTTTTGTGGCAACATGTTAAAGGAGATTTCGGCGCTGAACTATGAAGCTGGAGCAAGCTACGGAAGCACTGTTTGCCCGACGGCTGAAGCTGGCACTACTGATCGACATTAGAGTGATCTTTGTTTTTATACCGAACACAAGTCAAGATGGAAAGATCGCACTGCCGAGAGTGCAAAAGAAAATTACTTCATTTTCGGACAGCATTCCCTTTCACCGCAGCGGGCTATGGGCTCCGGACGCTGGGGCTCGTTGCTACAGTGCAAGCATAATTATGGTCCGGCTGAATCGTTGATTTGTGGTCGAGATTCTCCACTCGTCGCGGCTGCTGTTCGCGGTGGTAGAACCACTTAAGCGCTTCAACCAAAGACGCAAGAAATTCCCAAACGCACTCAAGTGTACCAAACGGCTATTGCCACTGTCGCCAATGACGCTGGCGCTGCTGCTGGCGACTGCGCCGTCTCAGCAGCCGCACTTGCTGAAAACGAAAGCGAATTGCCACGCCCCAATGGCACTTTCCCCCAAGGGCCAGCGGCCGGGCGACACGCACATAAATAAATCAAACAAATACATTTCAGAAACGGTGCAAGCGGAGGAGCTGGAAGGCAGCGCCGGCGCATGTGGAAATTTATCGCGGCGCTTCCGATTTTGGAACTTTTCAGACGCTGCTAATTACATGCTTGCTGCAATTGTCGCGTGTCACATGACTCATGCGTAACCGCTTCAATTGTCAGCGCACGGAGTGCGGGATGGAAAAGCTGCACCGTGGCTCTACACCCAAATTTATTGGCTAAAAGTCGAAACTTTTTTAATCACCGATTTCTTGTCCTCCAGTAAATATAGAGGCATTTTACAACTTGCGAGCAACCCTAAATACTTAAGTTTTTCAACTTTATTCATATTTCAATAAGTTACGCCTCTACTAGTCTGAAGGTTAGGTAAGGTTAATCTGGCACGCCACGCATAGACCCTATTGGGTCGTTAGCGATTCCAGTTAGGGTTCCGTTTTAGGAGTGGTCATAGTAATGATCTGTCACAATTTCGGTGTGTTTCACAAATCTCCAAGGAGGCTTGATACCTAGTTCCGAGATCTGTTCTGTTCCTAAATAAGTCAGGCAGGAGCACAGTATATGTTCTAAGGTCTAGTGTACTAGTCTGTAACCAGTTAACAAAATACTTATCCTTTATCTTTGACCCATTAGGCATGACAACTTTCGAAGGCCATTATACTGCTTAAGCAAATTATATGAAATAAGTTTGAAATTATTCTTATAGGAATTGTGTGCTCGTCTAAGTCGTGCCATCAAATTCGAAATTTTAATTTATTTTCTTACAAAAAACCAAGCTAATAGATAAAAATTAAAATTAACATACTAGGACCATAAGGATTATTGTTATAATATATCAAAAGATAGCTTGGGATGTATAAAAAATTATTATTAGGTTTCAGAATCTGGTTTCGTTTCGGTTTTAGAGAGTTTAGAGTAAAAATTGTGCAATGGCTCCTTGGACTTGGCGCTTTAATTGCGATTGTATGAAAGCAAGAATAAAGCCAGTGCATATTTGTTATCAAGTTTGTATAGCTCGGTGACTTTAAATCGGTTGAAAATGACGAACCCAATGCTCTGCCAGTAATATTTCCGAATAAATATTTACAATTTTACAAATATCTAAACTGTTAATATTTCGATGCTTATAGTACTTCTTTTTTTTTTAAATTCAATCTGATTGACACTTTAAGAAAAATATTCACAGCATAAGAATACAAACGTATGGGAAGAGCATTTTTTTATCGCATGTTATAACTCCAATTGACACTTGAAAACCAAGAAATTCTCTCATACAATTTGTTTCACTCACATTCTTCTAAGATTAGCGAAAAATAGATAAGACCGATAAGAGACCCTTTGTAAATATGTAAGCCCACCATAAACCGCTACAGTTTAATATATATATATTTTTAAGCTGCCTTCGATTACTTAAAATTTCAACAAGTCAAGGGAACACTGCTCAAGTTATTGCCAAAAATAGAAAAATAGCGCAAAAGTTCTTGAAATCGGTTTTTTCGTCCAGAACTTCGATTCGAGGTGCAAAAAACTTGTATCTAAGAAAGACAAATAATTCGAGCTGAAATTGTAAAATTATCACATCAAGCTAAGAAAATAGCTTCAAAGTAGATACATATTTGCTTTTACACCAAAAATTTTA
Organism: Neria commutata; assembly: GCA_963457695.1. NCBI lineage: Eukaryota > Metazoa > Arthropoda > Insecta > Diptera > Micropezidae > Neria > Neria commutata. The sequence continues at coordinate 31,289,256 of OY735245.1, forward strand.
AAAATTAAACCTTTAGCCTTAAATATGTGACACAAAAGAACACGTCTTCATAACAAAAATTTCAAATATCAAAATAACAATTTGAATCTTATACATACATACATATATCTCAGAAACGAACAATCCGGTATTAAAGAATGTCTGTCATACAAGTAAATAGCTTAAACAATCAAAATCAATTAAATATAAATTAAAAAGTGTTGCTTGGATTAAAAAATACACCCAGTTCTGTTTTTACACGGTAGATACGTTCCAGACAAAACCGTAGAAAAAGAACGAGTGAAAAACACGTGAAGTACATACATACATAGAAAAAAAGGCGATTAGTTCCATATAATTCAACCCTGTAAACAAAAATTTGAATAGGAAATTTCCTAACTAAATTTCTAAAAGAGTACGGTTAGTAAAAATATTTTTCCTTAAAATTTCAATTAAAACGTGCTAAATCGAACGAAATCGTGTAAAAACGTAATAATTTTTTTTTACCGTGTTAAATCAAAACCATGTAAAAAACGGCCGTGTAAAAACAGAATTGGGTGTTTATAGAATTCTGGCCTAAGCAAAACGACCGTGTGGCACAGGCTGCGCTGCTGCGGCGGTTCGGGCTTGGGTCTGGTCAGGTGTAGCTGTGTGTGACAATTCGGTTGCCGCATCGCCATCTCTGTTTATTCTGGCTCCCTGACATGTCTGTTATTTCTGCTAATTACCCGGCGAAGCTGGGCAGAAAAAAGTGAAAATTGTTCATGCTGCTGTGTACTTCACTCGAATGCGGTAATTAATTTTATGTCAATTCGGCTACAACGTGACTTGACAGATTTCAAGAAATACTTTACTCTCTGCAGGCGGTCCCAGCTTTAAAGATAAGCTTGCCTCCGTGCCGTAAAAATGTCCTACCGAGGTGCTTGAACACTTCAAATGGCGTGGAGCTTTGCTTAGCATGTGACGACGTCAACATTTTATTTGATGTTGACATGTGTGCCTGCGTATGAGTGTGTGTATGTATGTGGCCCTGTGTTTTTCCAGCAAAGGTCGTTTCCGCTTTAAAAAAAATGTTATCACGAATTTGCAGCTCATTTACTTTGATCCATGTACGACATTTGATTTTCCAATTAATCAACTAGACGCGTATTATCCCATGGCTGAGAAGGTGTGGCAGGTTCGAGCCTCCATCGACAGCACCACAAAATAATTTGTTAAGCGGTGTCAGCTATCCCCCTCTCCGCGAAAACTCTTTACTTTAATAAATTTTTCAAACCATATGTTTTCAGTAATGACAGAAATTTTAATACGCCAAGAAAAAAGAAGAATGCAAAACCTGAGTGGACTTAGATACAAAACACCGTCTTAAAAGCCTGAGCAATTTTTAATCAAGAACAGTCAACATTTTATGAGGAGTTTGGCGGTGAGGCACTTAAATTTAAGATAAACTTGAAAATATGGTAGATGACAAGGACATATAAAATTTTTATTCAAAAAGCAGTAGGAAATCTTGAGTGACTTTCAATTTCTCTTTCCCCCCACCCACTAACCTATGATCCTTTCTAAACCAACAAGTGCTCTGCATGTATAGGGGGCATCCCCTGAGTGTCGGTTTATTTAAAAAAAAAAAAACTCTTATAGTTCTAAAATTTGGGTTAAAAAAATTCTAAAACCATTTAAATTCACAAAATTTTGGATAGATACTTCATATCGACAAAAGACGAAAGTGGGAGCGTTGCCGCAAAGGGGCGCTTTCAAAATGTTACAATATATTTCTATTGCAATATATTGTTCCAATTTCAATGTTTTGAATAAATTTTTTCAATATTTGTTAGCAGTCTATTCAAGAAATTTACACTTAAAAAACATTCTTTTGAAGCATAACAACGTTTAATTATCTCTCAATTTAAATTTGAATAGGTTCTATTGAGTTGCTTATGTGATATATAATTTAATGCTTGCTGTATTTTCCAATATAAACATTTACGTCTTAAATCTTAGATACATTTGGCAAGTCTATCAAATTGAATATTGAAAGGTCATTGCAATATATGATATTGCCGCTAAAATATATTGTAGTATATACATATGAATCGGTTGAATTGGTACTTCAAAATTGTTCCAAAATTTCGAAGCAATTTATTTGAATTGAAGAATGAATTCCAATTTCAACCTTCATATCGAATAGTTTTTATCTGGGACATTGTTGATCATTCGCTCGGCGTGACGGAGCCAGCGAAGCGCTGTATTTGGACTTCCTGGACTCCTGGACAGTGCTTATGTCGACATACAGCTCTCACATAGCTCGTGGTTCGTTCTAATCGTAATACGAAGAATTTTTTCCCGAACACCCCAAGACTGTCATATAGGTAAAAGGGAATCAGCTTCCGTAACCGGATTCCTAGAGCACACATAATTTTTCCCATAATTCGTGCAGCACCACAACAAATTACGCCGCTAAAGAGTAAGAAATTAGGAAAGCATTCAACATTACAAACTACGTAAAAAAGCCGTGCCATAAATTTGCTAATTAATTGTAAATTTAGAAAGGTTGGGAGACTGGGAAGAACACAAAAACTGAAGCTACAAGTGCGCATTTCACCACTTTTTCTTTCGTTTCGCAGCCGCGGCGCAGCGCAGCGGCGTCTGCCTGAGCGCGTTAATGAATTTATTATTGAGTCGCTGATGCTGGAAGAGTGCGCTGAGTGGCTGCTAGAAGCCGTCCGCTGCCAAGTGCCGCCGCGCGCGCTTGGGGTAATGACCACCGTGTACAGGCGGCAGTGCAGGTTTAAGGTGCCTGCAGGTTCCTGGGCCCAACTGATTTTGAGGAAGGGCGCTGGAAATTGTTTCACCGAAAGAAGCTGGTTCAACTTATGGCATTTGGTACTTTGGCTTTTTATATACCTACTAGCTGTCCCGGCAAACGTTGTTCTGCCCAAAATAATTATTTTATTCCAAGATTTGTTTTGAAATGTATTTCAATGTATTTCAGGAAGAATATGTTTTCGTGGTGAATATTTCTACCCCAACAACAGCTATCGGAGTCGAATTTTGTCGACCACTTTCTGTCAAATTTAGTATTATATGGTGTGAATTTGAGCCAAATCGGTCCATAAATAAGAATTTTCGGAAAAACGCCGCCGCAGCGCCACTTAGGAAGGTCTAACATAAAAAAACCATTCAGAGCACCACACGAACATATGTTGTGAGTATAAGGTCGATCACTTCTGTGATTCAGCCGTGATGCTGCAACATACATACGCACAAACGTTTTTATATATTAAGATAAATGCATATATTATACCATATACCATAAATGGCGCCGAGGTGGCTCAGTGGGTGGCCGCTGATGCGAAAATCGTCTCGGTCCGAATCTCAGCCGGGGCCTTATAACATCTAACACAAAGAGAATTTTTTTTAAAATAGCTTCTTTGCGCGGCGCCACTTCTCGCGATGAATTGGCAATTCTCCGAGAATATTTTTTGCCATGAAAAGCTTCTCAACCCGTTCGGATCCGGTTAATGTAAGTCCCTTTAACTGGTGCAAAAATATAACAAGCACACACAACTTAATGTGAAAAAGATAGGCCTAAGCCCACACGGGCTGTTGCGCCAATAAATTATAATTATTATTAATATTAATAAAAAAAATTCATCGAGGCAAATAAATAAAAATTTTATTGATTTTCTTTACAACGTTTTTTGTTCAGCTCTTAATTTTGGAAATAATATTTTAATGCAAACATTCGGATATTCATAACAATGGAATTAATGGAGTACATTAAATTCTTTATAATTTCTTTGAAAACTTTTCCAGTTTTCAGTGCCTTCTCTACGTAGTATTTCCATCGAAGGCATGACTTCCCACGCCACCTGATACCTCAAACAGCCTCTTCGTTGGAGCTCCTTCGTCTACACCAATTATACTCAACCTTTTTTTTCTCCAGGCCGCATTTCATATTTGTTAAGTTTCGCTTTCCGCATCACTATTGGTATCACTAAAAAAATCATGGAACCACCTCCCCTTTATTAAAACGATTTTTGAGATTATAAAAATGATATCAATAAATGTGTTTAGGGCCGTATGAAATAGCTTGCCGGGCCGCAGGTTGAGTATGGCGGGTCTACACGCACATGTCCTTGCCGCCGAATCCCCTGGATGATGATACGGCTGACTACGTCAATGTTGGCGTAGAGCTTCTACTGTTCGTGGTTCATTCGGATGCGGTAGTTATGGATCGGGCCAGAAGACTCATACCATAAAAAAGTATACTTTGCCTTGAGATAAACCTTGTCAAACTCGTTCGGATACGGGTGTATAATAAGTGCTTGGATCCCGTTAACGTCAATATTACTACTATTAAGAAGTGGTTCATTTATTTTGAAGGCTTTTGAGTGTACTTCGCGGTTTTCAGTGTAGCACCGCTTTCACTAGGCGCCCTGCTCCCCTATAAACGAAGACGGCAATGTACACAGTAAAGCTACGACCATAAACAGTTGGGCTGCTGAGCTCGGCGCGGCTTGTAGACGAATTGCAGCAATTGGCTTAATTATTCTGCCGCCGATGATGAGCTCCTTCAGAGAATGTGCTCTGTGCGTGTGGCTGCGGGGCACATTAAGTGCAACATTTATGCGCGCTTTATGTGTATGAGTAATAGCGGCTGTGTGCACTTCAGCCGGTCGGTCTGTATGATGGGCGCGGTCGGCGAGCTGCTGCCATTGCCTAAATTAATTTGCCAAACGAGCAGCTTCCATTTCCTACTTTGTCCGCTGCTGAAGAAGCGCCGGAAAGTAAAAGTGTTCGCTTTTATTTTTTTTTAATTTGATGAATTGTTTTTATTCAATTGCTTCTCATTTACGCATAAATACTTAAAACTTAAACAAAAATTATTGCAGATGCGGGAATGTGTGTGTGTGTGTACAGGGGTGAATTACATTTAAGTATGACACTGTGCTGCTCCTCCCGCTTGGCATGTGCCACCGTGGGGAGAGGTAGGGTACAGGGCGGGGTGGGATGGGTTGGTAGACCTGAGCTCAACTAACTTACTTCGAGCGTACTAATTTACAGTGGCTTCAACTCTTCAGCCTGCTGCTCCTCCTCCGTATGCATAAATAAATAAATAATTATTTTTTAAATCATAGTTTTTTGGTATGACTCCGGTTGCAGAATAAATAAATAATTTCAGTTGGTGAAAGAATTTCCTTTGTGTGTGTGCTTGTTCAAAGAGTGGTCCATATTCAGTTGCTTGTCTTCTCAATTTGACTTGATCATTTTTTCAGTGTGTTTCCTTTTTTTGGTATTTTGCAATTCACTAACTAAATTCTAATTTACACTAAAACTACAAAATTTAGTCGTTCTTTTTTTGGAAATAGGATAAAAGGGAAGGAAAGATATGCGTAGAGCATAGGCTAGAAGGGATAGGGAAGACCATAGGTGCTAGAGTGCGGAGGAAGAGCGCTTAGAAGGGCTGAGCCAGGCCGTAGTGGTTGTAGGCCAGTTCGGCGGCGGACGCCTGTCCGTTGCGGTTCCAGTCGGAGTGCACGATCTCGGCGTTCAGGGGGCTGCCGGTGATGTAGGCAGTGGTGATGTGTTCCTTCTTCTTGCCCAACAAATCCTTGAAGAATTGTGCGCCTGTGGCAAGCAGAAGATGGAGTAGATATTGGTTGAACGTTTTTGCTTGAGCTGCGTTTGATTTTACTCACCAGCAAGGATCAAAGCCAGAATGGAGATGGCCAAACTCTTGAGTGAGATGAACTTGATGATCATGAACAAGACCTTAACAATGACGGCTTTCTTCAGTTTCAAAGCCAAGAGCAAAGGCACCAACATTTTCTTCATTTTCTTGCTGCGCGACTCTGTGAATAAATTGAAAAAGCAAGACAGAAAGTGTAAGTGAGAGAGAAAGTAAGATTGCGTTAATTGACTACATGCCCAAAAGTATGCTACAGATTTCATGGCTTTGGAGCTTTCATTCACAAAGCAGTCAAAAGCTTAGCTAAAAAATGTGACCATGGTTTTTAACCAAAGAACTTGAAGAATTCATTCAGGAAGAATTCAAGTTCTTTGTTTTAACCATATCTGCCGAAGAGTAGGCATCACAATTTGAGATCTCGAATCAGACGTCTTTCTTTTCGTCTTTTTTGGAAGCTTGATTTAAAATTGCTTATTTATAATTTTAAGTTAAAGAACACTTTATTTAGTGTGATTCTATGTAATACCCTCAATATTGAAGTTTTGTTAACAATCTCTTCACTATTGTAGTACATACATATGTATGTACCTAGATTGGTTAATACTTTTATAAATAGATACTGATTTATCGCTCTACAGATTCTTTTTGGTTTTTGCTGATGGAGGGTATTGAATATAAGCCCTGGATATGTATTATAAATAGTAGCTTGTCCAATAATTTTTGTTCCTAACACCTTTCCCAGTTGGAGCTTTATTTTGTCTAAAAAAGGGCAGTGGTGGGTGCTGAAGGGGGAATGTGAAAGTTATGTCAACGCCGCGGTTGCGCATAATCGCTTTGCTTGGAGCTTGGAGCACTCTTTTGAATTTGCTTTTTGAACAGTTTCAGATACGCACTTTCGGCAACGTAAACTTGCTGGCGCTTGTGCGTGTGCGTTGCGCGTGTGCAGTGTGAGGGTGTGGCTGCTTGGTAGTTGCTGCTTTGCTTTTTATAAATTGTTAGAGAAATTTACCTTGCCAAAAAGTTTGTTTTTTGGGAAGGTTTGGCGTTTGTGACCGCCACACGCATTTACATAGCATTCAAAATTGTGTTGCTTTTTATGGCGCACTTTCCCACTGCACACTGCTCGGCTGCCGCAAACCGTTTCAGCAGGCGGAAAACCACTTCCGCTTGGGTCGGAAGTGCCAGCATGCGGGCGAATGCCCGCCGGCAAATAAGTTTGCACTTTTGAGTCAGTTGCATTAGCGCTGAAAGTAATGCGTAATTATTGCTACTCAGAGGCTTCGCGCCGAAATGGAAGTTCAAGAGATATGGGCAGGGAAGAAAACTTGGAGCAGCGCGTTTTGCAGCTAGTTTATGAGAGCCTGAAAAGTTTGCATTTGCAGTGGGCACATAAAAAGTTACAACTTGTTCCAAAGAGACAGAGGTTTTTATTTTCATAACACGCTTGAGTGCCAAAGGGTCCCCCATGCCGCTGAAAATGCCACTTGATGTGGTTTGACCTTCAATCTTAAATTGCAGTGTCCGGGTGGGGCTGCTAACTTGACTGCTGACATGCTTTGTGCCTGGTACAAAAATTTACTCAAATGAAAGAGCGCATGTCTTGGATAACTCCACCAGTTTTTTTCGGCCGCCATGACAGCTATTGCCGTACTCTTTGATACATATCAGAGGTCTTCAGTGATTAGTTCGAAGTACAGTGTACTTGAGTATAATCTTCTGAAGCAACACTGGTAGCACGCCAGTGAATCTTAATTTTTGAATTTTTTTGACTTCATTCCTGATCCGTCGCTCTAGAATCGATGCGATGACCTGTAGTCACTCTGAATGATATGCGTAAATCTTCATATAGGAATGTAATATTCTGGAAGTGAACTGTTTATATATGCATTTACACACAAGATAGGAGAGCGAGAGAGAGAGAGCACGATAAAAATGAAAGCAATTATCATCAATGTTGCCAATTGATAAATATAGAACAATTGAACCAAGGAGTATGTTAATACATACATATATCATGTTAATATATGAACATACTCTTTGATTTAACCGTTTGACTGTAGTTAGTTTAGTTTTTGTTCCGTTTAACCGGGTAAAGCAGTCATAATAGGAACGACCTGGTGGTGACCTCAATTTGACCACTTTTTAAGCTGAAAGGAACTTCGCATATTATGGGATTATTTTACACAAATGTGTACAGAAAATAAAGGAAACGGGTGGGGAATGTAAAATGGGCAAAAAACCACGAAGACAATGTAAATATAAAGCTTGTAAAATCGCAGAAAGTATGCAGAAGAGCTGGAAAACTATAGCTAGACGTTTCTCACTGCCAAAGAAGATTGTCAAATTTGCTAAAAAATAATGCTTTCTGGTTAATGCTTTAATTTAAGCTGAAAATACATTGAATTTGCAGTACTTCGTAAAATGCGATTTTTTGTTCTTTTTCTTTCAATCGAAGTACTTAAAAGAGTGTGATTTTGATAATGATTATTAGTCATGCATTTCCTAGACTTTGTGAATTTCACATAATGACAATTAGTATGACAGCGAGTCCGACGCACTAGCTTGACGAATCGAATCCTTCTGCTTCTTCATGATTTGTATAACTTTATCTGCGCATTTTCCTTCGAGTGACGAAGAGTTATGCCGCAGTTGCTCCATTCCCGCCAGCAATTCGGTTAATAAAAGGAAAGGAAATTTTTCTTGCAAAAGGGGGCATATCGGCATTGCCCGGTAATTAAGAGTCGGAATGTATTACATTCCACATACCATAGCGCATCTTATGTGCGCAGCTATGCAGGATTTGCATTGCCACTGGTTTAACCAATTGCAATTTTTCCCTTCTGTGTAGCTTCAGTTAAGCTTATACCACCGGTCCCACCCACTTTAATTTCACATGTTTTTTGGCAGTGTCGCAACTGCATCAGATGTTCGCTTGGCATTGGCAATCGTCCCTGGCAGCGTCTTTGTGCAACAGCAACAACAACCTCCAAATGCAGCTACTTTAAAAGTAATTTAATGTTTGTGGTTTTAATGCCAAGCCAAGGGAAGGGCTCAGCTGCACCCGCAAATGATACCCTCTCGGCTGGATTTGGCAAACGCTCGCACTGACTCTGCTCGGAGCGTACGTGCAAAACTGCAAGTGAATTTGTGATTGCCTCTTGCCAAATAGACGACGGAGAAAGTTCACTTTCCGAGTCGATTTTTTTCTTTGCTCATTTGTGGAAGGTTTCGAAATCGAAATGGAAGTTCCATTGTGCACACAGTTTCTATGCGGGCACGTGATCTGCAGTCAGAGCAGGGCAGCGCGGAGCCGAGCTGAGCACCTGTCGCACTAAAAAGTAATTTTAGCATATTCAAATGTGAAAAGTTACTTTTCAGAAAGCAATGAAAAACTTTTCTGGCAATGCAATGCATGCAACTGTGAAGTACAGGAATGCTTCAAGCGAAGATTTTCGAACGCTTTTCAAATATTAATAAGCTTTTCAGTATTGGAAACATATTTCTGCATATCATAAAAAATGCATTTGGATCAAATGATCTTGATTTGTCTGATAAAAAAATAATTATAATTTAAATGTGGCCAAGCCAAGTGCTCTTTGCTCGCGTGTGCCTCAAAAGATGGAATATTTGGCTGCCATTCGTCTAAAGCTGTTTCTTTCCGATTAAGGTCGCTCAAAGTTGTTATTGTTTTTACTTCAACCATAGAGTAGAGCTGTTTTGTAGTCTATTCTTTGCTCAAAAGGTCTACTTTTGACAAAATAGCTTGTACTCCTTTACTCGAATATAAATTTTCACAGAATAGCGTAATCACTTAGCTCAAAACAATTTTTTTCGTTTACTTAAAAGCAGCAAATATTTGCAAGAAAAGCTCTTGTCTACAGTTTTTCGATTCTTTTCAAAATATTTGAACTCCCACATTCTCGCGATCTCACATAAACTTCTTTTGTTTACCTTCAAGACCACGGCCGGCGAACTCCTCCTCGGCCTCCTCATCTTCCTCGCTGGGGAACGAGAGACTCAATTCGTGCGTTTCCAGGTAACGTTCGGTACGCTCCTCGAAGGATTCCACGGCTCTGGCGGCGCCGAACGAACGACCACTCTCCACGCGCTCGATGCGCAGTCCGCCGAAGAGTGGCACGGACACGTCGTCGTCAACCTTGTTGATCATGCCGATTAAGTCCCGCTCGTTGTTATCCTGCGAGGGTATGGCGACGGCACTGCACACGAAGGCGACAAGCACAACACAAACGAATTTCAGGCACATTTTTGCGATTTTTGCTTTCTTTGTTTCACTTTTGTATTTAATGAAAACAATAAAATATATTTTATTGTAAAGTAATTAATTGTTTAATTAATCCGTTCGTTCGATCACACACCACCAGTGCCGATTTGTTGGCTTTGAATGCTGGAATTGGTTTGTGATTGATAAAGTAACCGACGGGGCTATTTATATTTCGTACATGCCACACGGCCAAACGGCCGCTAGGCAGCGCAGTACAAATCCGCTGCTTCTTCTTCTGATTTAACATTAAATTTTTCGTTGCTTTACCAATTGCATTTTAAATTTCAATTCCAATTCCGATTTCGATACTAGAAATCGTCACCAGAAAATGTCCAACGAGTACACGCTCGGTGACACCAAACAACAACAACAACACCAAGCTGAAACAAAGGCAACAAAAACAACGGACATTTTGCCTTTAAAATTTATTCAAATTTCATACGAATCGATGTCTTCAATTCCGCCATACATTTCAAAAACGACATTTTCTTGTGCCCATAACTGGCGGACAGCGGACGGCGAACGGTGCGGCGCACATATTTTGGCCAACAACGCCGACGCGAGCGCTGCACTTGCTGCGTACGCACTTTTCCCCTCCAAATGAAAGGGAAGTCGTCGGTGGCAGGTTCACACGTACGCGGCGCTGACTGGCTTCCTCAACGACACGTCTCTACCTCCCCCTCTATATCTGTATTCCTTTCATCGTTCGTCAGTACCTCAATCAATAGGCTTCCACCTCAGTTGGCCCGACCCTCCTTTCCTTCGTCCGTCAGTCCATCAGTCGCTCCTTGTCTACCTTAGATATTCGCCTCTTCCTCGTTCGGTTCGTATTTCATACTTTTGCCCGTCAGTTCCTCAGTAGCAACGGTTGTTCCCCTGGCAGTCCGTCTTGCCCCTAGCCGTTCGTCGCTATCGTGTCGTTCCAACGTCAGTCTCTCCTTTCCACCAGCCGTCAGTTCCTCATTCTGCACGTCCCACCTACGTCGGCCTTTCTGTCTCTCACTCTCATTATCCATTTGCGGCGATGGCGTGCTGCTTTCTTCGCTTTGTCCAAAAGTCAGACGAGCTTGTAACTTTGGGAGTAAATGTCCTATTTTCCGTCTCTCTGCCGTTGCTGGCGGCATGTCTAACAGTTCATTGCGCATCTGCTGCCACTGCCCCTGCCCCTGCCACAGCCACTGCCGTATGCAGACTTTAATTAATATTCAACGGCGGTCACGCAAATTTTGTGTGCCACGACGTGACTTTATTCCAATACGGTTTGTTCCTTCGGCGATATGGCCGCGCGGTGAGCTGCAGTCCAGCCCGGCCTGGTCTATTCCAAATTCTTTCAGCACTTTCTGCCGCTGCTTCACGCTCATAATTTGTATTAACAATTTCTGCCCCACACGCTCCACGCTCGCAGCCGCACTCGCAGCGCGTAATTGAATTTGATTAAGCTCGCTATTAGTGGCAATAAACGGTATATTGTGCCGCCGTATTCTCTCTTTGCATTGTCCGGTATTCTCGCCTTGTTGTGATTTAGCGTTGGTTTTGGCCCAGATTTGCTGCTGCTCGTCGGGCTTTCGATTTCGTTTAAGTGAGTTTCCTTTTGGGCACGTTGACGCACTTGCCGCACGTACACTTGTGCTGCGGTCTAGCACATACGCGCAGAAACCTGCTGGCGTTCGACGCACAGTGAAGCAACTAAATATTCTGGTTCTTAATTTACTTCATGTCTACCGTTCATGATACCGTAAGCCTCGAGACAAAGTGGGTTTGTGGACTATATCATATAGGAAAAGTCAGTCGCTCAAGTGCATTTATTTGTACATTTTACATAGGATTTTACAGGAAGGACCATGTTTATTGCCACTGTGGGTTTTTATATTTTCAAATATATTTGATTCTCCTACAACTAGAGATACTTCAGCAAGAGTATAATTTCGGATTTTTTATCCGACAAGGCCGCATTTCTGAAGTCAAACACCTGAGGTCTGTGCCTTGATTCAACTGATTTACTGGATCCATTTCTCGTAATGTCTCGGATTAACACAAAAAAAATCAACTTAACATTAAACAGTATTTTTGATGGGAATCGCTCTAAATTTCATTAATTTGCATCATAACCTTTTTGTATTTCAGCACAACTTACCGGGACCTACAAATTAATTCAATAGCTGTATCCGGGCATGTTTACTACGCTTTTTACCAAGGCAGAGTTTGTTCTCGGAGAGATGCCAACTTCGCCAAGAGAAATGGCGCCAAGCGCAAACAACTTTTTCTAAATGGGGGTCGGGCTGGGGTTTAATCCAGCGATTCAGCCAAGCACTTAATCACTGAACCACGGCAGCTGTGTGGTAGCCTCGTCCGACCTAAAACAAAGATAATCTATCAAGTTTTACTTTGTGCGGAGCCATCCATCTATCTGAAACACGTTCGGACATACTTGAAACTTGAAATATTGTTTTATAATTTACCCTTGCATTCTAAAAATGTTTTAAATTGCAAACTAAAGAATTTCCGAAGCATATATTTTTTACTTTTAAATAAATTGTTTACGAACATTTTACATAGTCAAGAGTAAATTTATTATAAGTATGCAAAAAGGTGGTATATAACGGAAATAAATTTTAATAGGGTTTTATCAAAAATATAAAGTAATTGTGAAAATGGGACCAAAATACATTTGTGAGTATCGTCTTACTATGTGTTATGGAAAATATTCGCTATAGAGAAGTTTCAAAATTAATTTCGAGTAAATTTGAATAGCGGTAAAAGTATGTGTGAATGCTGAAGCAGGAATTTTCACATATCACCTCCGGTGGAGGGACCAAGTGGAAAGAGTCCCAGCTAAGCTTGGTCCCAAGAAATGTACGTGAAGCCGACACCCGAGAACATATGTATGTACGTTGTAATAGCCACTTAGGTAAAAAATTATTACATCTTATATCTTGTTTCTTATAACGGCAGCTTTAAAATATTTCTAGAATATTACCGGTTTCGAAGTTTTTGACATTGCTCCACTGTGCAAGATACTAAGAACCAAAAAGGTACATCAAAATTATTTGCACGTAATTATACTAAAGAAAAACACAAGCATTAGAGTGGCCAGAATGGACGCGTTTGAAAACATTTCGAGACTTCAAGCAAAATTTCTTACTCAAAAACCAAGCCATAGTACACAAATACAAGAACAAATATCCATGCACATGTGTGTGTGGAGCGTGTTTTGTGACACTTGTGACGATAAAAGAAAGTTGTGTCCCCCGCTATCGCTACCGCCCGAGAATGAATAACTTGGCGGCTTCGCGTATCGTTAGCTCAGATGCAAATTGGCCAATACACATTAGAATTAAACGCTGCATTAGCACAACCAAAATGGGCAGTCATTCAGTTCGAATCCGAGTTGGGGCCCGCATGCGAAGCGGAATGGCGATGTGTGGTTTATGCAGTCATAACTTCACGGCTTCGTACTCCCCTTGCTCCTTCCTTTCTATGTGTGAGTTGGCTTTCAGAATGAATACGACTTCCAACTCGAGGCCGTCTGCTGGCTCTGGGCTGGCAATATTTTTGGCCTACTCACTGCATTTTTTATCGGCTCGAATCGAATTTGGTAATTCCATTTTTGCTTTCAGAGGCAAACTCTTTTTCGTATTGCGCTGCCTCCAACTCTCCGCCCGCATGCCTACAAGCCCAGCATTCCTTTGCATAGTATGTGCTTTAATTTAGTTGCTTCACATTTCTTGTTCTTGTTGTTGTTGTTGTGATTGTCGCAGGTGTATCCAATGATTTCTAAGCATGTGTGTGAGTCAAGTACAAAACTTTCTTTTCGTTTTCGTTTTTCTGTTTCTGTTTTTACTGTCGTTTGCTCCAAATAGTTCTGCATAACGTGCTTCTTGCAATTGGAATCATTTAATTAAATTGATTTTGGTATTTGATTTGACAATTGTAGAGTAGTTTGCTTGAATTTTACATGTGCACTTTCTTCAGAGCGCCAGTCATATTGTTAAGGTCTACGTAGGCCTATCCGTTTTGAAAAACAATTCTTTTCACTTGAAAAAACTATTGCACGTGATTGATTTCAGAGCCAAAGTTATTACAAATAATTCTCATTCAAAGCCCCATATTCAAAAACCACTCGACTTAGAAATTTAATAAATCTTTTGCATACATACATACATACATATGCATGTATGTATTTTGGACTTGAAAGCATAGTTAAATCGAGTTATATTAATACAATTAATTTTTTTCTTTGCTCTGTGTACATTGCGCTACTTGTTTGTGATAAATTTATGAAAATAAATTATATTAAAAGAATATATTGATATCGATATATTATCCCACAACGTGTGGTGCTCACTGGTGTAGTTTTTAAAGGGGCGAAGAAGGGAGGGAGTATTCTTTTACGGTTTAAATTTAATCAATTATTTTCCGTACTTATAGCTCATTCCTTTTTCGAAAAAGCTGAACGATATCGATATATTTCTACTAGCTCCAACCGTTTGTACCTCTTCTGGCTCAGCATTTTGGTTGCAAATGACTTTTGAGATATAAATAAATCAAATAAATAAATAATTGGAATAACAGCAAAAAACGAAGTTTCTTTTTTATTAGATGTTATGAGGTCGGCTGGATTTCGTTCCAGCGACTCCACGCATCAGCGACCGAGTACATATCAACTCAGCCACTTCTCAGCCTATTCGTATTCGGTTTATGTAGGTCCCGTCGTACAATTAATTTTGCATAATACGTTAGTACAATATCTTGGAATATCTGTGGTACTTCCAAAGAAGTGGGGCAGCTGGTTTTGAAATGGCTGATTAGCCGGTAAGTAGAAGACATCACTCAGTTTTCACTCACCGAAACTGCATTTTCAAATCTAGTGGGGATTCTCATTTACGAAACAGTCAAGAGCGAGTCGGCCCGCGCTATCACAGTTCCGCTATCTAGATCCTTGTCAACAAATATTCGATCGACCGAATTCAAGCATACATAAATTTGCCGGTGAGGTGCCTGGGTACATAGTATCGCAGGTAAAGTTATTAATATTCCAAAAATATCTTGAACTTGAAATCGGTATATTTGAAGCTTTTGCTCTAAGCATGAAGGCTATAAAAATATATTAAATACATATATTTTCTTTTAATTGGTAGAGTGAAAAAAGGCGTTTAAATAAGTTAAAACGGGAAAAAATATTTACATATCCCATTATGGTTCAATTTTAATAATATTTAAACATTCGGACGGATGAGTGATATGATAAGAGCTGCTCTAATGTAAGTAAAAGGGGCCACATAAGTTGACTCAAATGAAATTCAAATGCTCACCAAATATGAGACTAATGAAAGAAGCTGCAATTTTCCTTTTGTCTATGACTTAGTGCCTTGATTTTATCGAAAGTTTGGCTTTAGAAACCGAGAGGATGGGGAAGGGTATTTCTTAATCTCTAACTATGGAAATATGTTCATATTTGCAAATAAGAAATGCTTAACATCATGGGAAATCTACATCGGAAAATATACATACACACGGACGGAAACCAGAGTGATCTTAAAGATGTTCTGTTCCTCCCCTTTAAAGGTACGGAACCTTAAAAACTATTTTTAAAATCTTGATGAAATTTTGACTCATTCTTTATAGCATAGACTCTTTCTGCACAAGAAACTGTATTGAATTGAAAGAAATATAAGAAGTTGATTAAGTAGACAAAAAGGGCAATGGTAGAACCTCCACAAAAAGCTGTTGGACCTTAGTTGCCCAAATTTTAAGAAGTGTTGGCAACGATTTGATGGATAATATACACTATTTTAA
The DNA here is from genome assembly GCA_963457695.1 of Neria commutata. Lineage (NCBI taxonomy): Eukaryota > Metazoa > Arthropoda > Insecta > Diptera > Micropezidae > Neria > Neria commutata. The sequence goes on from OY735245.1 coordinate 31,305,005, forward strand.
ATGTATTGTTATTCTTAATCTGCGAAATAAAATTTTGTTCTGTTAGTAGAAATTGATTATTCCACTCACACGCATTTCCAATAAAAACCCGATAATTAATCTAAACAGGATATCTATTTTAAGGGCATTTATTTTTATTTATTGCTTTACACGCTGGAATATGGTGGAAGCTACAAGGTACAATTCGATTCAATAATAAATTAATGTCCTAATGTAAGCGCTAACAACTATTTCGGTTTAATGACTTGGTACTAAATGCAGCGCTGGAAAAGATCCTCCAGACTGTATGCGGATTCAGCTATGAGTTCCATTCTACGCACTCTGGCGACAGCGACAGGAAATTGTTTTGTTTGTTTGTTTGCTTAAAAGCAGAGTTCATATTGTACACAATAAATGATGGACCTCCACACTTCAATAAATTACTACAAGCTAAATTTTAAAACGGCACATTTTTGGCATGTTCTCTCGCAGCACGAGCGATACTCTGTAGGCCACTTCTATTGCGCGGGCGCTTGAGCAGCATAGGCGAGCTCTTGAGCATCACCGGTGTTCAGGCTGCGCGCGTATGGGTACGCAGAGGAGGCGCCGCCCGAAGACCAGCCTGCATTGGTGCCCGAGTTCCAGCCGGCGTTCGAGTTGTAGCCGCCAATGGATCCGCCGAGCTTGTTGCCGAGACCGCCGAAGATTCGCGAGCCGCCGACCAGCAAGGCGACCAGCAGCGCGATCTTTGCCACGATCAGAGCCTTGGTGGTGAGCAGCGCCAAGCCGCCCAGCAACAGCGGCAGCACCGCGAAGAGCTTAGCGCCAATAGCCAAGATGATGGGACCCATCATTTTCTTCAGCTTGCCGCGACCTAAAAGCGGAATTTTATCGTAAGTAATGTGAATAATCTAAGTGTGCCTCAATTGGAGGTCACTCAACTCGACGCACCTTCATCGAGTGCGCGTGCCACTTCCTGTGTCGTCTCGGCGGGAATCTTCACCTCCAAGTTATGTGAGCCAAAGAAGTCGGTGGCAGTTTCCACGGCCATATCGATCAGGCGGCCATTGCGCTCCTCGGTCGTCGTTGGCAACTGTGCGTAGATCTCGTTTTCGCTCAAAGCCTTGCCACTGCGCTGCAGTGCGCTGGTCGAATCTCTGCGAATTGAATGAACACATATCGCGGAATTATAGTAAAAACGTAGTAAAAGCGGCAAAAACTAGTTTGAACTTATTTCGAAAGCTTAGCGTAACCAAGATTTCATTCATAACACGAAGATATTCAATGAATGAAAATGGTTGCGGAGACTGGTTATGTGATTGCTAACGAAGCGGTGAGGGGAGATAATCTGAAGGAGAACCAAGCGTTGCACGGCAGAAAACCGGAACGGACTCGAATACAAAATCGTATGCGTTTGGCAGCGCCTTTTCCGTGCTCACTGTAAACGTGTAGTATGAAGCTCATATATTCGAATTTTACTCTATTCGAATATACAGTTCATATTTCCTCTCTTGTCCTCCACCCAATTTTTAGAACGGATGGATGCGGACTCAAATAGAAAGAAGGACATGAGAAGGTCCAAATGATATAAAAAAATATTAAAGGACTTGTTTTTTAAACACACTGCATTAGAAATTATTTGTTGGAAATAATAATTGAGCAATAAATTTATTTATTGTTATTGCATACTTTTTCTCTTCTTTGGCAGTAAATCCGAATAAAATTGTTTCAACAACAATTATTCCAAATCCTATTAGTCATTAAAAAATATATTTTTTCCGGAAAGTATAAAATGAGAGGCTGTACAAAAATTGTGTATAGTTTCCTATAAGTTATAAACTTTTTTTTAATAAAAATTTTAAATTTCTTTTACGAAAACCCGTTCGATGATTTTTCGGTTTGTCAAGTTTTCCGAATATATATTTTTTTATCGACTAAGTCGTCACCGTAGTCAACTTTTTTTGTGTGTTTTCCCCCTTCGTCGCTGATGCTGTTACTAACCTAAAACTTAAGCTTTTTTCGTAAAAATTATAACATTCTTATTGTTGTGGTTGTTCGATTTCTCATGTGATAAGCTTTCAAATTTCTTTTTATTACTTTCACAGCTCTGTTCTCGAGCTAAGCCCACAACTGATTGTCATTCAATTGTTATTTTCTCATACGGAGAAGCATTCGCTCATAGAGAAAAATATCAATTGATATTGCCAGTGTTGAATGCAAAATTGAAAAAAATTATATCCAGTGCGTTTTTTTCAAGACACGAGAATACTCTCGGAAAATTGCCAATCCATCGCGAGGAGTAGCGCCTCGCAAAGAAACAGCTTGAAAAACAAATTTGCTTTTATTGAACCCTCCCGCATCAGCGACCAAGCACTTTTCCACTGGGCCTGATGAGATTTTTCTTGGCCATTAGAAGAACTTCTCGATCCATTTCGGATCAGTGTGATTCGCGAACTTTATATCATTTATTTTTGTATTATTTTGTATTATTTTGTCTACACTTCACCTAATTGGGCGCCTATAGCTTTCTGAGTTGATATATCACTGTTTCCCTGATCTACGGTTTTGCCGAGCATTGTAACCTGAACTACTTTGCTAAAAATATATAGGTCTTTAAATTTTTTTAGCAGTATTCCCAGGATTTTGGTGACTGAAAATGGTTTATGATGCTGGTGCTCGCGTTCCCAGAAGTCACAGTGCTAACAGCTTATACGCTTTTGTGAATTTAGTTCAGGATCTACACCGAATCAGTCTATGTTTTTGGAAAGCGTGCCACTTGTTCATCACGATTGCCACTGCGGTTAAGTTTCATAGTAATATGGGAACTGCTACTTGTATTCATGCTTAAAAATGCACTCATCTTATCAGCAGCTTTTTATTCCTTGGAATATTTTGAATGTTTTTTTTTCGAGCTCCTTCAATTTTAACCCTATTTGATCTGTTTTCGACGACCTTGAACCAAACAATTTATCAAGTGGAACTGCACTTTTTCGTTCCACACACAAACAGACACACACACACACACACACACCTTTTGAACGAGACACCATTGATGAGTTCGATGTTGTTGCTCCTGGCGGCGCGATTCAGAGCGGTGATGCCCTTGACGGCCAGGCAAGTGGTGAGGTCTTCGCTTTCGAAGCAGCTGCCCAGGTATCTGGCCACTCGCGAGAATGTGCCACCGTTATCACCTTCGACGCGGTTGTCTTGCACACTTGGCGCTGCCCAAGCGCAGCTGACAATCAGCAGGGACACGAATGCGATAGCGAACACTTTCATTTTCGAGCGATTTCGTTTGGATTGGTTAAGTTTTTCGATGCGTGACGATTTTCGCGACGATTTGCGTTTATTCCTTTAGCCTGTCGCGTGCAACACTTGAGAGCGTTAAGATAAAATTGATGTGCTTGTCTGAAGACGGCCAACCTTTTATACTGCGCTTCTTAAAAGAAGACATACATACATGCCTGCCTCTGCCGGCGCGCCATTGCCGAAAACATTACAAAACAATTTAACCGAAAATTACACAAACACGGCAGAGAGCAACGCCAAACGCGCGGACGCGTTTAAAGAGCATACCAGAAAAGTCCGTCAAGCACTCTCACAGATACAGATACACACACTTGTTTTCGCACGCACGAGAGTGCCCCAAAAAGTCACAAGCGCATGAAAAGAAATGCCGCGAAGTGAATATGTTAAGCCAATTGCTGCTTCCATAGCGGCGGAAATTCCGCGACCAGCCGCCGCCGCGCATGCGCATGAGCAACTCCGCCGCTGCGGGTCGCTGCCGCTCACCGCGGGGCGAGAGCATGTCAGCAGCGGCAAGAATTGGCATCACTGCAGCCGGCCGGCCACACGCCCTCAACCGCCTCGCAAGCCACATTCCACGTCTGACACATGTGCTCGCTCTTTTGGTCCGCTTCGGATCACGCCGCACAGTGGCCGCAATCGCCAGGGTAACTTAACTCGTAACTCATAAACTGTAGCAGATTGAAAATTGTAAGATAGCACACATCTTATTTTATGATATACAGGCCAAGCTACAAAGTCGAATATCGTTTGCCTTGAAATTTTCAGTGTCATTGTACAAATTTGAAAAACATCTATCGGGTTCAATTGATATTATAATAATTAATATAGTGGAAGTAAACATTGTTCGGAGTTTTGGCAGAATTCGCAACATTCCACACTACAAAGATTGGTCGTTTTACAATTTAATAACAAAAACAAAAACCTTTAAATGCTCGATATTATATATTTTTTCACAGAAACTAACCGGTCTTTTTTTTTTAAAGTCAAGGTTTTGAGTAACATAAAAACTGAATGCAAAATTTTACTTCTGTAAAAATTTGTTTGGTGTTGAACTTCATAAATTTTCACTCTATAACTTTTCAATATTTAATAACATTTTTTACCCTTACATTTGAAGTGCAGCTAAGCTTATCTGTAGATACATATTCTGATGTGATTTAAGCTTTTGTTTCAGTTAGCAACTAATAGACATCAAATGCCTTTCCATCGTTATTTCGTCCACTGTGCGAGGGCGCCGTCAACGTCGCTGCCGCGCAGATGCTGCCAATCACTTACGCTCGCATTCTGCTTGGCACTCTCGCAGGCCGTTTCGATTTGTTGTTGTTGGCTTAACAGTTTGTGTAAATATTGTCGTAAGACGGGCTTACAGACAAATCAAATTAAAATTATGACTAAATTCCAGATAAGCCGGCGGTGTGAAATTTCTATAGCTAAAGGAAGCCATTGTATGTGTGTGTGTGTGCTTTTGAAGACAAAAAAGGGATTGTCTGTTGTTGACGCAGCTTGACCCAAATTCGCGACTTTCGATTTTTATCTATCACGAGTTTACATTTCTGCATATCTCCGTTATTTCTGGAGCTGTGAGAATTTACAGATTGAAGTGCAAGTACAATATTAAGTTATATTGCACATAAGTCGCATAGAACGAGATAGTTGTCGATAAATCGATTGTATATTCATTATATATACATATATTGTATAAAAATATATAATATTAATTATACATGTTTATGTTTTTCGGCAGATTAGATTTTTATATAGAATAGTTTTATTCGGACTGACTATAAATATTTAGGTTTCGCCGAACACATTCGCATAAACTTGTGTGTGCTCATTCTATTTTTGCACAAATTCTTTTCTATAGTAAAAGATATTTTGAAGAATAATGGTTGCAACTCTCGGAAAATATACGTTGCCTTGATAAGAATATCTCACAAAAAAGCTAAAGTAAGCATATAGAAGAAATATGTAGGCCCCACTAACTTGTGCTTAAAATAGAGCCTTGTTCTACGGACTGTTGCGGCAGTTGTATATATACACATGTACATATATACTTATAATAAATTGAAACTAACAATAAACTCTTTTTTCCTAGTAATGAAATCAAACAATTTTCCAGTCCTATCACCGAGGAATTGAAAATATTCAATGGAATTCCCTATGGCATTAATGAAATTGAAATCTTGCATACCGGTTTAATTAATTTCACTGCGTTGCAATATAAGGCCATGAAAAAAGACTGCTATCACACAGCGTCGATCTCTGTGGGGGTGCTTCGACCTCTTAAAATTGTGTTTTACAGTATTTTCTTGGGAATGGGGTAAAAATATTGAATGTGTACAAAACTTATACTTCCAACAAAAACCTTGATTTTTCAATACCGTAATAACATTGAAAATTCTCTAAAATCGTTATAAGCTACAGAATAGAAAGGAACGGGAAGTGTATCTCAATAAATATTTATAAGGAGTCGTATTTATCCTGATCCGGCTTTAAGCTTGAATAAAATCAGTATTTTCTCACAATTTTTCTCGCCTATTTTACATTTTTACTTACTTACGTATTTATTTACAAAAAAAGTAAGTTTGTGTTTGAGTATTTGCTCACACAGTTGCGTTATGCATATTCTCTTGCTTTTCCAACTCCAGCCCATTTGCATTTCAGCGACTGCGACAGCTCTAGAATTTACAATGGGCTCGAAATTGTGGACACCAAAACACAGACGCTCACCATGGAACAGCCAGGCCAGTCAGTCCGGTTTATTGGACTACTCTTAGGCGCACACGGGAAACTACAAAACAAACAAATAAACTTTTAGCGCACACAAAAAAAGTAAAACGTTTTGTTTAAACAAAAAATATTAAAAACAATAATAAAGAAGCCGAGAGTTAAGGCCAAACGAGATACTCGCTCTGCGTGAACTTTTCATTTCCTTTGACGTTGTTTGTGGGTTAACATGACGCATTAAATACGCGCATGAGTTAATGTCGAAAAGATTCAACACGCCACACACACACATGCACTGGTGCCGTCTTTATAGGCTTGGAGGATCCTGGGCCCACTCGATTTGTGAGGCCGTTGTGACTTTTTTAATGCGAAATTACTCTCTTATCCCGTGATTCCCAACATGAATTCTGAAAGTAAGACTATCAAATGTAGTAATATGTTGTAATAGTCGATTGTATTTTAAAATACATGATTCTATTTCAGACTAAATAGTATATCGGCAAATGTCTACATTTATAAATTTGAAGTTAGTAAGTAGTAAACTTTCATTCTCAGAGTCAAAGACGTAGCCAGACAAAATTTTTTTTTCGTATTTCTTGGTTAACCTTCATTCGTCCCTTAGTATAACATTGACACTACTTTTATCTTTAAACTCGCAATGGCAACATTCATAGTACTCGTTGTGACAATTTTCGAAAATTCTTATGCTACGACCACCATTACAATATCTGCGAGTTACATCTTAAAATGTGTACTTACTCATGGATCATTATATAAAATGTCAATTTATACGACTATTAAAATAAAAATTATAAATTTGCATACATTTTTTTCATATAGTGCCAAATTGATACTCTAGGGGCAAGTGAGGATAATGAAATGAGGTAGAAGGTAGGTTCGCAGGAGGTCAAGATAGTGAAAGAACATATTTGAAGTCGTTAAAAAGAATTTGGGGGACTCGTTAAAAAAGAATATTAAATGTTTCACCATTCGATATTCATATTTTCGGTCTGATTGTTTCGAGGATATTCTCACGGAACAAAATATTCAAATTTTGAACGATCGATATTTAGGTTTTTCCAACCTGTCCGTGGATTTTTCAAGGAGCTCTACGCTCGTGTCTTTCGTGGCAGTTAAGACGGCACTGGCAAAGCGCGCACACGCATACACTTCATATATAAGTATAAATAAATCATATGATCGCGCATAAATGCCATTGCAGCGCATTTTAATGCCGGGCAACAACTTTATTTGTTGCAGACCAGCGAAGCACTTTCATTTGTACTACGTTGTCAAATGCGAGCACACATCCCAATCTCCTGCTTGCCCCAGACCAAGCTGCTTACTTGCAACATCATTCGGTCTCGCCTGCGTCGTTAAAAAAAGAAAGCCCGGAACTGAGTCACGCAGCGCTGCACTACGTGCTCCCGCACACAGCCATAACCGAGCCCAGCATAACTACACCTCCCTTTGGATGGCTTTTGTGCCAACAGGTGATTCCGCTGGGTGCGCTTGCTCCTGTGGATGTTGCGCCGTTCCGATGTGCTCGCTCGTCCGGTGAAAGTTATGTAATTTCTCAGAATTCGCACGAGCCACATTGGAACTGGATTTTAGAGTGCGTCAGCGAGCGGAATTGCACTGCAGCTGCGGCTACAGCAACAATCGGCAAGCTAGTGTAACTGTCGTATTGCTTCTTCCATACACGCAGAAAAATATTTAAGTTAAAATTTAAATAAGAAACCCGATTATTAAGTCTTAACAAAAAAATTTATCTAATTGAAAAATTTTTGTCGATTGAAATTTGTTTTTCAATTTGATAAAACACTGAATTGTTAATTAGAAAAAAATGGATTTTCCAAATTGAATAAACTTTTTTTTTGCTATTTTGATAACCATTTCCTCAATTTCGATGATATTTAATCTATCTATGAAATTTGTATCGTTTTGATAAAGGAAAAAATATGAAACACTTACTGTTGAAATCAAAAATTAAAACAGTCGATTTACATTTCTAATGGATCCACTTTCTTGTTTGTGCTCGTTGGTTGCCACAAAAGTTTATAAGTGGCACTGAAACAGGTGTTTTATATCAATCAGTTTAATAAGTCGTTTCGCAATAAAAATTGTATTTTTAAATATCAGCAATTTTCTAAAAATAATCAAGAAAGCAATAATAAGAGTAGCAAAAGCAGCTACGCATATTTCGCGTTTTTATTTCATCGATTTCCTTTGGTGTAAGTATTTTAAAGGCTTGGTCTTCCTTGCTTCTGAAAAATTCAACATTATTGGCTAACTAAGATGTAAATTGGCAGATTGTGCAGCAATGCTTGCAGGACACACGCCGATAACTGCAGCTGGAGCGAAAATTGGAAATGTGACAAAACCCTGATATTTAGCCTGAAACCAAGGTCGATAACAATTTGGTAAAATAGTATTTTATTGCACAAGTTTAAAGATGAATTCGGGCTTAGAGTGCATTAAAAATGGAAAATGGCGCACCTTAACACCTTTTAACGAAGTTGAAAGTTTCGCGGCAACATTCTCCAGGGAAACAGCGACAGACGCAACTCACACCCTTCATATCAAACACAATTACAAACAAACGCACGCATACATTTAGTATATTAGTATATGTACGTATTCAACAGCAAAATATGCTGTAAACATTTAATACAAAACATAACAAAAATAAATAAACAGAGAGAGAGAGAGATGCGGAAAGAATATTTGGATTTGGGTTACTGGCAGCCAGCCATAGGCGATTAAATTTCGACGCCCTTCAAACGTTAAAATGTGAATAAGGAATGAATAAAGGAACGTATTTAACCCATTGTTTGCCGCAACACTTTCTGAAAAACTATTAACTGTGTGAACTCTTTGAATATCACATACTTATATGCTTATTCTTCAGAGAAATAAATTAATAGGGGTATTCATTTAAACGTGTACAAGCCTGATGAGCTTCATAAGTTTATCACCTCATAAACTAACTGTCAAAATTTCTATGAAAAATAATTTGCACTAATGTGGTAAGTTTGGGATTTCGCTGTCGAAACAATGTTTGTAAACGGCCACGAATGCAACCCTGCCGTCTGACCATAAATTTTTCGTCATTTTGAAATGATTTTCCAGGTGCGTTGATGTAACACACTTCGTAAATGTATAATTTTACGCAATGTGTAAACTTACATATACATATGTATGCTTAAATGAATATGTAGCCTTAATATATTTTTAATAATTACTTCAAATGGTATAGAAAAGTTGTTGTCTTTCTTCGGATGAACAATTGCCCTTAATTTCTGTGAAAACGTTTTATTAAATATTAAACTAAGTTTTAAAGCCACCAAAGCCTTTAGAAGTTGTATGGCAAATCCGGCCCTGGTTGGTGTGCTTGTCATTTCTGGTTGCTGGTCGGTTTGCATACATTTATGTTGTTGCCAAATGCAAAATGTGTTGCTGCGCGGCAACAGCATGACAACAACGACAACAACAATAACAACAAGCTTCTTTGACTAAAGCAATAACCACTACGCTTAAATATGCGTATTTGGGTTAAACGCATAAATTCCGACGGGTGAAATTGATTTTCTTTTCATTTGCGCAAATACGAAGTGTCAATATTGACACGCTGAGAAAGCGCCCAGACGAGGAAGCGTAAGCGCATGCAATTGGCTGCGGATGCTTGTGCATGTGTTAGTGTGTGCGTGTGCATATGGCAATGTATGTATGAATATTTTCGTCACAAAGTGACGAATCGCTTTTTAACCAAGTATGGTATTGCGGCAACAAGGCGTGACGCGCTGCCGCAGCCTCACCCAAAGTTGCTCAAGTTCCATCTGGCTGCTGCGGCTGCTCTTCACTCCAGCGTGCCGCGTGATTTGCTTTATCAATGAATATCGCATTTCGCTTTGCAGCGAATTTTTGCGCCAATTTGCTATCTGCAGCCACAGAGCTCGCGATTGCGACATCTGCAGACTTCCCATTCAACAGCCTGAAAGAAAATTAACAAATCACGTGAAATACGGGCATCAAATTGAGTCAGCAATTTAAATTTTATCGACGTGTACTCTTAAATATTGCAGCAATGTTGTAGGAAGAAGCGCATTTTTATTTAATTCCGGATCAATTATACAATACATTTGATGTATATGCCAATTTTGACAGAGGAACTTATCCTACTTGTCGAGGTATACAACGTTTTCCTTGTCCAGATGACAGAGCCAGTAACGAGCAATATTTTTAATTCTGGTGTCCAGAGGTTGCGATGTTGAAACAATCGAGAGCTTGGCGTTCCCATATTTTTGCCATAAAACGTGCCTTAGCATATTAAATTTTCTTTGCATATATTTTGCGCAGCAGCCTATGTATCCGAGACTTGTACCTAGCTTTTTCGCGTTAGCTTAACGGGACCTACAAATTTATTTAATATTTGTATCCGAACGGGACTGAGGAGATTTATATTAAATGCCAAAGAATACCCTTGGAGGGTTGCCAATTCTTCGCGAGAAACAATTTAACCGAATTCTCTACTTTCAGATATGTAGTATGTGTGTTCTGGGTTTCGAACCACCGACCTCTCGCATTAGAGACTGAGCACTTATTCACTGAGCCACTGCAGTACAAATTATGAATGGAAAATGTCAACTTTTAGAATATGCACGACTGCTTTAGATAGTAATAAATATTAATGTAGGTAAGTATTACGTATTCAAGCATAATTGTAGAGTTCCTTAGCGAAGTTATTCTTTGCAGGCTTTCTCTTTAACCTTTTATTTCGATCGCATTATATGCTCCAATTACCCAAAAGTGCTCGAAATGTGAAATGCTACTAAAGTGATAGTACATAATATGTACATATTATACAAAAGAACGATACAGAAGCAATATAATATCTAGATAAATTAAATTAAATACAATATGCTTAACTTTGCATCCCTGTGTTCTACCAACAAATGGTATTAGAGGAAAATCCCTTTGAACATTTAACCCGATTTAACTTGAACAATTGTCGTCACTTTCACATCGTCCAATAAAGCAAATTCCCACTGAATATCTGTTTCTGCATTTGTGGTTTGGATTGGCGAGCGCTTGATGAACCACATCCGCGGCATTATTGAACAACAATTGGGTCAAGCTTGTTGCTGACACGCTTGGGAAATACGTGCAAATTGCTGTTAATTGCTTAACAAAACATTTCGATCGTTTTATTGTGCTCCAAAAAGCATGTGAAATGTTGTGGAAGCTCGTATGAAGATCGAATTTAAAATATTTAAGCGGATTGCTGGTTTTTGGCACTCAAGGAGCGCTTCTTTCAGCTATGATAGCCGGGTCAATTTTTAATGCACAGCAGTTGGGGACTCAAGCTCCCTGCTAGTGAGGTAAACCCCATTAGTCCCCAAAAATATGAAATAAGTTTGCCCTATAGTTTCAAATGTGAAACTAGAACACAGTCAAGATTTTCATGACGAATTTTCATCAAAAGAAACTAAACAGTCCATTTCTTAACGAAGACGCTTTTCCAAGGAAATCAAATACTTTGTTAGTAAAATATCGTAGATTTACATACTGTGAGCGTCAAAAGAAAGTAAACACCTTAGCTACTCATATAAAAAGTTTTATTACAAAAAATTTATTAACACTAACTCAAAAATAAATATGTGGAATTCAAGAATTATTTAATAAGATATGAAAACAACAAAAACATTAAACCAAAGTAACATACAAACAAACAAAAATTCACTTTAATTAAAAATAGACTAGATTTCACGCGTCAAAAAAAAGTAAACAGTGGCAACATTTATTAAGATTTTTTTATATTTCGGGGAAGAACCTAAACTTTTTGCGGAGAATTGGTGGTAATTATGTGCTTTACTTCAATTAAAGTTGTTTTACTGATTTCTACTAATTAAAAATAGATAAAAGATTTAAAAAGAAAATAAACTCAATATGGGAAAGCAGACATCGTCTGACACTCGAAAAATTATATGTGATTTAAAACAAAAAAGTAAATCCTTGCGTGAAATTGGCGAAATTGTTGGTAGAAAACATTGTACAATAAAAAAAATAGTTGATAAATACGCCAATCACCATTCGGTTGAAGATTTACCGAGATCTGGACGTCCAAAGCGGCTTAGTGGTACTGAAATTAGAGCTGTCGTAAGAGAAGTAAAGGCATATCCATCAGTGGATCTTCCAACAGGACAACGATCCGAAGCATACGTCCAAAATTGTGAGAGAGTGGCTGTTGTACAGGACTCCTAAGACACTTGATCATCCACCGCAGTCCCCAGATCTTAACCCGATCGAGCATCTGTGGGAACATCTTGACATAAAAGTCAGACAAAGGACGATTTCAAGCAAGGTGAACTTAAAGAAGGCTTTAAAGGAAGAATGGAGCAACATCCCTCCCGATATAACAAAAAAACTTGTCGAGTCGATGCCCAGAAGACTAAATGAGGTGTTGAAATCCAAAGGAAAACAAACCAAATATTAAAATATTAAAAAAGTTTTCTTTTTGTGTTGTTTTTTCCTTCTGTATTGCTACTTCTTGTTTCCTGTTTACTTTTTTTTTACGCGTGAAATCTAGTCTATTTTTAATTAAAGTGAATTTTTTTTGGTTGTATGTTACTTTGGTTTAATGTTTTTGTTGTTTTCATATCTTATTAAATAATTCTTGAATTCCACATATTTATTTTTGAGTTAGTGTTAATAACTTTTTTGTAATAAAACTTTTTATATGAGTAGCTAAGGTGTTTACTTTCTTTTGACGCTCACAGTATTGGTAAAGTATTTATTATTTAGTTTCACAAAAGGATTAGCCCTATGAGAAACAAGTAAGGAAGTATCAGTCGGGTTTCACCGACAGAGTAATACCCTACACCATGTTCCCAAGTAGGGTGATAATTCACTGAAATTGTGGGTGCATTTGATTTACAACCTACATAGTGGGCGGACCATGCCCATTTTTGGCAGACTACAAGATTTACCTAATAGGACTATACATGCCAAATATTGATGCTCTGGCGGGTGTACAACAGATGTTATCGGCATATTTATTTTACTGCCCCTATGGTGGGCGGACCACGCCCATTTCTGGAGAATTAAAAGATATTCCTACCAGGAACGAAGTAACCAAATCTGGACTCTCTGGTGTATATATTATGGAAGTTAAGAAGATTTTTTGTTTATCGCCTATATAGTGGGCGGACCACGCCCATTTTCTTGTATGGCATCTAAGACCTATATATCAACTTGGGAACCGAATTTCATTCATTTATATTCGTAACTAGTCAATTGGGAACCATTTTACCGAAAAAATTTTGCCGGCTATATAGTGGGCGGATCACGCCCATTTTTTCCTGAGATATAGAAGACCTACCTCTTAACTTGAATACCAAGTATTAATCTTTTCCATGAGTAATTACACAAATTATAGCCATTTTACCGAAAAAAATCCGAGGTAGTGGGACTTACAGACCCGTTGTGGGCGTGTCCTTTGGGTAATTTGAATAATTTTAACACTTTACCTAACCCGAGGTTCACTGTAACTGTGTACCAAATTTGGTCCAAATCGAACAACTCCTTCTTTCTTTTTTTTGCATACACGCAGACAGACGGACAGACGGACAGACAGACGGACAGACGGACAGACGGACAACCGGAAATGAAAAGAGAAAGTGTTTCTGATCATTTCTATATACTTATGTCTATACCTAGGAAGGCTCCTTTAATGCGTTACAATTTTGGCACAAAGTTATTATACCCTATTACCATAGCTGTAGGGTATAAAAATTAAGTATCTTTTCTTACTTGCAATATCTTTAAATACATCGTTTGATTAAGCTTCTATGGATCTGTAATGAAGCTTATCGAAGGTATTTGAGGCGGCATTTGGAGAACGGAGAGGGCGTGAGAGACCATGCTTCCGATGGAAAGACCAAGTAAGGGAGGCACTGCCAAGGCTTGGCATTTTCAACATAATCCGGTAACGGGTTGATAAGTATTGACCAATTGTGAAGAAAAAGTTTGCAGTTGTAGATATGGTAAAATTTAAGGGCCGTTTGATGGACAACCCGTCCCGGTCATGTTGAGAAATAATAATTTTATAATCGTGTCAAATGTTAAGAAATAAATAACCCGTTTGGACGTAACCCTACAAATAACAGAATCTGAACGGGTTGAGAACCTTTTCATGGCAAGAAATTTTCTCGGAGAATTGCCAATCCATCGCGAGAAGTGGCGTCTCATAAAGAAACAATTTGAAAACAAATTATTCCTTTTTTTTCAATTTGATGGTTTGAGGCCGGTCTTAAAACCGAGACTTCCCGCATCAGCGACCAAGCACTTGTCCACTGAGCCACCGCGGCTAAATTACTTGAAAATATTTTAAACGTCACCCCGTTTTTTAGATACTAATTCCAAATGGGTGCATCTCCCTCGAAATCGTTATAAAGGCGCAACAAGGCAGAAATAATCCTTCAGCAACAGGCTGCCAAATAATGTTTCATGCTCGAAATTTCTTTTGAAGCCCACGTAACATAAATTAAATGCCAATTTGCCTCACGAGCAACTGAAGCAAACACAAAGCATCAAAGAAATTGGCAACATATTCAAAAGCCCCATTTTGCTCCCAAGCACGCAGCAGTAATGAGACGAAATGACAGCAAAAGCGTCGAAGTGACCGTGCCTGACGTGCGTGAGTGACTGACTGACTGCCGGCTCACACCCAAATTTACTTGCGAATAAATACGCCGCGTCTGTAGAATGTGGCAGCTGTCAAAAGTGTATGAGCAGTTAAAAGCTCTTTGCCAGCCAACGCTAACATGGCCGCATGACGTTGATATGAACACTGAGGCATATAAAAAAGTGCGCAAGAAAAAAAAGAGAAATTATTTATCGATTACAAATGGGTTGACACACAAACGGCATCAAGGCGTGGTCAGTTGCTGGAGGCGACGCACTGTGTCTCACTTTTCAAAATACATATGTCATCAAAGTTACTGATACTTTAGTTCAGATATATTAAAATTTATGTTTCATCCGGTTTCAAAGTTGAAATTTCAGACTTCGAATTATTTCTCAGTTAAGGATTTCTTTATAAAAGTAACTATTTGAGAAATATGAGCTCAAATGCATGTAAGAAAAATCTTCTAGCTTTCTGCGTTAGCCTCTCTTGGATTGAATCTTAATACATAGAAGCTCTACTTCGGGCTGTAACTCGCAGGGACCGAAAATAATTATTATTCCTGTTTTCACAGCCGAAAAAATTACCGCTTTTTAAGAAGTATTAATAAATGTTATTTTTAATAATTATCAATTGATATTAATTATTCTTGTTGAAAATAACTATTATTTTGGAAGAAAAAAATTTTCCCATTGCCGCATAACTATTATTTTGTGAGAAATATTTTTTACGTTATCGAATAACTATTATTTTTGGGAATAAATTTTTTCGTTGTTTTTGTGTCACGCCTCAACGGCTGAACTTATTTGGCTGAAACTTGGTGGGTATATAGTGCATTTTGTGGACTATAACCTAGCCCAGTTTTCATCCCGGAAAAAACTGAAGGGGCGTGGCACTTCCGGTTTACAAATTTTATGTTTTACACATATATTGGAAACTACAGCTTTAAAACTCTGTAGTCTGTTATAATTTTGTTATGCCTTTACACAAGTGCAGTTTTGGGTTTTGAGTAAGAGGGCGTGGCACTTTTCATATAACCCAATTTTGGTTTGCTATAACTTTGGACGTATAACCTTTGGACCCTTTTTGCCTATCTAGAAGCCTCAGTTTCATTTAACACTACCAGGCGCTCATAAGCCTGTAGGCAGTGTCTCCCGCGCATCTTCTCTTCCCTTTCTCTTGTACGTCAAGCGGCGCTTTCTCGCGGGGTATGCAAAAAAAACAACAATTTTTTTTGTGACCTCTTTTCCACACCACCTTGGAGGTAGAGGTAACGGCGCATTTTTTTTAAAGTGGTGTCCCCAGTAGGTCTATTCCACATAAGTATGTTGTCTAATTAAATGAGGCTTGATTTAATTTAACAAACATTATTGCTTGCAAATTTTGCTCTGATAAGTTGCAACGCGTATCATCAAGTACAAGCCTCAGAGCTGAGAATGCTCTCTCAACTGTGACTTGGGTTGCTGGTACCGCCTGCACGATGTGTGCTAGCTGTCACAAAGTTGCTGATGCATACCTTTGTGTCCTCCAATATTCCAATACATCAGCGTCAATGTCTAGACGCTGTGGCTTGAAGTGCTCGATTTCTGAATATGCAGCCAATAGTTTGCGGCTCTGTTCAGCTTCCAGCTCATCATCAGACGACTCATCTACTTCTAGTTCTCGCAGAGTCTCCCGAAGCAAGGACGTCGTACTCTGATTAGTTGATTCGTCTATCAGAAAACTGTTGCCAGAAGTGGACGGTTCTTCGCTCATCAAACTAGCACTTAATTGCACAATATTAGTCTGCTGAAAGTTTTAAACATTTCATTATTTTAGGTAGACAAAAGGTCAGATGCTGCATACTAACCTGATCTATTATTATTATTATTTATTTGAAGAATACAAATTAATTTTTACTCTACATTAATAGAGCCATAGCTGCCAGGACTTTCAGCTCTCTTATAATTAAATAGTTAAGTTATAAAAAAGATATACTATAAAAAAAAAGATTGTATACATTTCTGTTTCTATTGCATTATATAAAGGGTAGTAGATGTGAATCAGTAATAAATTTAGTAATTTTAGTTATATTAGTTAAAGTGGTATTTTTAAGTAGCTCGGAAGGCTTGTGGGCTTGAAAGATAGTATGTCTAGCAATATTAAATTTGTGGCAAAAATCGAGTAAATGAGTTACGGTCAGCGGAGATGCATTGCAGAAGGGGCAAGTAGGTGGAGGTGATCCTTTGAGAATATGCTCGTGCGTGAGTTTCGTATGTCCAATGCGAAGGCGAGTGAATATCTTTAGGTCGCGTGGTGAGGCGGAATTAGGGTATGAAGGTTTCATCCCATTTGAATTGCAGTTTGCATAGTGGTGGTTGATATTCGTCCATGCGTTTAAGTTTCTTTGCCGTAAGTGCAAAGAAATCAACCGGAAGATATCGTTGTTTTCAAGTAATGGAAACAGCAGTAAAGGCTCATTGATGGCTAGTTTTGCTCTTTTATCTGCATTTTCATTGCCTCTAATTCCGCAATGACCTGGAACCCACATAACTTTTATTTTTTTTGCCCATGTGATGAGTTTGTCCCTTAAAAGTGTTATGATTAAAGAGTTGTTAGCAGCATTTTGCAAAGCAGATATTGTGGAAAGGCTATCCGTGCAGATGATGTATCGTCCTTTCGATGCTGCAGCATATTCAACTGGTTTAAGTACTGCACTGGCTTCAGCTGTGTATATTGAGCAGAATGGAGGTAGGCGATTAGTGCTAATTGTACTTCCGATCTCGTCCACTATAGCAAATGTAATGTTGTCATATGTCTTCGATCCGTCTGTAAAAATTAAGTGCCAAGTTGCTCTCTTGAGAGGTTGAATTAATTCGGAAAATAGTTGTTGGTATATTCTTGGACTGGTGGTAGTTTTAGGCCATTTCAACAAATCCAGGACGAAGGATTCATCTGTTAATTTCCATTGTGGAGATTTAGCAGGTTTTCTAAGCATTGGTTTAAAGTTGAAATCCAGTGATTTTGCGTAGCTGATGCACCTGGTGATTGACGAGTGGCGCTTGTATGGTCGTTTGTGATTGGAGACGGCTTTGGCGGTTTTGTATAGAACCTCATTGTGGCAATAAAATAGTTTTGGCATTAGCCTTAAAGTGCAGTACAGCACTCGTTCCTCTATTGTGGGAAGACCAGCTTCCACTAGAGAGAACTTTGTTGGAGATGTGGGGAAAGCACGTATACTTCTCCGCACCGCCGTGTGGTATGGAGCTCCGATAATTTGAAGAGTTGATTTTGCACAGTGACCGTATATACATAGCCCATAATCGATTTTTGATAAAAGAAATGATCTAGTAACATTAATAAGATATTTTGTATGTATAAGCGAATGACTGGAGGATAAGTATTTAATTATATTGAGCCTGGCAGCTAGAGCTGAGCGAATATATTTACAGTGAGGCTTAAAAGTAAGTTTCTTATCAAAAATTATACCTAGTATTTTTAAGTTATCTGTATGCTCAATTACATTGTTTCGGAACGTATAATTAAAGCTGTTACAATTTAATTTTTTACAAATATGGAATGATTTACATTTCTCGTAGGCAATATTGGCTCCTGAGGACAGAGACCATTCAAATATATCTGCAAGTATGTTTGTAAATTTGTTCTTGACTGCATTTAGGTCAGTGGATTTGGAAAATAGCAATACGTCGTCGGCATAGATTATATGCTCAATATTTTTTTGTTTAATAACAATTTGACTAATTTCGTTAAATGCAATTAAGAATAAAGTTACTGAGAGCGGGGATCCCTGGGGTATCCCATTTTCCAGACGGTAGTCTTTTGACAAAGTGTTGTTTATTTTCATATTGAATTTTCTATAAGTTAAAAAAGCTTTAACAATGTTAAATAATTTGTTTCCTACTTTCCATTTTGAAAGTTGGCGGAGTACGACATGCGCACCCACTCGGTCAAAAGCCTTCTCAAAGTCTAGGCTTAGAGCTGAGACATGATTTTTTGCCGATAAGGCCATTGAAGAAAAGTGTTCAAAGTATATTAAGGCATCCATTGTGCTATGAGATTTTTTGAATCCGACTTGATGGGGGCTAATGAATTTTTTTTTTGAAGCGTACCACATAATTCTATTAGCAATTATCTTTTCAAATACTTTTCCTATGCATGGTAACAGGGATATGGGACGATATCCCGATGCTTCCGTTGAGGATTTGTTTGGTTTGGGAATGGGTATAATAAGTGCCGATTTCCATGCCTGTGGGTAAATGCCTTGATCGAAAATTTTGTTAAATAGATTGATTATGCGGAGTTTAACTTCTACAGGTAAATTCTTAACAAGCGGATATGAGATTCTATCTCTGCCTGGAGTTTTACCAGTTAATTTGGCGATTGTGGTATCAAATTCAAATTTGGAAATGGGTGCATCAAGCATCTTAGCAGAAGGATCTGGGTGCCGATTGTTATAGTTGGTTGAGAAAAAGAGTTGCTTTTCGCTAATAAAATTGGGATGAAAGTTGCTGTCTTGTGAATAGTTAGACCATATTAGTCCAAGGTAATTTGCGATTTCTTCCTGATCAGTTATTATTCCATTCGTGGATTTTAGAAGCTTTATGCAAGATGAATTGTAGGAGCCTGACAAAGTTTTGATTTTTGCCCAGGCTTCTTTTGGAGTGGTTAAAGGAGTAATAGATTCAGTGAAGATTTCCAGGCTTCGCCTTTTTGCTTCTTTGACTTTTAACCTAAAAACAGCATTTGCTTTCTTATATTGAATTAAATTGTATTGGGTGTGAGATCGCTTGAATTCAAACCAAAGCTCTTGTTTTTTTATTCTAAGTAAGTTTAATTCCGGAGACCACCAGGGGGTTTTTCTTTTTGATTTGTAGATGTTGGTTTGTTTTTGTGGTACTGTGAGGTGGGCGGAAGATCTTATGATTTTTTGAACTGACGCAGTTTCACGGTTGATATTATCGGAAGTAACAACTTTTGAACTAAGTTCTAGTGCCACTTGTTGAAATTTCGGCCAGTTAGCCGCGTCAGTGACAAATTTTGGCTTAGATTTTGAATATGCAATTATAGGTACAGAAGTTGTTAATTCCGATATTATCGGAAAATGGTCACTTCCGTGAAGCTGGTCAAGGGTTTTACTTGCGAGTTTTGTAGCTAAATTGGTTGAGGCAAACGTAACGTCAACGTGTGTGAATGTTTGATGGGTGGAAAAATGGGTGGGTACCCCATCATTTAGAACAATTAAATTTTCAACCATTATGACGTTTTCTAGTATATCCCCTCGCTTGTTAGTTGTTGCTGAGCCCCAGAATGGGCTCCAAGCGTTAACATCACCAAGGAGAATAAAAGGAGTGGAGATTGAGTGGATAATATCAGTTATCTCTTTATATGTGAAGGATTGTTGGGGAGGTATATAAATAGATATTATTGTGAATTTTTGTCCGAGATCAATTTCTATAGCTATATTTGCTATATTGGACTGTATGGGAATGTATTTATGTTGGATATTTTTATGTATAAGTACCCCAATACCTTGTTTTTTTGTTATATTATGTGGTAGATTGTAGAAATGGGCTAAATATTGATTTGGAACTGAGTGAGTGTGGTTCGCTGGTAAATGCGTTTCTTGTAGTGAAATAAATTTTGGTGAATGTTCTTTTATGAGAATTTCAAGTTCTGGGTAGTTGTTACCAAGTCCTTTTATATTCCATTGCAAGATTTTGAACATTAGAATTCATCGTCTGTGGGAAGAAAATCATTATCTTTGTTTTGCGTGGAATTGGTTGTTGTTTTTGGTGAGATGTTGTTATCAATTTTTGGGTTTGAGTAAATGTCATTATTTGTGCATACTGAGAGCTGCGGGGAGGGTGATTCAATGGTGAGAGGGGGGTTTTGATAAATTGGTTCTATTTGCATTTCGTTTTCTTCTTTATTCGTATTTTTTATTGAAAGATTAGTGTTTGTGTTGTTGGGGGTTTTTATTGTGTTTTTTTCGTTTGCGTTGGGAGAAATTTTAGAGTTTTTTGAAATTATGGCGTTAGCCGAGATGTTGGTATTTATTGGGAGAGAAACTGGTTTTGTCGTTGGTTTTTCAGAGATCAGGGGCATTTTGGCAACTGATGCGAATGAGTCGTCGACTTGGGGGGGAAATTGAGCTTTGTAAAGCTTCAGGGCTTCGCGCATTGTGCATTTGTTTTGTACTTTTATTTTTAGAATACTTTTGGATTGCAAGTATTTGGGGCAATCTCTCGAAGATGAAGGGTGAGCACCAGAGCAATTGGCGCAGAGAGTGCGTGTACAGTTTTCTGGAGAGTGAGGGGGTAGGGTGCAGTTGAAGCACGCCGGTGCATTATTGCAACGTTTAGCTGTGTGCCCTAGTTTCTGACATGTTTTACATCTCATTGGATTCGGGAAGTAAGGTCTCACATGGGCTGAGCGCCAAGAAACTTCTACTTTTTCTGGGAGATGATACTTGTCAAAAGTTAGAAGCATTACTCCGGTCGGTTTCGGCTTACCATCGATAAGTTTTGTAAATTTATACACTTCTACAATACCTTGGTCTTTCATATTTTCAATTATTTCTTGCTCAGGAAGCTCATTTAAGCAGGGAGCGTAAATTGTTCCCTTTGTGAAATTAAGGTTGTCTTGGTATTTACATTTAATTTGACAGATGCCAGGGAGGCAACTTGCTGCTAAAAACCTTTCAGCGACACGCTTGTTGGAAACTAAGAGCAGTAAATTGCCATCACGAGTTTCGGTTATGGATTTTATTTCAGAGCTAATGCCGTTTAAAGCTTTATGTACCGCGAAGCAGGAGTACTTGCTTAATGGCTTGTTTTCATCCGTGGTGGATATAACTATAAATTTTGGATTTTCTTGGGCTATAGATGGAAGACTGGGAAAGAATTCCTCAGTTCTATTAGCGACTTTTTTTCTCTTTTTTTCGGGTATTGGGGCAAGTAGGGCGAACCTATTATTCCCCAGATTTGGTGGCCCCGGGGCCATATCTCACTATCACTACACTTGCGCGCTAGGAAAAAAAAATTTCTTAAAGAATGTCAGTGATAAAGAAAAGAAAAAAGCACAATTACAAAGAGAGTACTATAGAAATCACGGTCGAGACACTATACGTGCGAACTGTACGAGAGCTAGTCGACGACTGAACCTGATCTAACTTCAGCAATTGACATGCAATTTTTTTCAAATGCTGCTTGGCGCTTTCTTTCTTGTCTGATGTGAGTGTCCGACGCAGCCGTGGATCCAAAAATATCGCAGCATTTACCACTTCAGTGTTTATCAACTGGGGCTCCCTTTGCTCTATACAGGTGTGAAGAGCTTCAGCCGTTAGTGATTGTGAAATATGTGAAGATATGTGAAATTTTTATGCAGCATGATTAAAAAGTGGCTCAGTGAATATTTTCTCGGTCAAAATAGCACTTTGAAAATTATTTGGTATTATATTTGGTTTTACCTGAAATTGGGAGTTCTTAGCGCTTTTATTACTTGACGTCCATGTTCAATCGTTTCATTTCCATTTACTACTAGAAAATCCTTTACAGCCAGTTGCAAAGTGTGTGCAGCACATTTAATGGAAATGATGGCTGTTTCGTTGAATATATCGCGGAAGCCAATTTGAACATTTTCTTCTTCATCTTCGGCTTCACTTGGCTCCTCACTTGCCAGCAAGTCCACGGCCTTTATCATGTTTCGGCCGTTATCGGTTGTTATAGAATAAATTTGCTTCTCGCTTATTTCAAATTCTTGCAATACATTTTTTATTACTTGCTTCAAATTTTCAGCAGTTGGTCTGCAGCTAAGCTCTTTCATCGAAAGCGTAAATATTTTTAATTTATACTTCTCGATAATTTGCAAATTTATGCCCAAAACCGACCGATCGTGGCGTGTCGCAGAATCAACTTTTAGGGATACCATGCGTCCCTTTGTAGCTCGAATAATTTGATTTTTTATATTCGCATACCGCTCATTCACTAGGCCACAAATATTTCGCGAAGTGACAACAGGCATTTTTAAGCCACTAAAAATTTTTTCCGACAAAAAGCATTTGAGTCGAAAAATGACAATGGCTGGCACTGTTTTGTGACGAATTCAATGTACGCATCGTTCACTTCTTTTTTCGACAGTGTCACCGACATTTTTACTTTCTTTTCATCAAGATTGTCCTCCGTGTCATCTTCAATAGATTGGAGCTCTCTTTGGTAGAGTTCAATATGGTTTCACACCATATGCTATTTCAAATTTGTCACATTAAGGCCTTTAAACGTAGCGGAGCAAACTTTACACACGCAACTATCAACATCCTGCGAGTAGTCGAAGAATTCGCGAATAAAAATGTTTCTCTTCCTACCCATTATTGCAATTAAATTTCGTTATTTCGTATTCGAATTAAAAAATCACGATAACCGCTTGTGAAAACTAACAAATCGCAAGTGTCGGCTGTACTTGGAGATGCATAAACCAAGAGCCAAAGGCCAGACCCACATAATACAATTGTTTTTGTAGTCCACAGTTATTAAAATGTGGACAAAGAAGCTCCAGCGAAGATAATTGTTGTTGTTTTTTTTGCATACCCATAAATTGGAAAATTCAATTTGAAAATTGAATGCTGAAAAAGTAACGGTAATTCTATCACTCCAGGCGTGGGAGAGCGGCCTCTATTGACGTGTTCGAGAGAAGTGCTCTGTAAGGCCGCGAGAAAGCGCCGCTTGACGTACAAGAGAATGGGAAGAGAAGATGCGCGGGAGACACTGCCTACAGGCTTATGAGCGCCTGGTAGTGTTAAATGAAACTGAGGCTTCTAGATAGGCAAAAAGGGTCCAAAGGTTATACGTCCAAAGTTATAGCAAACCAAAATTGGGTTATATGAAAAGTGCCACGCCCTCTTACTCAAAACCCAAAACTGAACTTGTGTAAAGGCTTAACAAAATTATAACAGACTACAGAGTTTTAAAGCTGTAGTTTCCAATATATTTGTAAAACATAAAATTTGTAAACCGGAAGTGCCACGCCTCTTCAGTTTTTTTCCGGGATGAAAAGTGGGCTAGGTTATAGTCCACAAAATGCACTATATACCCACCAAGTTTCAGCCAAATAAGTTCAGCCGTTGAGGCGTGACACAAAAACAACGTAAAAAATTTATTCCCAAAAATAAAAGTTATGCGGCAACGTAAAAAATATTTCTCACAAAATAATAGTTATTCGATAACGTAAAAAATATTTCTCACAAAATAATAGTTATGCGGCAATGGGAAAAATATTTCTCTTATAAATAATAGTTATTTTTAACGAAATTGAAAATTCGTTGTATCGCAACAATTATTTTAAATTTTTATCGGTAAACTCCATAATAGTTATGTCCCTGGTAACTCGGTAATAGGTTGATATAATCAATTAAGTTATTATAAAGGAAACGGATTTATGTCGCGTCTAGTATTGCGCTATACTTACCGCAATATGGGCAACAACAACCATGACAGTAACAACAAGTAAGGAAGCATCAGTCGGGTTTCACCGACAGAGTAATACCCTACACCAAGTAACTGCGTGGGCGGACCACGCCTATTTTTGGAGAATTAAAAGGTGTTCT
Organism: Neria commutata; assembly: GCA_963457695.1. Taxonomy (NCBI): domain Eukaryota; kingdom Metazoa; phylum Arthropoda; class Insecta; order Diptera; family Micropezidae; genus Neria; species Neria commutata. Next base: position 31,329,307 of record OY735245.1, read on the forward strand.
TTCTTACCAGCAATGAAGTGACCAAATATGGACAGACTGGTGTATATATTATGGAAGTTATAAGGATTTTCCGCTTATCGTCTATATACTGGGCGGACCACGCCCACACCTTACCTTAAATACCAAATACCATTCCTTTTAACGAGTAATTAAACAATTTCAAGGAATTTTACTGAAAATATTCCGGGGTAGTGGGACTTACTGACCCGTTGTGGGCGTGTCCTTCGGCCGATTTTGCTAATCTTGGAACTTGAAGTAGTGGGAGGTCCACTGCGACTGTGTGCGAAATTTGGTCCAAATCGAACAACTCCTTCTTTCTCTCCTGTGGCCACGGACAGCAAGACAGACGGACAGACAGACGGACAGACGGACAACCGGAAATCAACACAGAAAGTGATTCTAAGTATTTCCATATATGTACTTATGTATGTCTATACCTAGGACGGCTCCTTTAATGCGTTACAATTTTCGCACAAAGTTATTATACCCTATTACCATAGGTGTAGGGTATAAAAATTGGCCACAGCTTATGACCAAATTGGTAAGCAACAATGAAAGCCATTGAAATGCTCCAAGTGTCTTTTTATAAGCTTTATATTAGGTTCACATCCGGTATGTTTGTATGTATGTATGTATGTATGTATGTATGTCGTCAAATCTAGTAATCAATTTTTCATCCACTTCCCGACTACTTAGAGATCTGAAACTTTGCATACATGCCTAATCTAGAGCCCAATAGATGAATCAATAAATTTTATGGGCGTAGGATAAGGGGCGTGGCACTTTTTTATAAACTCCAGATTTGTGTATAACTTTAGAACTACACATCACACATCAATGAAACTCGGTAAGAACTTACTACATATCCATATCCTTCTACTGAGAAAATAAGGGGGGCACTGGATAAGGGGGCGTGGCACCCCCCATACAAACAAAATTTTTGATCTCGATTAGCTTTGGAACTAAAGGTCGTGCAGCATTGAAATTTCGTATGCAGTCGCCTCTTGGATGTGTCGTCCCACTGGTAAAATTTTATGGGCGTAGGATAAGGGGCGTGGCACTTTTTTATCAACTCCAGATTTGTGTATAACTTTAGAACTACAAATCACACATCAATGAAACTCGGTAGGAACTTACTACATATCCATATCCTTCTACTGAGAAAATAAGGGGGGCGCTGGATAAGGGGGCGTGGCACCCCCCATACAAACAAAATTTTTGATCTCGATTAGCTTTGGAACTAAAGGTCGTGCAGCATTGAAATTTCGTATGCAGTCGCCTCTTGGATGTGTCGTCCCACTGGTAAAATTTTATGGGCGTAGGATAAGGGGCGTGGCACTTTTTTTATCAACTCCAGATTTGTGTATAACTTTAGAACTACAAATCACACATCAATGAAACTCGGTAGGAACTTACTACATATCCATATCCTTCTACTGAGAAAATAAGGCGTGCATTGGTTAAGGGGGCGTGGCACCGCCAATACAAACAAAATCGTTTATATAGAATAGCTTTGGAACTAAAGGTCGTGCAGCATTGAAGTTCCGTATACAGGCCCCTCTTGGATGCTTCGTCCCACTGGTAAAATTTTATGGGCGTAGGACAAGGGGCGTGGCACTTTTCAAGCAACTACACACTTGGGCTTCAGTTTATAATTATAGGTACACCACACATCAATGAAAAACGATAGGAACTTACTTGCCGCGCCCTGCTGGCAAAATAGCAACAACTCACCGCGTCACAAATATACCACGAATATTAGGGTCGATCACTGCCGTATTATTTGTTAAATTGAGGATATGACATATGACAATAGGAAACACTGTGAATACCCTAAATATTGTGTACTGCTCTGCAAGTTTTAAATTCTTTTTGTGAAAAATTTCAGAGCTCTAAAATTGAATTTATGGAAGACTAAAAAGTAGAAAATAAAATTATATAAAAAAAAACTTTTTAAAAATAAGCTTTAATGTACTAAAAAGTAGAAAATAAGTTGTTTCCAAGTCACCTGTATCTTACTATTAATAAAAGCTTGTGCGGTCAATATCCATATTCAAAATATCTTTCATTACTAGAATCTATTTGCAAAAAATTATTTAAATAAAATATTGTGGTAACTGTTTGACAAATATTGAACACATGAGCGCCCCAAGATTTTATGGATAGTAAGATACAGGTGACTTGGAAACAACTTATTTTCTACTTTTTAGTACATTAAAGCTTATTTTTAAAAAGTTTTTTTTTATATAATTTTATTACCTTGACCAGTGCTGTCTATATTATTCTTGTTGCTGTTGCTGTTGTTATTGCGCTTGTCATTTTAATTGCGTTCGAAGTTCGAACGTGTTTAATTGGCGTTTTTACTTGACTCAATTGAGAGGAATCCGAATGAAGCGAAACGATTTGGAAGAAAATATTCGAAATAAGAGCAAAAAGACATGAGTAGGGGAGAGGGGGGTACCTTCGTCCTTGGGGCACATTCGTCAAAGGCGATTTCGGTATGAAGGAGTCACCGAACATCACTGTTTATTAGTAAAAACTAACCCATCACTAGCATAAATACCCCTCACAAAGTTTGCCATCTCTATCTGAACAGCTGAAAAAGTTACGTTTGATTTTGTGTTTTCGCGCGTCGTTGCCGAATTTTCAGGTCGGTAACGTAAGAAGTTTGTGCCGTATTTATACCATTATTTCGAACAAAATTGTATTAGTATTACTTGAATACCAATTATTTTGTAAATAAAAGTGTGTTAAGTGAAAATAAAGCACTGAAATTAGAAGTAAAAAATAAAAAGAAAAAAAAGTGACACCAGGGTGTCTTTTTTGCATGGGGCACATTCGTCAATATAACTTCACAGGTACTAAAAATCGAAATCGAGTTGAAGCTTCCAAGATCCTCGAACCTGGCTTAAACCTCCCGTAACCACACAAAATTAATATTAGGGTCGATCTCAGAACTTTAAACATTATATATAACAAATAATTTATAAGCAAAATTTTCCAATAACTACCTTTTTTTAAAGCTCTTAAACATGATTTTTTTTAAATTTTTGTAGTGCAAAATATAATAAATACGTGTTGTGTAACCAAAAACATGTCTTATTTAGTCTTAACAAGATTTTGTATCACCTTATGTTACTTTAAAGTGTGAATGCCGAAAGTGCCCCGCCAAATGACGAAGCTACCCTGGCATGGGGGCACATTCAGCGAAATGTCTTTTTTTACTAATCATGAAAAAAATAATACAAACGGAACTTTTTAAAGAAATTTTAGTATAACATTTTATTGTTAAATAATGAGGTATTGTTACAGTCTAATCGGTTTTTAAATATATTGATTACCTTCTGAGATAAAGGCCTTCAAAAAAAAAAGAGACGAAGGTACCCCCTCTCCCCTACCCAGCTAGAAAAGCGTTGGTTCGGCTAATTTGGCAGTTGTGACCGAAGCCCCAATTGGTATCTAATTTCAAACGATTTCAAGCGACTGTCGCTACTGTTATTGTAAGACTCTTTCATCGTTGTCCCCTTTTTTAGGCTTTACCACTTTGAAGGTTACTGCAGCATTAAAACCTAAAATTGTTTTGCCTTGATAAAGGAAACTCCACGAAAATGCTGATTATATGTGTATAGAAGATACATATACATATTTCTTATATGGTTTCAGAGAAAAATAAATTTTCTAGTGATACATACATTATAACATGTGGAGCTATTTGTAAAAACGCCAGTGTAGAAATGACACAATAAGTCATAAAGAAGTATTTGTATGAAATCGGGTATAGGCACCCGACGAGGGTTTTCAAACTTTAACTAGAAAATTGCTGCGGCATTATAAAACAAGTAAGGAAGTATCAGTCGGGTTTCACCGACAGAGTAATACCCTACACCATGTTCCCAAGTGGGGTGATAATTCACTGAAATTGTGGGTGCATTTGATTTACAACCTACAAAGTGGGCGGACCACGCCCATTTTTGGCCGACTAAAAGATATACCTAATACGACTATATATGCCAAATATTGATGCTCTTACAAGTGTACAACAGATGTGATCGGCATATTTATTTTACTGCCCCCATGGTGGGCGGGTCACGCCCATATTATTTATATTATGGAAGTTAAGAGGATTTTTCGTTTATCGCCTATATAGTGGGCGGACCACGCCCATTTTCTTGTATGGCATCTAAGACCTATATATCAACTTGGGAACCGAATTTCATGCATTTATATTCGTAACTAGTCAATTGGGAGCCATTTTACCCGAAAAATTTTGCCGCCCATATAGTGGGGGGGACCATGCCCATTTTTTCGTTTGACATAGATGACCGACCCCTTAACTTGAATACCAAGTTTTATTCTTTTCAATGAGTAATTAGACAAATTACAGCAATTTGATCGCAAAAAACCCGAGGTAGTGGGACTTACAGGCCCATAATGAGCGTGTCCTTCTACCGATTTGGCTAATCTAAGAACTTAAGTTAAGGTTCACTCTAACTGTGTACCAAATTTGGTCCAAATCGGACTACTCATTCTTCCTATCCTGAGCGGACAGACAGACAGACAGACAGACAGACAGACAGACAGACAGACAGACAGACAGACAGACAGACAGACAGACAGACAGACGGACGGACAACCGGAAATCAACACAGAAAGTTATTCTAAGCATTTCTATATACTTATGTCTATACCTAGGACAGCTCCTTTAATGCGTTACAATTTTCGCACAAAGTTATTATACCCTATTACCATAGGTGTAGGGTATAAAAATATGATATTAATGGATATTTGAGGCTTGCACCGTTAGTTGAAATTGGAGTGTAATTCAGAGAGGAAAGAAAGGAATATTGCCTGTGTGTGGAGCTATTTATCGCTGGCATATGTATGTCGTGTACTCGAAACGCCGCTATACCCAGGTACCTCTGTCATCTTGTGAAAGTGTTACTTTTTGTCATTCATTTTTAAAATACGAAAGATAAAAATAATATGCTTTATATTGTGTATAGTCAGTTACCCTTTGGAAAATGCCCGACTTTGGGTGCACGGCGTTAAGCAGGGCATGCCTAAACAATGTTCCAACATTAACAGGAAAGTGCTGTGAATTTTTTCACTTCTCGAAGCTGAGCTTCAAATCGCCACAAGTTCACACACACTTAACAAAATTGAGCAATTTAAAAGCAAATTGGAAGACAAACACAAGACAAAGAAGCAGAATCTGGGTCCGGCTCGAATAAATTCGGGGCGGCGTCCCTTTGTGTCGCCTCGGCGGCTTGTTTCGACCGCGGCAGTTGGGCTGAACCAAAGGAAAGTGAAATTGATGACACAAAATGTTTGCTCAGCGCAGGTTAAGTAATCCCACGAGAGCGGAGCGGCCGTCATTGCGCCACAGCGACAGCGACGGCGGTGGAACATGTTAATTGTGCGTGCATGGCAATTTCCACTCGGGCTGTGCGGCCGCACGGCACCAGCTGCAAACAAAGCGCACGTCTATTGCCGCGTCTACGCCCTGCCTCCGCTGCTGCTGCTGATCGATGCCTGAGATAGGCGCGAGTGTGTGCTCTGTAGCGGCACGCTGTTGGGCGCTCAGGCGATGAAAGGTCGGGGGCGCGACGGAGGGCAAATAAGCTGCGTAATGGTTGCGCCCTAAACTTTCACTTACAGTGAATCGTCGCCCCTCTCCCCGTACAATTGTTATTGTCGCGGCTGTTATCTGAATCTGTGGCGCGCTGCCATTCTGTGTGCGCCCATTCGGGCGTGCATTACTTAACTTCCAATTATCTTGATCGCGCACAATGCACGCACAATTGCGTTGTACCCCGGCCGAACTGATGCCTACCAATCAGTGTAATAAAGGGAAACAAAAACAAGGCGCTTCATGAGCGTAAAAATTTAAGTGCTGAAAATAGCAATAAAATGCCAAACGTGCCTGCATTCCGGCCGACCGTTTCGATGCTGCTGCCATGCAAAATCAGTCAAATTTTTGCGAGCTTTTGACCAGAGATGAGCAGCATGAACAATGTTTGACTCACGTGTACCGAATTCCGTGCTATTTTATAAGCTTTACAAGTGGGGCCACCTGTCGTGTGTGCCTGTATACACGACAGCTAGTAAAACAATTAGCAACAATAAAAGGCAAAGCAAAGTAAAAAATAAAAAAATAAAAAGTTTTTTAAATTTGTGGGATTTGATCCCATGACCTGCCGAGTGCAAGCGCGCGACTCTACCCACTGGGCTACACAGGGCACTGATTGCGTTTGTCTAAAGTCGTAGAAGAAGGAAAGTGGACAGGCTGCATCAGACACTTTTTAGTCACCCTGCGTTTTATATATAAGATATTAGGTTCACTTTCCGCGGTATGTGGGTCGTCAAATCTAGTAATAAATTTTTCACCCACTTCCCGACTACTTAGAGATCTGAAACTTTGCACACATGCGTAAACACGCTGACAATACATGAATCAATAAATTTTATGGGCGTATGATAAGAGGCGTGGCACTTTTTTATCAACTCCAGATTTGTGTATAACTTTAGAACTACACATCACACATCAATGAAACTCGGTAGGAACTTACTACACATCCATATCCTTCTACTGGGAAAATAAGACGGGCGGTGGACAAGTGGGCGTGGCACCGCCCATACAAACAAAATCGTTTGTATAGAATAGCTTTGGAACTAAAGGTCGTGCAGCATTGAAATTCCGTATACAGGCCCCTCTTGGATGCTTCGTCCCACTGGTAACATTTTATGAGCGTAGGACAGGGGGCGTGGCACTTTTCAAGCAACTACACACTTGGGCTTCAGTTTATAATTATAGGTACACCACACATCAATGAAAAACGATAGGAACTTACTCGCCCCGCCTTGCAAGCAAAACAACAACAACTCATCGCGCCACAAATATGCCACGAATATTAGGGTCGATCACAGCCGTATTATTTGTTAAATTGAGGATATGACATATGACGATAGGAAACACTGTGAATACCCTAAATATTGTGTACTGCTCTGCAAGTTTTAAATTCTTTTTGCGAAAAATTTCAGAGCTCTAAAATTGAATTTATGGAAGACTAAAAAGTAGAAAATAAAATTATATAAAAAAAAACTTTTTAAAAATAAGCTTTAATTTATTTAATGTACTAAAAAGTAGAAAATGAATTGTTTCCAAGTCACCTGTATCTTACTATTAATAAAAGCTTGTGCGCTCAATATCCATATTCAAAATATCTTTCATTACTAGAATCTATTTGCAAAAAAATTATTTAAATAAAATATTGTGGTAACTGGTTGACAAATATTGAACACATGAGCGCCCCAAGCTTTTATTGATAGTAAGATACAGGTGACTTGGAAACAATTTATTTTCTACTTTTTAGTATATTAAATAAATTAAAGCTTATTTTTAAAAAGTTTTTTTTTATATAATTTTTTATTGAAACAAGTTAAAATGGACAAACAAATATGTAAGGAAGCATCAGCTTAGCCCGACAGAATAGTACCATACATCTAATAAGGCGTGCGACAGTGCGTCCACTGACGAAAATTTAATTGTGAATGTATTTAATTTACCGCCTACATAGTGGGCGGACCTCGCCCATTTTTGACTACGTTTGAAAAGAAACGCCGGGGCCAGCTTAAAGCCCCGATTTAAGCCCGATCGGAAATGAAGTAACGACTTGCATGCTACGATACTGCACCGAAGACATTAGATGTGCTTTGGAGTCGAGTTATTCCAAAAGAAGAACGAAACTCTAGAAATTTATATTAGTGGAGTGCATGCCTTAGCACATTATTACAGCCAAAGGTCTCTGGAATAAATATTAAAATAATTTTTTAATCTCCGTTTTTATGTACATGCAAAAGTTGTCCCTCTTGAGTATTTGGTTAAAAACTTAATCTAAGTTTAAAAGTTTAAATTATGTTAATATTTTTAAAAATATAAATATTAATAAAGAATTAAAGTATGAAAATTTCAGAACGATTAATGCTTTTACAAGCATTAATGCTTTTACAAGCATTTAAGGTCAACTTGAGTAACATGTATCCACACGTGCTCGCCACTGTATATATAGCGGTGCTTAAAGCATTTGTTATAAATGTAAACTTATTTTATATTAAAACTGATTTTAAATTAATTTAAGAGGAAAATAATATGAAATTTTTTTCAATTCCTAATGCAAACAAATTACCGGCCTTCTGCCGAAAAGAAAGATTTCGCAAACAAACTGTACGGTTTGCAACAAAACTGGCTTAGTTCTTGAAATAAGTGAACCAATAATTTAATTCGACCGCTCATTCTGTTAAGTATGGAGACGGAGCAGTGCGCGCCGGCATGGCTTACCCATCCGTTGACCAGTGTGGAGCGTTCATGCTTCGCTTCTCCTGATCGCCATCTGCTTCTTCCTTTTGACGGACAGTGCCGCATCGTAAGTGATGAAGGGCCACTTGAGTCGCTGTTGCGGCGAGCTGAGACAGCTCTTGACGTAATTGGCCAGTATTCGCGCATACTGTGCACGGTATATGGCATGGGGCCAACCGGCCAGTGCCAGTGCGGAAGTGATGCGTGCACACACCTCAATCGCATAACGGCAAGAAAACTGGTTGCATCGTGGCGCTGCCACTGAATCCACCGTTGGGATTTGTGTGCCACGAAAAAGCGCTACTCTTGGTAATTGATTTACTTGCGCACATTTAAAATGAAACATATAAAAAATAATTGCAAAAACAAAGCAAATTCAAACGAATCACTCATTAAAATTTTAATGTTTATATTTTTCTTTCTAATTTATATTTTAAAGTGTGAAAGACACTATTGGAGAAGTTGTGATACCAAGAAAGCATCACACTGATTCTCTATATAGATTAACTTATTTCAGTCAGTAATGACAACTTCCAGACCTCCAGATGTACTAATTTTGGGAAGAAGTGTGATTTTATCATAAAAATGCACCAAAGTTTAATGGTAATACAAATGCTTAAAAGACTCATATAATAAGTTCTCCTAATGCGGTTAACAAAGAACAGGCACAAAAGCATGTATTATTTAATTTTCCATGTCGGAAAATATGTACATAAAATCGTAGTTTTCGCCTTTAAGACTCAACTTTTTTGTGTGGAGGTGTATTATAATACAGGCTACCAGAAACTGTGAAAAAAAGTGTTTCGTAAAAAATGATGGCTAGGTCATTTGTGCATTTTGGCAGCGATATATAAATGATTTTTGGGTGCACTCATTTATTTGCGAACAGATTAAGCTGAAAGAAAATATATACAGTACAGAAAATACAGTTCTTAAATCCGAAACTGCGCTTTGCCAGAGGTTTTGGATGACACCAAAGAATCAGATAGATGGAAGGGCTTGTGCTTTGATGATTGGGTGTTTCGAGCGCGAATCCATTTGGAAACGGTGAATCTGTTGCACGTTTGAACAGACGATCCAGCCGCCGACAAGATGAACGTGAAAGTATTATAAGAGGGACCGGAAGGCAAAATATCTATTAGTCGATTTCCTGCATAATGACTGCTTGGGCTATGCCCATAAATAGCGGAGAAGCAACTTCTTATCCGTTAGCAACACACAAAATTTAAAGTATAAGACGGCCTCAAAGTAATGGCATTCCAAGTTTTCATGCGGCAGCTGAATCATTTTAGCCCAAATATTTTTGACTCTTCCATAGAAGTTCGATTCTTGTCTTTTAAGAAACGAAACTGGTTAGCCACGTAGCATATGATATTGAGGTAAAAACAGCGATTTTATGCAAGAAATACACAACGAAGTTCCAGTTTCAAGGAAAGTTCATACAAAGTAATTTGGAATAAAGAAATTTTAGTGAAGCTTGATTTTATTATTTTTATACATGATCTTATTGTTTAATCAATTTTCTGGCTATTACTGGAACAAATTGTTTGCATTTGATATTTAGGAAGAGTGGATGGCATTGGGATCTTTCCCTTGTTGGTGATTCCTGCTTCAAAGTATTCGAAATTTGTTGGCTTTTTTGCCAGTTAGGGATTGCATGCTATCTCATTGGAAAAATTGTCCTCAACAAACATACAAATAGTCTACAAATTGGTTATCGAAATGCTTTCCACACAGTGTAAAATTTACAATGTAACATTTTCTATTGGGAATACAAGGGACATCTCCAATAATTCGTAATGATGTAATAAGATTTTAAGCGTGAAGGAAACGAAAAGCGCAAAACCTTCGTTAAAAATATTTATACGCCATACAGGCATGTGAGCTCAAACTCGAAAACAGGCTGAGGATTAAAATACATTTTTATACTGAATATCTGGAAACAAAGAGCATGAAATAAGGTTATCTTTATATATAAAACGCGGCCTGGTTAAAAAGCGTTTGTCCTCTTGGCAGCGCGGCGGCAGAGGCAGCGAATGGCTTCTTATAAAAGTTTAGAACATAGAATAGAAGGAGCGATGGTAGCGCAGCGAGTAAGGCGCTGACGCAGAAACCGGAAGTAGGTACATGGGTTCGAATCCCACAGGTTTTAAAATTATTTTTTTATTTTTTATTTTTTACTTTGCTTTGCCTTTTATTGTTGCTAATTTTTTTTTACTAGCTGTCCTGTATACAGGCACACACGACAGGTGGCTCCACTTGTGAACTAATATTAGAGAGTCGTTGCGAGACGAATCCTTTTGAGTTATGCTCTTTTCAAAACATAAGAAAAAATCAAAATCGCGCCTTGAATTTAAAGAAATTTTATTTGATCGCTATGTGTAGCAGAATTATGTCGAATTAAACATAATTAATACATAATTAATTTTTTCACACATACTTGCAACTGTTAATTTGATACCACAGAGGAAATTAAGATTTCCTTTTTCGATAATTGTCTTTCTTAAAATAAGCGGATAAACTACGACTTAGCTATATTTAAGCACTAATATCTACAAATTGGTCTGCACTACTGCTGACGTCAATGCCGTAAAATTAAATTCGCCCTGAAATACACTGGCAAAGTTTCCCGCCAGGCGGCTCCAAGTAAATGCTTTAAGGCCAAGTTGTCAGCTGCGTGGACGGACGGACTCACGAGGGAATTCTATAGAAACGGCAGGCCATTGTAAGAGCTCTCGTAATTGTGCTGTTGATGTCGATACGCCGTTGTGCCGAGGCCTCCCCCACCAACACCCACTCCCACGGCGACGCCATCCTTCTGACCGCCAACTGGTATGTATTTTTGTCGCTGCTGCCTGGCTGGCACGTCCACGAAGTTGCTGCTGCTCAAGGACAAGTCATCCCAGCCACCCCCGCCATGGTAGGCCTTCAGCGCTGCTGGCAAGTGCACAATCTCCAAGCGCTCTTTTGACCCTTCGCCACCGCTCGAACCGGCCAGTATCCACTTTAAGGCCAGAAAGCCGGCAGTAATCAAAGCGATTTTGCTCATCACGAAGGACGTTGCAGAGAGCGCAGTCAAAGCCTTGAGAACCAATGGAACCAGCACGACCTTCGCAACGAAGGCACCAACGATCAGCGGATACAGGTACTTGAGCATTTTGCGTTGCTTGCGATACTTGCCGCGACCTGCGAAAACAAGAGCAAAACGTGTAGTGCGGAAGGTGCCTTCACTGAGAGCCACGTGTCCCACGCACCTTCTCCGATTTCGGACAGCATTCGCTCCAGTTTTATCAAGTCGGCGCCATCGCTCCAGCGATGCCACTCAGATTTTCGCAGCTCATGCTCCTCCTGCTCAGCGTCATCTTCTACGGCGGCGACGACGGCGCCACCCAGCTGCACCTGCATGGGCAGGGACACTCCTGTGTTTGACGCTACCGCGCAGGAGATGACGCAAATCAGCAGCAGACTCCAGTAAAACATTTTCGGCCAATAAATTCTGCCAACTCCAGGCTCTTTTAAAATTGCCGCGACTGCACGTACGCTGCGCGCTTGTTCTAATCGGAATAAAATCGGCAACCGCTTCTGCTGCAGTTAGAGACCCACGCCAAGTGGCTGCATTGCAGTTTTCCGTTCATTCGGCTGCCTCATTTGCTGCATGTACTCACTCGTCCCGCTGCACATGGTCGCACATGGTAAATGCCGCTTAATATGCACGGGGAGAGAGCAGCGGCAGATGTTCCACTCTCGAGTGCAATCTTTCGCTTTTGTTCAGGTTCTAAAGTGAAACAATATTTCAGTTTTCAATACAACGCTTCGTTACATTTCCTGCCCCTCACACACACCGCTTCGCTCCGCATTTTCCCAATTCCGGGTTACTTGAGCGTAAAAGGCGCTTTTCAGAACTATGAAAAGCAGGGAGCATCAGTCGGGTCTCACCGACAGACGAATACCATACACAAAGGGACCGTGTTGGGGTCATATATGTACGTACATAAGCCTGTTGTTCGAAGATTACAAGAAAATCCTAACAGGATTATTTACAGCATATATCGATATTCTGGTGTGCAAACCATAGCCAGTATAGACAAACTCAGTGCACCACCGACCACACCCAATGTTATCTAGTTGAGAACATACTGAAATAGTACTGATGCTCTAGTGGGTATATTGCGAATATTATGAGAATTTTTCACTAACCGTCTTTGTGATAGGCGGACCACGCCCATTATTTTACGCGAAATGTAAGGATGTTACTTTAAGGGACTGTTTAGGTAAATTTCGTAATTGGTTTAAACATTTTTTATTGATAATGGCATTATAAAATAGTTACTAATCTTGCCGTATTAAGCGTATCTTCAGCTTTGTACGTGTGTTTCTCAAAAAAATTTCGCTTTCACTTTGCAATTTAAGTTATGCCTTTATCGTGTAGACCGGGGGCTAAAGAGATGCAATTTATTGAAGGATGAACCATAAAATGCATCAAATTACAATTCCAACGTAATAAATAAATAGACGAACTAATGTCATTTAACATGTAAAATAATGAGGGGTGAATACCTAAGCGCGGATCATGGGCGTCTCTGTGTTCTCAATTGGTTCATATTAGAAAATGAACTAGACAAGTTTTCTATGTTTCGAATCGAACAACGCGCCTTCCTCCCCTTCTGCAACAAATCGACTCAGAAAGTGGTGTTTATCGTTTCTATATATCTTTTTATACATTCGACGTCTAAACTTTTAGCAAATATTAACATTCCTACTCTTTTACCATAGGTGAAGGTAGGGTATGGTAAAATTCGTGTATGCACTGATTTCTGGGCTCACATGCGAAATACACGGGAAGTGGCAAGTGGGTCGTAGCTTCTCAATTATTGTGGGGTGCTTCCAGTTGACAGTCACATGCAGGGCTGAGATGTTTTCACGCTTGTCGACACACTGGATTGATACGTCTTATGTAGTAAGAGGATGTGCTCTTTGAAGCGGCAAGTGCCATTAGGTTCAGCTCGGTGGGGCAGGCAGGTGCCAAAAGCAGCCACGGTACGACTCTATGCCATTTCTTTTCAACATGTTGCTTTAAATTACTTTGGCAAAAGCGCAGTCAAAGCAAACAAAATGGTCTCGTACTTAAAATCAAATGTTCTATCTTTTCTATGAAAGGACTTCCATCATTGCCTCTGTGCTGTGCAGATTTTTCACATAGCAGTGATGCCATAAGAGGCCTTTGTGTACCTCTTAGACCTCTTAAAAACCACTCAAGCGGAACTTTGTAGTTTCACATTTTCGCCCCCACTCTACCACCCCCAAAACTTGTTTTCGCTTGGTCTATGCATTTACAAAACTTCCAAAAACATATTTTGAATACTTCGTATAAGCTTAGTTATGCGTTAGAAAACAGCATCGTTTTCTATTGTAATTACATATGTATGATATTCTTGTAATCAGGCTATAAAAAGCTTTGCAATGGCAGTCCTGACGCTATCATTCTCCCTTCCCATCAGCAAATAAAAATAATAATAATTGATTGGCGCAACAGACCGTGTGGGCTTAGGAGGCCTAGCTTTCTCGCATAGACTTGTGTGTGCTTGTCATATTTTTCACAAATTAACGGGGCCTTTATACCGAATCCGAACGGGTTTGAGAAGCTTTTCATGGCAAAGATTATTCTCGGAGAATTGCCAATTCGCCGCGAGAAGTCGCGCCGCGCAAAGAAACAGTTTGAAAACAAATGCTATTTGTGTTAGTTGTTATGTGAGTCCACTGAGCCACCGCGGCACCAATCGCTTCAGCCAAATAACAAAGGGCCAATTTGAATTTAAATTTCTATAATAGAAATAGATTTTTACACGAATTCGGTTTTGTGGAAACGGACCATTCCCATTCCCAGAAATGATGGGTATATTTATTTTACCACCCCCATTGTGAGCGGACCACGCCCATTTTCGGAGAATTGAAAGGTGTTCTTACCAACAATGAAGTAGCCAAATATGGACGCTCTGGTGTATATATTGTGGAAGTTAGAAAGATTTTTCGTTTATCGCCTATATAGTACGCGGACCACGCCCATTATCTTGTGTGGCATGTAAATCCAATATTTCAACTAGGAAACCAAATTTCATTCCTTTAAATTCATAAATAGTCAATTGAGAGCCATTTTACTGAAAAATTGTTGCCGCCTATATAGTACGCGGACCACGCCCATTTTCTGGTATTTTGCAGAGGGTCCGCACCTCACCTAAAATACCAAGTATTATTCTTTTGAATGAGTAATTAGACAAATTATAGCAATTTAATCGAAAAATACCCGAGGTAGTGGGACTTACAGGCCCATTGTAGGCATGTCCTTCAACCGATTTGACTAATTTTAACACTTTACCTAACACGAGGTTCACTGTGACTGTGTACCAAATTTGGCTCAAATCGCACAACTCCTTCTTTCTCTTTTTCCCGAACACGCAGACAGACGGACAGACAGACGGACAGACGGACAACCGGAAATCAAAAGAGAAAGTGTTTCTGGTCATTTCTATATACTTATGTCTATACCTAGGAGGGCTCCTTTAATGCTTTACAGTTTTCGCAAAAAGTTAGTATACCCTGTTACCATAGGTGTAGGGTATAAAAATGTGAAGTGCCATATCAAATCAAAAGCGAATATTTACAATATCCACATGTATTTTTGCTCAAAATAACACAGTAAAATGCTTTCGTGTTTACATTTATTGCCCGCTGCAACTGCAAACAAGAAAAAAAATAAAAACCTGTGAATTTAATATGTTCAATAAGATATGAGCGCCATACAAAAAATAATCCCATGGTCGACAAAAAAGCTAACAACAAGTTGCTATAAAAGAGGAGTTACTTTTAAATGTACAAACTGCTAAATTGCAAAATTGTAAAAATGTGCACAAAACTATTTCAAACAAAGCAAGTAAGAAAGTTTCCAGTGTGGTAACATCGACTTGTCAACAGCCTACACCGTCCATCTGGTCTTGAAGCTTGCAATTTCTTCGGAAGTAAAGACACTTACCTGAAACCTTAATTTTAGCACGGATTTGGAAATTTTCTAAACGCATACGGGCTTAAACTATGAAACAGTTTCTTCACACATAAAAATAATCAAACGCAACTTCAAATGACAAGGAACTAGTACTACGTAAGCTTCTTCCTCAAGCTAGTTTCTTGACTTTTTTAAATCGAAACCAATTCTCTATAACCCCTGAACCTTCTGCCCTCTTTTTCTACTCTCTGCAAATCTAAGATAATTACTTTTATTCATACTAAGTATATATTTGAATTATAATCTACCTTCCATTTCCAAATTCCGTAATAGCATCATTGCATCCATAGACAGTCCTGTGGTAAGGAATGTGGAAAGTCTGCAAGTCTCTCAGACTTCTACTAGGCACATGAAAGTTTAAAAGCTCCAAGGGTTCAGATGACATAAGTATATAGAAACTAATTTTTGAAAGGCGCCCAGTGGGCGCCACACTGACTCAATTTTGGACAATTTTTATTTTTATTTTTTAGGATATTTGGGTCATGTTTGGTCGCACTCCATAGACTTGAGATCACTCGAATGCCCGTCTAATTATTCGAGTTGAAGGATACACCGAGAAAAAAACGTTGTAAAATCAAGCATAAACCACCTTAAATCAAGCATAAACCGCCATGATAGTCACGTTAGGTTGGAAATTGTTAATTCAACTACGAACAACGTTGATTTTAGAGTGAAATTTAAGTACGTAACATTCTTAATTTAAGGTTGTTTATGCTTATTTCAACATTGTTTCCTACTTATTTTGAGAATGTTCAATCTTAATTCAAGGTGGCTCATTTTTGATTTAAAGTTATTTCAACTTTGATTCAAGGTGAAAACGTTCTTGAACTAACATTGAAATATTATAATGTTCTTATTCACCCCATGCAATTAATTCACCATTATACACACCAAAAAGAAATAGTCAGTATAGTTTATTTAAAAAGTATGTTTATTTAGAAATGGTCTTACATCTAATTAGAAAGATTTTAGTTTACCATAAGTTTTTCCATAGTAAATGGTTTCGAAATCTAGTAAAATCCGTAAATATTTGTTCACAATTGCCCTACTTACACTGAAGCTTCAGAAATTTGCTTGAAATTAAGTGATCTATTTTAAAACGGCGTATTAGAATTGTGGCAACAGGAAACTGTTTAAGGCACTTAAAGCAAAGAAACATTTTTAACGTAATTAGTTGTTTTTCATGAAATTCAAAAGAGCAGTTAATTTGGCTGATTTACAGTTAAAAGACGTATTAATATCAAAGAAAATTTGCTGTATGAAAATCCAGGACGATGCACATGCTTGGGGATATTTTAAACAAAGGTTTTGGAACATTTTAAAGCATATATGTTTCTAAGCTTTCCAGAACAGAGTTAAATTTATATAAAGTCATCGAAATACATACATATATATAAAAACCGCATACTTCTGCATCGACAAACCTTCGACGATGAGGAAAGGCTGAATGGTTAAACCGATTGAGTAATACTTAGTAATCAGCTCGTCAATTTCCCTTTTGTAGTCATTGATAGACGCCAAACAAAACTTTCTTGTGCATCAGATATCGTTGCTTTTTTGTTAGATTTTCCGCTCGGGTTTTTAAATCTCGACGCTGGAGGAAACACCGCATTCAGCAGCACGGGCAAGATGTAATCCTTTAAGTCTTGAAAAATTTAACACAGTTACGTAAATATTCATATGTTTTATTTTAATTTGATAAGTACCTTATTAATTGTAGATTTGGCAAGAGAAAACAGCTGCTTACAATATGCATTACGAATGTTCGCTTCATAGAAATTTGGAATTTTTTCCTTAAAAAACTCTCATTTAGAGTACATCAAATGCTCTCTTTCCGGGTACATAATATTAAAGTCAATTTGTATCTGAAATTGGTTTAAAATATTAGTATGAATTTTGAAACACAATGTGAAATAAATACATCTTCGCCCGGCGAGCAATATCGCGAACACGAAATTTCCCTATCGCGAGGTGCCTATATATTTTGTACCTGAATTCGCGAATTATAAACGGTATTGAAAGTGGCATATACGCGGTATTGACGAGATGTATATAAGTATGTTTATACGTACCAAGTCAGGAGCTCGTGCATCTGCGTACTTTGGCCATGCATGTTATAAATCAACATTACTCATTTCCTTAAATCATTTTGTCGCATTCTTTATGTTTCTCGCCACTTCTCGCAAACTTTGTCCCAATTCGCACTGTCTCAGCGATACTTTTAAGGCTATAGCAATGGATAAATCTATTTCTGAAGATTTGTCATTTTGATTGGTGGGTGCCGGGGCTCGCAAAATAGTTGACATACTGCTTCCAGCAGAACTTTCGCTTTTCATATTTTTGGCTCTGAAGAAGAGCTGGTATTCTCAGCTGGAACCACATTTTTAACATCTGCCGTTTCGGCAAATTCTACTTCTTCACTTGCATATAATACACCATTAATAATTTCAATATTCGCCATATTCACACAAATTGCGAATTTTATTGTAAAAACACTTGAAATGAGCACTGACCGAACGACTTCACAGCGTGTTGTGAAATGAAAATGCTGCGAAATTTCCCGTTATTCAGATTGCTGTAATTTCAGAAATGTTCAAACTTAAAATTAAAATGCTTCACTTTGATTTAAAATTGTTCAATCTTAATTTTGGACATTAAGATTGAAACATTTTTAAAATAAGCTTGTTCAATTTTAAATCAAAGTTGCTACCATCTCAATTTAAAATTGTTTCAACTTTGAATTAAAAATGCATTTTTATTTTAAAATTTTCATTTTTGATTCTATGTATTTCAATTTCATTTCAAGGTATTTCAATGTTAAAATAAGAATGTTCTTTTTGAAGTGGAAAATTTTAAAATTAACTACGATCGTGCTAAATTTTATAATGCGTTTTTCCCTGAGTGTACGGATATGTAGTAAGTTCCTATCGGGTTTAATTGATGTGTGGTGTATAGTTCTAAAGTTATACCCAAATGTGTAGGTGCTTGAAAAGTGCCACGCCCCTTGTCCTACGCCCATAAAATTTTGCAAGTGGGATGACACATCCATTAGGCGACTGTATACGGAATTTCAATGCTGCACGACTTTTAGTTCCCAAGCTGTAGATCAAAATTTCTCTTTAGCTGCGAGTGGCGCCATCTTGTGTTCAACTCAGAAACTAAAAACTACCGTGGCCCTTCCAGAAATTAATTAATACCGAAAAAAAATAGGAAGATCCTGCCCACAGCAGGGATCGAACTCAGGCACTTTCGGTTTCTGCGCCACCGCCTTACTCACTGCGCTATAACTACTCTTGCTTCCTTATGTTCTAAACTCTTATAAGAAGCCGTTCGCGTTAATGAGGCAGTGAGTCAGTGACGAGGACTTTTATTATATACACATAGATGCTTAGAATCACTTTCTGTGTTGATTTCCGGTTGTCCGTCTGTCCATCTGTCTGGCCGTCTGTCTGTCCGCTCAGGATAGAAAGAAGGAATTGTCCGATTTGGACCAAAATTGGTACACAGTTAGAGTGAATTTTAGCTTAGTTTAAGTTCTGAGATTAGCCAAATCGGTCGAAGGACACGCCCACAAAGGGAATATAAGTTCCACTACCTCGGGGTTTTTTCGATCAAATTGCTGTAATTTGTCTAATTACTCAAAAAATAGAATAATACTTGATATTCAAGTTAAGGGGTCGGTCATCTATGTCATACGAAAAAATGGGCGTGGTCCGACCACCAAGAAGGCAGTGAAATAAACATACCAATAACCGTTTCTGTTTTACACCTATCAGAGCATCAATATTTGGCTTATATAGTCCCTTCAGATATATCTTGAAGTCTTGCAATATTCTCGAAGAATAGTGGGCGTGGTCCGCCCACTATGTAGGTTGTAATTAACATGCACCCACAATTTCATTCCTTTCAGTGGATTATCGCCCTACTCGATTACTTGGTGTAGGGTATTACTCTATCGGTGAAACCCGACTGATGCTTCCTTACTTGTTTATTATAACTTCAAAACTGCCTGTAAAAAAAATGAAAAAAAACACGAAAAGAAAAAGCAATCTGTAAAATTCGCGAATCAAATATTCTATATCTTTGTGTTTGAGCCAATGCATCATTACATATATGTAGGTACTCAAAAACCCGGTCAGGTATATGGAATACAAATTCTGCATACAAAACGCATCCTAGTTAACCCATTGTTTGTATGTATCACCATATATGATATACACCATCACATCGATGTTTTGATATCTCGAAGAATAGCTTTTAGTGGAGGATAAGCCGCCAGTGTCACTACTGCCTTCTGACAGAGTAGTGTGGAATTTGTGCCATAGTAAAAGCACCCCACGTCGCTTCGGTGAAGCCCCCGGAATCACCACTAAGTATTACTTCGGAAAGGTGGATTCAACACTTATGCTTCCTATTACTATCAGCTTCTCCTCTAGCTGGATTGGTTGCTCTCGTAACTGACCTGAGTTCCTGTAGCGACGTAACTTACCATTTTTCGTGCGCGGCGTGTGCATTTGGAGCGGTATGGTTACCAAACACGCATGCCGCCGACGCTCTTTACGCAGTAGGTACGTCCATTTGTCCCTCTGGCAGTGGCAATAGTTAATATTGCTTGTTCATTCATTTCACGCGAATGCGCTAAATTTGGAAATAAAACGTACTGGTATTTCTGCAGTGCCTTAGCCGCTCGGAAGCAATGACGTCAATCGGAGCGACGTGTGTTGTATTATTATCTGATACTTATGAAGTACTATTTCATTTTATTTTTTTTGGAAGTCGGGCAGAAATTCCATTCACCTGTGTCAACCCAAGTGAAACACTTCCACTTTTCGAGCTTGTTTTAGGCGGATGTATGCCGCGTGTGTGTGGACAGAATGTTCGCATGAACTTATTGGGATTATTGTTTGGCGATATGGCCAGTTCTATCATTTAATTTTTATCGAGCGCATTTGTCCCTTAGATTTCACTTAATAGCCTTACAATAGTTATTCGATTTGATGAACAATTCATGAATACTTCTCTTTGAATATATTGTAAATCATTGAATTGGTAATTTTGTGAAAATAATGATTTAAACAACCGACGGCGTTTGTCCTAGTAAATATCCACTATTTTTCAGCTGTACTTCAAAAAACACTAAATATAGTTAGAGATAGTTCTGCGAATTCCAAATATGCTTAAAAATAGTCTAAGAAAAGCTCAGGTATTCCAAGTTCTCTTAAAAAATTTCAAATGTGTTCCAGCGTTGCTGAGTTTAGTTTAGGAAATTCGATTATTATTTGTTACTAGCTCGACCCGGCATAACTCCGTTTTGCCCGCAACATTGAGCTCACCTGCAGCAGTCCCACGGAGAGTCAGTGGCAACGTTTGCCTGAAGCAACGATACTCGACCTGCGGCTCGCCAAGCTTTTATGTGTAGCCCAAACACATTTATTATTATATAATTTTTAAAATTTCAAAAAACTCCAAACACAGCCATCTCACTGCCCTACGTTACATATTTGTACAAATATTTAACAATGGATCTCAATCTCTCGACTCTGACGATGAAATGTCACTTTCACAGCGATTGTCCGGCCATTATTGTCATTTGAATGTCGTCGATAAACTGGACATCCATCTGATCCCGTTACTGTTTCAGCTTTTTCCATCCGTTTTGTGCGTTTTCCATCAATCATGCAGGGTGATTTTCGATTCAATGCGCCACACGGTCCATCTGCGTTCTGAAATCTCTCATATGATCTATGCGTTTCGGATATTCTTTGCAACGGTCCAACGGTTCTTCGCTGACGGACAATGTCCCGGCTGTGTGCTAGATCGCCAACAACCAACGCACAAATGTCTGCAAAAGTTTAAGCATTGCTCCGGCTGGAGCGCCATCAGGTTTGAAGACAAATATGCGATCACCTGAGTTCATTTTCTCTATCGCCGTTTTTAATATCGTAATCAAAGCATTGTTTGCATTCAAGAATGCTTGCAATTGTCGAATTACTTTTTTCTAACTCCTGTTTGACCTCTGCACCGCCTATTGACTTGATCCTCCTCCGACGAAATAAAGTACGCCTGCAGATATTGGTGTGCGCCTTCGTTTACTGACAATAATGCACCCATCCAATGGTAACTTTGACCTTGAATATGTAACCCCGAATTGTGCAGTGTAGAATCCCGTGCCATTTTTAGAACAGTTGTGTTTGCATGATGTGTTAATGCTTTTTTCTTGCTTTAATGCTTTTGAATGAAACATTTGTACTGTCGAATGTTCTTGAGAAAATCATCCGATTCAAACAACGGTTTCAATTGCTCCGGAGGTGCAGGGAACCAATTTCATTTTGCCACTCGAACAGCAGGGGCCTTAGGTTTCGCCTTTCAATTTAAGCGCGTTGCAATGTTGGCACACAATTATCATCGCTCCAATACCGCCACCTATCGTAAGATGTGAATAAATCGATTTATCGAAGGCTAAAGAGCTTCACCCCTTTTTATAAGCTTTATATTAACTTCACATCCGGTATGTTTGTATGTATGTAGTGGAATCTAGTAATCAATTTTTCACCCACTTCCCGACTACTTAGAGATCTGAAACTTTGCATACATGCGTAACCACCATGACAATGCATGAATCAATAAATTTTATGGGCGTAGGATAAGGGGCGTGGCACTTTTTTATCAACTCTAGATTTGTGTATAACTTTAGAACTACACATCACACATCAATGAAACTCGGTAGGAACTTACTACATATCCATATCCTTCTACTGAGAAAATAAGGGGGGCACTGGATAAGGGGGCGTGGCACCCCCCATACAAACAAAATTTTTGATCTCGATTAGCTTTGGAACTAAAGGTCGTGCAGCATTGAAATTTCGTATGCAGTCGCCTCTTGGATGTGTCGTCCCACTGGTAAAATTTTATGGGCGTAGGATAAGGGGCGTGGCACTTTTCAAGCAACTACACACTTGGGCTTCAGTTTATAATTATAGGTACACCACACATGAATGAAAAACGATAGGAACTTACTTGCCGCGCCCTGCTGGCAAAATAGCAACAACTCACCGCGTCACAAATATGCCACGTATTATTTGTTAAATTGAGGATATGACATATGACGATAGGAAACACTGTGAATACCCTAAATATTGTGTACTGCTCTGCAAGTTTAAAATTCTTTTTGCGAAAAATTTCAGAGCTCTAAAATTGAATTTATGGAAGACTAAAAAGTAGAAAATCAAATTATATAAAAAAAAACTTTTTAAAAATAAGCTTTAATGTACTAAAAAGTAGAAAATAAGTTGTTTCCAAGTCACCTGTATCTTACTATTAATAAAAGCTTGTGCGCTCAATATCCATATTCAAAATAACTTTCATTACTAGAATCTATTTGCAAAAAGTTATTTAAATAAACAAGTAAGGAAGTATCAGTCGGGTTTCACCGACAGAGTAATACCCTACACCATGTTCCCAAGGGGGGTGATAATTCACTGAAATTGTGGGTGCATTTGATATACAACCTACATAGTGGGCGGACCACGCCCATTTTTGGCAGACTACAAGATATACCTAATAGGACTATACATGCCAAATATTGATGCTCTGACAGGTGTACAACAGATGTTATCGGTATATTTATTTTACTGCCCTCATGGTGGGCGGACCACGCCCATTTCTGGAGAATTAAAAGGTATTCCTACCAGGAAAGAAGTAACCAAATCTGGACGCTCTGGTGTATATATTATGGAAGTAAAGAGGATTTTTCATTTATCGCATATATAGTGGGCGGACCACGCCCATTTTCTTCTATGGCATCTAAGACCTATATATCAACTTGGGAGCCGAATTTCATTAATTTATATTCGTAACTAGTCAATTGGGAGCCATTTTACCGGAAAAATTTTTCCGCCTATATAGTGGGCGGACCACACCCATTTTTCCGTATAACATAGATGACCGCCCCTTTAACTTTAATACCAAGTATTATTCTTTTCAATGAGTAATTAGGCAAATTACACCGATTTGATCGCAAAAAACCCGAGGTAGTGGGACTTACAGGCCCATTGTAGGCGTGTCCTTTAACCGATTTGACTAATTTTAACACTTTACCTAACCCGAGGTTCACTGTGACTGTGTACCAATTTTGGTCCAAATCGGACAACTCCTTCTTTCTATTTTATCCGAACACGCAGACAGACAGACAGACAGACGGACAGACAGACAGACGGACAGACGGACAGACGGACAACCGGAAATCAAGACAGAAAGTGATTCTAAGCATTTCTATATACTTATGTCTATACCTAGGAAGGCTCCTTTAATGCGTTACAATTTTCGCACAAAGTTATTATACCCTATTACCATAGGTGTAGGGTATAAATATTGTGGTAACTGTTTGACAAATATTGAACACATGAGCGCCCCAAGCTTTTAGGGATAGTAAGATACAGGTGACTTGGAAACAACTTATTTTCTACTTTTTAGTACATTAAAGCTTATTTTTAAAAAGTTTTTTTTTATATAATTTTATTTTTATACCCTACACCTATGGTAATAGGGTATAATAACTTTGTGCGAAAATTGTAACGCATTAAAGGAGCCTTCCTAGGTATAGACATAAGTATATAGAAATGCTTAGAATCACTTTCTGTCTTGATTTCCGGTTGTCCGTCTGTCCGTCTGTCCGTCTGTCCGTCTGTCTGTCCGTCTGTCTGTCTGTCTGTCTGCGTGTTCGGATAAAATAGAAAGAAGGAGTTGTCCGATTTGGGCCAAAATTGGTACACAGTCACAGTGAACCTCGGGTTAGGTAAAGTGTTAAAATTAGTCAAATCGGTTAAAGGACACGCCTACAATGGGCCTGTAAGTCCCACTACCTCGGGTTTTTTGCGATCAAATCGGTGTAATTTGCCTAATTACTCATTGAAAAGAATAATACTTGGTATTAAAGTTAAAGGGGCGGTCATCTATGTTATACGGAAAAATGGGCGTGGTCCGCCCACTATATAGGCGGAAAAATTTTTCCGGTAAAATGGCTCCCAATTGACTAGTTACGAATATAAATGAATGAAATTCGGTTCCCAAGTTGATATATAGGTCTTAGATGCCATACAAGAAAATGGGCGTGGTCGGCCCACTATATAGGCGATAAACGAAAAATCCTCTTAACTTCCATAATATATACACCAGAGCGTCCAGATTTAGTTACTTCGTTCCTGGTAGGAATATCTTTTAATTCTCCAGAAATGGGCGTGGTCCGCCCACCATGGGGGCAGTAAAATAAATATGCCGATAACATCTGTTGTACACCTATCAGAGCATCAATATTTGGCATATATTGTCCTATTAGGTACATCTTGTAGTCTGCCAAAAATGGGCGTGGTCCGCCCACTATGTGGGTTGTAAATCAAATGCACCCACAATTTCAGTGAATTATCACCCCACTTGGGAACATGGTGTAGGGTATTACTCTGTCGGTGGAACCCGACTGATACTTCCTTACTTGTTATATTAGATTACTTTGCTCCTAAAGGTATTCGGTAATAAACACTTTTCATTTATGATATCTTCATCAGAAAGTAATCATTTTTGGCGCGTGTTAAAAATTCATTTTTTAAATACGAGATCGTGATTTGTTTATTATGTCAGAATAAATAATTATAAGCATTTAACTTTGATATACAAATATTTTAAACTAAGATGTTGTACATTATTTAGAAAAAGCAAACATTTGTATGATAAAAATATTAAAATCGATGAACTTGAAAATATCTTATGAATATGGGAAAATTTGTTAATTAATAGAAAAAAGTAAATGATTTAGAAAAGAAAATAACATCTTAGCTGCCAAAATATATGGTCTTGAACCGAGCCAGTGGGATGATACCGTCAGTATAACTGCAGCACTGGGTGCCATTACTTAACCCAATAGATCAAGTGGAAGGAAAGCAAGCAAAGACCACATTAAATAGTGCAGACAAAAGTGAAACCTGAATATAAATTTATTGTGCAATTTTCAATTGTAGCCACGTTATTGTTGTCGAAAATCGAAATACCGCTTGATTTTGGCTTAAAATGCGCGCTTAAGCAAAACAACAACTACAACACCAGAAGCGAGCAGCGTCCGTTGAACTACGACCGTCAAGTGCCAAGTGCGCAATCCATTCGGGAGTTATGCTTCAGTTAGTTATGATTTAGGAATAGCTTAGCTTGACTTGGGCCAACCTGCCATACGGAAACTCTGTACATGATATAACATAACTTAGAAAACTCAGAGAGCCGCAGTCAATAAGTTAAAAGGGAGCGTGAGTGGATTGCTCTACAAAAGCAGCATTGCCAGTGCAATAGTTTTCAGACATTAAATAATTTCGATTGAAAACTTTGATATAAAACGTGAAAAATAACACTGTATCAGACAAAATAACTTTTAAACCGTCAAAACGTGTGAATATGGACGACGAGAAGCTTATAATTTTGCTACAATCAAATAGCGAATTAGCAGCTGTTGTCGTGTTTAATATATTTTATGCATCTTGAGAAAGCTTAAGAACATTGCGCACAATTTTAGTTTAGACAGCATTTCAATTTAATGAAAGAATTTTTTTCTGCACTTTCAAAAACTAATTCAACTATCAACACAAAAACAGTTGATTCCAAAGTCATGAGTAACAGCTCCTAAATTTCTACGGAAACTTAGCCAAGCTAATTTATTCCTAAATCATAACTAACTGAACTATTACGCAAGCCATAGACACTTCTCCTTCTTCGCATTCGCAAAATAGTCGCCGTTGCCGCAAAAATTATCAATTCAAATGCCGCTCGAACCACGCACAGTGGTTCAACTTCATATAAGAGATGGAATAAAAAAGAAGCAATCGCTGTAGAGCCCCAAATTTTGGTATTGGTGCTACCTACAGCACCACAATATCTGGATCCAAGCTCGAAATAAATTACTGGCATGCCCCCCTCTAGCACATTTATTTCTCCTTATGCCTGGGGATGGTTTATACATATTAATGTCTTTTGAAATTGTAAATGTTTCATATCATCGTAAAATTCGAAATGTTGTTTTTTAAGTTCTGTTCGGATTTTGATTATACAGTTGTAAAGAGTTTCATGTTTCCAATCTAATTTAGTTTTGACATTTAATTGAGATGCAATTTCATAATTTATATTTTATTAGTTGGATATATGGCCTTTAACATTGTACATATATGGGATATGATGTCGGTCAAGTAACTGCTTCTGGCCGTAGTGCAAGGGCGAGCTCTGTGCATGGCGTCGATGAGAGATACCCGGACATTCAACAACACTCTGCTTTACTGCATCAATCTTTTCTGGGTACGTTAGCTTGATTGTAACCCAGTCTTTGCTTAATCTCCCAGTGTTTACAGATTTTAAAAAAAACACCACCAAAGCGTTTTCAACATAAGTAAGATATTTAGACATATCCAGAAATATAAATCATTACTAGAGTGTATGAAAAAAATTTTATTTCCACCTTTGAACTACTGTGCGACAGCGAGTAGTGGCATTTTTGCGTTACGTGCTTAAAGGGGTTATATACATATGTATGCACATATGAATGTGTATGCGTTAAACGGGGGCAAGAAGTTGCAAATTATTTACACGTTTTGCATTGCAAGTGACTTTGATTTGATGGTATAGCTACGGTGACCAACCGTACTATATTATATAGGACAGTACTCTATTTTAAGCCGATGTTCTATATGATATATTTTTTTATTAAAAACATGGACATATTCTGTATTTTAAAATGTGTTCTATATTTGTTCTATATTTGATACAAAGCGAATTAATATTGTTCATGCCAAAACCCTCAGCCACTGCCCAGCTGCATTGAGTGCAAAAGCAGCTGGCAACCCGGTCCATATTTCGGCTTTAACGCCAAGTATCGCGAACTTTGCCCTTTGCACTTTGCACTGTTCTGCCGACTGGCCCGGGCCCCGTTTGAATGCACTTTGTTGCGAGTCACGGCATTCGCACCGTGACCCCCGAAGTAGCTGCAATATATATTGAAATTTGTTGTGTTTTGATTTCCTACCCCCGTACCACTACTAGCTCCTTCCTGCTTGTCCAAGATACTCCAGGTCTCATCGGCACCCGACTCGCGGAATTGACACCCCGGTCAGTTCTCGCACATTTAAATATCGTATAAAAAAATAAATACCAAACATGAAATACGAGCTCATGTAAACTGAGATTTTTAATCACTTTGCTAAAAAAGTATACCTTGTAAAAATTGTGGAATTCAGTCTTTGCTTACCAGGGTCAAATGCTCCTACAAAATGGGGTTTCTCTCTTATGAACAACATTTAGACTGCGGAAAAATCAAATTAACACAATTAAATCCATTTTAATTACAAAATGCAATTATGAACTTTCTTGCTTGGAATTTAAGGAGTAGGTACTTAGAGGAAAACCACAATTTGATAAAAAATTCATTCTACAGAAAAATATCAAAGCAATTAGAGCTAAAACGTCTTGTATGTTATGTTAAGAATTTATGTTATACAGTGTGGTTTTTATACCCTACACCTATGGTAATAGGGTATAATAACTTTGTGCGAAAATTGTAACGCATTAAAGGAGCCGTCCTAGGTATAGACATAAGTATATAGAAATGCTAAGAATCACTTTCTGTCTTGATTTCCGGTTGTCCGTCTGTCCGTCTGTCTGTCTGTCTGTCTGTCTGTCTGTCTGTCTGTCTGTCTGTCTGTCTGGCTGTCTGTTGGCGCAGGAGAGAAAGAAAGAGTGGTCCGATTTGGACCAAATTTGGCACACAGTCGCAGTGAAGTTTCCACTACTTTAAGTTCTGAGATTAGCAAAATCACCCGAAGGACACGCTCACAACGGGTCTGTAAGTCCCACTACGGATTTTTTTCGGTAAAATGGCTATAATTTGTGTAATTACTCATGGAAAAGAATTATACTTGGTATTTAAGGTGAGGTGTGGACCCTCTGTAAAATACCAAAAAATGGGTGTGGTCCGCCCACTGTATAGGCGGCAACAGTTTTCCAGTAAAATGGCTCTCAATTGACTACTTATGCATTTAAACGAATGAAATTTGGTTCCTAGGTTAAGATATAGGTCCTACATGACATATAGGAAAATGGGCGTGGTCCACCCACTATATAGGCGGTAAGCTTAAAATCCTCATAACTTCTGTAATATACACATCAGAGCATCCATATTTGGTCATTTCATTGCAGGGGAGAATATCTTTATATTCTCTAAAAATGGGCATGATCCGCCCACAATGGGGGTGGTAAATTTAATATACCGATCATTTCTTTTGTACACCTGTCAGAACATCAATATTTGGTATATATAAACTTATTAGGAATATCTTGTAGTTTGTCAATAATGGACGTGGTCCGCCCACTCAGTTACTTGGTGTAGGGTATTACTTTGTCGGTGAAACCCGACTGATGCTTCCTTACTTGTTTTTCTATAGGACGGCATGCCTGCCAAATGAACTGCCGTAGCAGCAATGCTGCATGCATCTCATGGAAGCGATGTGGCAGGTCAGGTATGTAAAAATAATTAAAAAATAAAGAAATTCTTTTTCCTATTCTAGTTTCGGAGAATTGCCAATTCATCGCAAGAAGTCGCGCAGTGCAAAGAAATACATAATTTGAAAACAAACTCTCTTTATATTAGATTTTATATACATATGTACCTCTATTAGATTTTATGTGCCTTGACTGAGAATTGAACCCGGGTCTCCCGTAGTGAGCAACCAAGTGCTCATTCACTGATCCAACGTGACGCGTAGGCTTTGATTGCTTAAAATTAATCAGAATGAGAAAATTTTTAAAATTTCTAAAAATAAACTTTTGAAATTGACAACAAAATTATAACCTGCCACATCCCTTCCATCGGCATGCCTTCCTTGTTTTTCAACTGGGTAAGTTTCAAAATGCCGAGCTCCATAAAAACTCCCATCTCAATCTTTCAGTACTATTTCGCAACTTCCTTCACCATTTCCATTCATTGTACCCTTATAATCATTTGTTGTTACATATTCATTAATTTTTGTACACTTTAATTTCGGTTAGAACTTTAATTTACAACCAATTTTGTGCGGAAATAGGAAAAACTTTTAAAAAACTACTCACCATCGTGATATCGACCACTGTGCGACGTGGCGTAAGCGCCACGTGAGCCACGGCTCATGTTAACAAATTTGTTACGTGTTGCAACAGCAAATCTATTCCGGCGGTTTTCCGCGTTATCAAACACACAATAAAGTGGCTTCCTCTTCTCGCCTTGTGCGATTGAGTGCCGCGACATGCGTTCCGGCGCCATGTTGCCGAAGCCCCCTCTATCATCCCTCCCTATTGGCAGCATGTAACGCCAGGCGTGCGCAAAACATGTTAACGTGCATTGTGGGCCCAAAACACGAATGTGGCATGAAAGGCCATTTATGTCTGCCTAGCATAGTTGCTTCGCGCGGTTCCGTTTAGAATTTGCCAAAATTTGCTATGGTCATTGAGACTAAGCAACTTAATAGCCCAATTCACAATCTTGTGCATTTGAGATTGCGAACTTGTTCATTAGTAAACATTTGCCGTCAACTGTGAGCGGCTTTTTTCGGTTTAGTTTGCATCACTTTTTGCAAAACACGAAACTTACAGCTGATTGCTCAAAAGGAACGAAGCTTTGAAAAACAATTAGTAGACTCTTTAAAAGAAGAAGCTGCAATGCATGCTCTTCCCCTTTCCTATTTTAATCAAAATTAAAACATTTCGGCTCTCACTTCTTCTTCTTCTTTTTCTCTTGCTCTGAGAGCAGTTTGCAATTCAGAATTGCATTCTCATAGTAAATATAAGCTACGGGTTTTAAGTGTTGCATATTTGCTAAGGTTTTGCAATTGTATCTCTATATATTTTGTTAGTGGAGAGTAAAAATATACTCGAAAATTTGCAATTGCAATAATGTAAGACCATTTGCACAAGATTGTGAATTGGGCTAATATATTTTTGCCCAATTACATAATACGTAATTACGTAATATACATAAATAAAGTATGTATAGAGTGTGGTTTTGTAGTAGCGTCAGAAAATGTTAAAGTTTTTTAAACAGACTCTGCCATAGAAAAGCCAAGAATTGTTTATTTCTATATTGAAAACAAGTGCATTACAATAAAATTTATAACTGCTTGCTCAGATGTGCATTAAAATTAAGAAATTAAAATGCTGTTCGACCGTAATTGGAATTAATTGGGAGCAGCTTGGCTCTTCTTCTGAATGGACTTCCTTTTTTGGGGTGGTAGGGTTATATGTGTACACGTAAGAATTTTTTTCAAGGGATATGCAAAACATCGACAAAAAGATTGCATAAGGCTTGCATTTGGCTTGCAATATTTTTAAGAATGTTATTTACGAAACTTTGGCTATGTCTTTAAAAATACAGTCAGCACTGCCTCGATCCAAAATTTCTATAACATTTTCTATAAAAATATGTTTTGTCTTTAAAATATTGTACTTTTGGTTATGCAATTCATATACTCACACGCCCCAAAATTTGCCCCAATGAGACTATATATACATTCCTGTGGAAATAAGCTTACTATGTTTAAGCAGTGTTACCTAAGAACAAAAAGTATAAAGTTTATCTTCCCTCTTTGGTCACAGAATGACAACCCTGGTTTGGTTCTTTAATCCATTCGAGAAACAACAAACAATTTCGAAATGGCTTTAATCAATCAATAAATTAATTTCGTCTTATTGTTAGGCTTATTCTAAATTTATCATCGCTTAATCTATTATTTCTTATGAATTGCACAATTTGTAGCGGAAGGTTTGGCTGCTCGTCATTCAAATTTTCTTCACCACTATCGATTTGCCCCCACCTGATTTGAGACTCATGACCGCCGCGAAAAGGGCGAAGAAGAAGCCCGCCAGTCCAGTGGTGCCCACCAGCAGCGTCAGGCCGCCGATGAGCACGGGCACCAGCGTCAGAAACTTGAGCTTGTAGGCTATAAGCAGCGGCAACATTAGCTTTTGCAGCTTCTTCTTCAGCTTGCCTCGGCCAGTACCTAGCGATGACAGCGACGACGATGTCGATGATGATTTGGTGCGACCTTGAACTTCGCCTGACACCACAGGCGAAGAAGGTGATGCGGAGGAGAATGCAGACGGCGTTGACGCGGCTGCCGCGTTGTTGCTCTGGTCATTCTCATCGGTTACTGGGAAGTGAATGAAATGAGAGCAAATAAAGTTTCTATTAATGCTTTGGAATCAGAGATGAATGCTTGAGATCAGTTTGGAGTTTGAATGAACTGGATTTTTAGATATTTGTAGGTTAACTCTGCCAGTGTTTTATCGGACTATTTTGATTACAGAGCACTTATCCACTGAGTCATAAAAATAGTCCACACATACACACATAGAAATAATATAGTCAGAGTTGTAACTTTGTCATTCTTATGCGCAGTTAAAAAAATGTTTAGACTAGAAAGTAACATAAAATCTACATAACAACGAAGTGTTTTTGTAAAAGAGAAAGAATCAATTAGTTGTCTACTTTCAAAATGAAGCGAAACACTAAAACTGAGGTACTGCTACGTATGTATGTATCTTATGGAAATGTTCATGGGGATACGTAAATAAAACTCAATTCAGCAGCCGCGCTGCCAGCTTTGAATAAAAATAAATTAAATTCAGAAAAATTGACAGTGTGGTGAACGGTTAAAAATTCGCGTGAGATTTTGCTTGTAATTCAAAGGTAAACCGTTTCACCAACGATTATCTGTCGACGCAGAAACATTTGAGGATTGCGACCAGGCGATGGATATGACAACAGATTTGACAGCAATTTATCAAGAGTTGGTACCTGTCTGGGTCAAACTTGTTTCGATACTACATGTGCCTCTTCTAAAGTTGTATAAGCAGAACCAATTACCTAATCGCGTCTATTTTGAAAATAAAATTGTAAAACGAATTTTGACTCCACAAAAATTGGCCCGATTTTGAGATTATTCGGGGTCACTGAACAGGAATGTTGCTTTCGCGCCTTTCGTAATTTAGACCCTCAGAAAGGAGGTCGCCTAAAAAGATTCGTTGGAAGTACATTTGTACGTATAAGGCATCTTCAACCAGATTCAGATTTCATATTTTGAGGATTCTTTACCTTCACAATTGAACCGTTTTCTTTGAAAGTGGTGTAAGTCCATTTTTACAAAAACGTAGATAATGGCAGTTATAAATACAACTTTTTATGATATTTTTATGGGTAAGCAATTTATAGTAAAAAAAAATTTTATTCAAGTATTTGGGAGATGGAAGTTTTAGCTCTCAACAGTATTGACACTGAGAGAAATGTAAACATATAAATATCTCGCAATAACTGACAATGGACTTACACCGCTTTCAAAGAAAACGGCTCAATTATTAACAGTTTTTGCTTCTTTTGTTTTTTAGTTAAGATATACGAAATGTCAATTCACAAATTAACGGGATCTACATTAACCGAATCTGGGTTGAGAAGCTTTTGATGGCCAAGAATATTCTCGGAGAATTGCCAATTTATCGCAAGAAGTGGCGACGCGCAGAGAAACAATTTGAAAACAAATTCTCTTTGTATTAGATGCTATGTGCCGGACTGAATGTTGAACCCGGGCCCTCCAGCATCAGCGGCCAAGGACTTAATCCACTGAGCCACCGGGCACCTATGAAGATTCGCTTTTGAAAGCCAAAAAATATCAAGTAATTAGGTAGTTAGTCAACTAGTTCGAAAACGATTTTGAATGAAGTGTATATTTCGGCACATTTTAGATCAAATAATTTCCTACAGAATTCCACTATATTTAGAAAGCGTTATGATATCCAACAAAAATGCTGTCATTTCCTGTTGGTTATGAAAATCAAGAGAGCTCATTGTGTACAAATTCAAACAACAGGCTCTCCCCCTTCCCCTTTGCCATTGGGGATATTCGTTGGCTCAAGTTCAAATCAAGAGACTCAGATCAAAGGCAACTGACGGAAGTCACACTCACCTTCGTTGTCGATGAGAAGCCGCTTAGTTACATCGCAGAACTGTATCACCTTATCGAGAACGTTCTGCAGTGGCAATAGAACTTCATTAAGCTGCTGCCTATCGGCATCGCTGACATCGACATCGCTGACATCCTCGTCGCTTTCACCGGCTTCAATTTCCTGGCGCACTTCCGCTTGCCGTTGGCTGATGACATTCCGCTCGGCATCGTCTTCCTCTTCCTCTTGCTCTTCTTCATTGTGATTGTGCCATTTATTTTGGAATTTGTTGTGCCTTGTTTCCTTCGGTGGCAATTCGTTGCCGCTGCCAAGTGACGCAGCAAATCTGAGCCGTGTTAGTCGCTGCCCCTCGGAGTCGCCCTCTTCGGCCCGCATCTTGCTAACGGCCAAGACGTACGGCTTCAATGTGCCTTTATCCTTTTGCACAGGCGAGTAATTTCCGCCGCTGTTATTGTACGCAAAGTAGCTCGCGGGAAGTCGATGTGGCGGCTCCTGCGTGTAAGCTTGCGTGTGTGAGTGTTGGTGCGTATGTGGCTGCGACATCTTGAGAAAGCCGCCGCTGCTGTGTGGCGTATGGGAGCGGCGATTTGAGTTGCCGGTGGCGGCGGAAGCGCTCGCCGCATCGGCACGCTGCCGGATAATCCAATTATTGTGCGGTGGCGGCGATTGCCACGTATCCTCGCTGTCGTAGGCGCGCGCTACGGCGGCGGCATGCAAGCGCGCATTGAGGCGGCTGTAGTGGGCGCCCGCTCTCACAGGCGGCAGGAAGCGCCACACAAGCAACAGCAGCACTACGCGATGGGGCAACATGCTGCGATCTGACGGAGGCGGGTGCACGAGTTCACTTAGTTTCTCTGTGGCTTTAATTGTCCTCACACTGAACTGTTCTTGAGAATGCCGACTGCTTCCAGCTCACTGCACAAGTCTCACTCTCCGCTAACGCGACGCAGTTCATCATCCGCACAAAGTTATTTCGCAAATAAACGAATTTTACACCGTCATCGACGTTTTATCAGCATTGCTTCAACCAAACTTCTCTACTCTTTCTTCTTTTTTTGGGTTTTACGTTATTTTTACGGCTGTTGTACTTGAGTGACTTTTATGGCCTGTGGCTCTGACCACCAAAATCTAATGAAAGAAAATAGCAGAAAATGCTGAAAACTGTAGTGGCAGACATGCTGAGTTTAGTCCAAAACAAAATCCAAAAAATAACCCTCACATAAAAGAGGTACACACTAGGCCTGTCAATCTCGGGATCCCGGAACATTTTCAGCGCTGAAAACTCCTGGATTTCGGTGGGAAAAGTTTCAGCATTTCGGGAACTTTTATTCTAGCATAATTATTTCCAAACCAAAAAGTGCATAGGGGGCTTCCATACCAACACCCTTAAGAGGGAGAGAATAATATTTTTCCTCTTAAATTCTTAAACTAACTAATCTTTGAAAGTTAATTTGGGACCGTGGATTCCGATTTTATTGTCATTTTAGTGTAATGTTTAAAATAAACAAAATTATATATCTAAATTAGTTATAGGTACTTCTATGCTGTATACACTTCAAATTAGTATCCAGTTAATTTTCAGCTGACACTCAGATATTTAGCATATAAACCTCTTTCTATTTCATGGTTAAAAGCAAGTTGCATAAAATCGCAGATAATTATTGCTTATACTTTTACGGAAAAAAATACTAAATTTTGTTTAATTTTTCAAATTTATTAAGTACTACCTTTTAATAATAATTAATTAATTGATTGACACAATAGTCCGTGTGGGCTTAGGCCTAGCTTCCTCGCCTTAACTTGTGTGTGCTTGTTGTTTATTAACCGAATCCGAACGGGTTGAGAAGCTAGAATGGAAATAAGTTCCGATCCACGTGATTACAAAAATCTTTCCGGGATTGACATCTCTCGGTGTACACTCTCAGAGGGGCGACTCCAACCGTACCGACAGCTCGCGACTACCGCAAAAAAACAAACAAACAAGCTCTTGATAGATCTATAACACTTGATCAAGTTGGCCGCGTGCCTGTTGAAGCGTTCACCTGTGCCGAAATTGCCTCGCTTTTCTCGTTCCAATATCTTTTCCATCATCTCACTTGATGACCTTTATTTTGCTTTTTATACCCTACACCTATGGTAATAGGGTATAATAACTTTGTGCGAAAATTGTAACGCATTAAAGGAGCCCTCCTAGGTATAGACATAAGTATATAGAAATGATCAGAAACACTTTCTCTATTGATTTCCGGTTGTCCGTCTGTCCGTCTGTCCGTCTGTCCGTCTGTCTGTCTGTCTGTCTGTCCGTCTGCGTGTTCGGGAAAAATAGAAAGAAGGAGTTGTCCGATTTGAACCAAATTTGGTACACAGTCACAGTGAACCTCGAGTTAGGTAAAGTGTTAAAATTAGTTAAATCGGTCGAAGGACACAATGGGCCTGTAAGTCCCACTACCTCGGGTTTTTTTCCAATTAAATTGCTATAAATTGTCTAATTACTCATTCAAAAGAATAATACTTTGTATTTATGGTTAGGTGTGGAGCCTCTGCAAAATACCAAAAAATGGGCGTGGTCCGCCCACTGTATAGGCGGCAACAATTTTCCGGTAAAATGGCTCCCAATTGACTAGTTACGAATATAAATGAATGAAATTCGGTTCCCAAGTTGATGTACAGGTCTTAGATGCCATACAAGAAAATGGGCGTGGTCCGCCCACTATATAGGCGATAAACGAAAAATCCTCTTATATTCCATAATATATACACCAGAGCGTCCAGAATTGGTTACTTCGTTCCTGGTAGGAATATCTTTTAATTCTCCAGAAATGGGCGTGGTCCGCCCACCATGGGGGCAGTAAAATAAATATGCCGATAACATCTGTTGTACACCTGTCAGAGCATCAATATTTGGCACGTATAGTCCTATTAGGTATATGTTGTAGTCTGCCAAAAATGGGCGTGGTCCGCCCACTCTGTAGGTTGTAAATCAAATGTACCCACAATTTCAGTGAAATCACACCACTTGGGAACATGGTGTAGGGTATTACTCTGTCGGTGAAACCCGACTGATACTTCCTTACTTGTTTTTATTTTCAGTCTATTTTGCTATGCGTCTATTTTTCAGTAATGCTTTAAATTTGTGCATACGCCTTAATTTCTTCTTTCAGTCTCAGCGTCGCTAATGACACAGTTCCGAATCGTTAATAAGTGGGTTGCGCATCCTCCTCCGCTTTCGCTGCTCGTCTGCGGTCTGTGTTGGACTGCTGGAATGGGATCATGCAGATTACTGTAATAAACACTCTGGCCCCTAAATGGCCAGTAATGACTTTGATTACACCGAATAAAATCAACAGAGTTGTTAATGCGAGCGGAGAGTTTGCATTGTGCACAGTAGTACTAATACGCTCTATACATACATTTTCAAATATTTTGGAAAGTTGAATTTCTTCGCAAAAGATTTATTTTAAATTTAATTTATTTCATTAGGAAATACCACCCAAGAACTTTAAATCAAAAAGGGTCAACTTTCTCCAGACATCTTCTTTTGCACGATGGGTAAAAATGATGGAAAAAGCTCATTGAAAAAAGTAATAATGCTTCTAGATAGGGAATGTTAGTATCTAGTTAAATTAAATAACAAATTTGGTCCTCAATTGCGAAACGTGGTTGCCACTTCCAGTGGTGTTTATACCCTATACCTATGGTAATAGGGTATAATAACTTTGTGCGAAAATTATAACGCATTAAAGAAGCCTTCCTAGGTATAGACATAAGTATATAGAAATGCTTAGAATCACTTTCTGTGTTGATTTCCGGTTGTCCGTCCGTCCGTCTTTCTGTCTGTCTGCGTGTTCGGAAAAAAGAGAAAGAAGGAGTTGTCTGATTTCAACCAAATTTGGTACACAGTCACTGTGAACCTCGCGTTAGGTAAAGTGCTAAAATTAGTCAAATCGCTTGAAGTACACGCCAACAATGGCCCTGTAAGTCCCACTACCTCGGGAGTTTTTCAGTAAAATGGAATTAAGTTGTTAAATAACACATTTAATGCAATAATTTTTGGTATTGAAGATGAGGTGTGGGCCCTCTAGGACATACCAAAAAATGCGCATGGTCCGCCCACTATATAGGAGGAAAATTTTTTTCGGTCGAATGCTCTCAATTGACTATTTGTGAGTTTATATAAATGAAATTTCGTTCTTAAGTTCAGATATCGGCCCTACATGCCATACAAGAAAATGGGCAGGGTCCGCCCACTATATAGGCGGAAAGCTGAAAATCCTCATAACTTCCATAATATATACACCAGAACGGCCATGTTTGGTCACATTATTGCTGGTAAGAGTACCTTTGATTTTTTTAAAGATGGGCGTGGTCCACCCACCATGAAGGCGATGAATTATCTATACGATAATTTCTATTTTAGACTTTCCAGAGTGTAAATATTTGCTATATACAGTCCGATTAAGAATATCGGTTACTTGGTGTAGGGTATTACTCTGTCGGTGAAACCCGACTGATGCTTTCTTACTTGCTTTTCTTTCGATTCACTTTTGGCATGAATTCAGTGTCAGTGAATTAAGCCAAACTCTTCAAGTATTTCGGTCAAATGATTCCATAAACTTGTAATTTTCTCTGGTCCTCATGAGGATTTTTCGATATTTAAATGTATTTTATCGGAAATTGCTTTATGAAGTAAGTAGCTTCCAAGCCTGATTATGAGCATCTGCAAGTTTATACGTGGTTTTCTCAAAACTTTGTTTTTCGAATTGGCGTACAGGATAGAGTCAGTTCACCGGAAATCGAAATATTTCCTACTCGAAAATTTTTAAACAAAATACAAGTACAAATAACAGAATTGCACAATATTAAAGTTATAGCCGAATTAAGACTATTTAATTGAAATTCCTCACGATTTTCGAGATGACTATTTCGCAATTAGGGTGCTTTCGTTGTTTATTACCCTGCATTTGAAACAAAATTCCAATCCCGAAAATCCGAGATTTCGCTTCATCAGGCATAATAAACCGTCTTTGAACCAAGCCTTCAAGACATCTTAAATTGTAACGGCGTTAAGCCTAACGATTTTTGATTTTTTTTCTCTACCCAACCGATCCGTTCTATAAAGCTTTCTTCCAATTTATTTAAAAAAATTTATTTCGAGTAGAAATACTTAAGCCTAACCAGTAGTTCAGAAGGCCGGGGTTCAATAAACCGAACCGGTGGTTCGGGAGACCGTGAATCGTGGAACCTAATTAACTTCCCTTTTTTCATTTGTTTGCAAGCCTGACATCACCATATGCACATTTTGAAAAAACTTTCGATTTAGCACTAAATTCGTTTCTTGTGACTCGTTCCTCATTTTAATTAAGGCAATTTCAACTAAATTTCATTAAAATGCGCGAAGTTCAAACATGAACTTACTTTTTGCACCACTGTACAGCTTGTTAAGAGCACAAAAACACAGATACAATTTCTTACCACGTATTAAAAACTTTGTAAAAAAATTTCTTTTACACTTAAAATTTTCGCTAGAAATTCGATAATATTGAAACAGCGCAGAAATTTCTATTTTTGCTGCCAGCCGCACGCGATTAAATCAACCGTGATATTTTAATTATCAATTATATTTTCTGCCTCTTTTATATTTTTATGGGATGTAAATGTTCGATTTCACCAGAGGAAAGCAACGACGAGAACATTTTCTCTAATTTTCCTAAATAAACTTTTTCGTTTAGTTGAGCCAGGCGCGTGCGCAGACCTCGGACAGCAGCGGAGTCACTGGGATGCGCCGACCATCAGCTCATTCTATTTAAATGTGCCCAACGAAAGTGTCGGCAGCGTTTCGCAGTGGCCACAAAACACTGTACCCAAGCCGACCGAAGCTGCGCCTGAGCGAAAATGTGCTGCCAAGGCGGCAGACGCGACAGATAGCCTGCGGATTGTCCGAATGCCGAAGTGGCGGAAAGTCTCTAATTATGATTTGCCCGGAGTCTATGCTCATTTGCCTGCTGCAATTTGCTCGTTAGCAGTGCTGCAGTACAGTTGGAATAAGCCACTGTCAATTCGGACGCAGTCACAGTCGGCACTTAAATGTGTGCGTTTTCTTTCAATGAGGTAGTACGGCATTGTCTTGACGGCACCTGTTGCAAATCTCATTATCCCAAAAAAGTGGATTTCCCTGAAATACTTGCCATAAAAACCACAAATTTTCTTTTGGCCTGATCAGCCGTCAAATTAATCACTTCTTCTTCGCTACTGCCACTGATTGTGAGACCTCTATGTGGTTGCCTTGGAAGAGGCAAGAATCAGTAAGTGGAAATGTTCTAAATTATCTTTCACAATGTGTGACAATCAACAGACCCAAGTAAAAAATTCATCAAAAAACAAAAGTCGTTCAAAGTCTTTCCTCGTTACAATCTGTGTCAGAAGAAAGGAACCGCGAATCTAGCATACTTTCTACATTTACCGGTAGCAGGAGGTGGTAAAGCAATGATTTAGGATGTGCTTGATCGAAACTGCAATGAAGGATAAAATAAGTTCAATGAATTTGATTGGGATTCCGTCTTCACCTACTGCATTTAATTGAATATTCATAATATATTTAATGATATTCCTCTCATGAATATTGTGGAAATGAATTGATGTCGTTGTTTCAGATACCTTTTGTTGTCCACTTAGCATAAGCAGAATCAACACAACACTCAGTTTTGTCCTTTCTATGAATACCGAACTTCTTCCTATACCCTATAGGGGTAGGGAGGTATTTAATTTGGCCTTGAAAAAGTTTTGTTTGGCAGTAGAGCGACTTTGCAAGCCACTTTAAAGTTACCCCAATTTATATCGGTAGGATCTTCCTTCCACTTGTCATTCAGCTGATTGCGTTTTTGTATAGCTCGTTTAACTTTACTATTAAAACAGGGACACGAATTACTTTCTTAGCGAGGCATACGGACAAGTGGATACATAGTACGTTTTAAACGTTTCATATAATTCGTCAACACACTCTTAATTTATCGCCAACGGAGCTTAAATACCAACAGCCATTCCACTGTAATAACGTCAAGTCATGAAGAAGCGAATAGTCACGGAACGAATACAAACCAATCTGCATTGTAATTGAGCTTGATATCCACGGTACAAAATATTAGGTCATGATCAGATATAAAAGATATTTGGTCAAATAATAATAAAAGGGCTATATCAGGAATTACGAACAGGTCTCATAAGCTAGAACTACAATTTTAGGCAAAGCGAGTTGGCATTAAACCATTCACTACTGCCGAAGCGCTGTGTTTACATAGTCAAATAGTTTACATGCAATATTGTTGCAAGCTAACAAATTTACATCTTAATCTCCACAGATAATATTGAAATCATTATCATCAGTCAACCGGGATGGTCAACTGGTAAGCGGCCCAGTTTTCGGAAGCGCGTCGATTACTACTTAAAAAATTGTAGGGTACACTCGAAGCGTCATGACATTTGTGGGATGTACTGCATTTTTTCGAACACATCCACAGTGAAAATGTTACAAGCTCAAAATCAATTTGTTTAAAAGATGACTTCATTTTATCAAACATATATAAATCGCGAAGTAATTTTAACGTGCTGCTGACTTAGAAGATTACAACAATTGTATATAAATACATATATACATATTAGAGGTCTGCATGAATGCATTTGGTTTGCCTGTGCACTACGGTTACCCATTTCATTGCACTCGGCGCACGAGTGAAACATTTGAATGGGTGAAACACTCACAAAACCTCTCAATACCAAAACAAATACCCACTCGTGCCATTATTTTCAAAGAGAGTAAGAGCAGCATTTGTTATCTTGCTCTATTTGCTACAATCAAAACAAACAAAACGAATGTAACAAAGCAAAGCTATTGTATAGTGAGTGAAGTGGGTAAAGTGGGTGCAGTGAATGGTAAGCTGGAGAATTTTGGCGAAGCCGCTGCTGCGCGCCGGTTAATAATGCATCGTCCGAAAGTCTTTTCTTCGGCAAATAATGTTTAAAATGACCACAATATGCATAGAAATTATAATTAATACACTAAAACGTCTTTCCACCAGAAATTCTTTAAAAATAAGCTCAGCCTCTTAATTGCGTATAGCCCCTTAAATACTCGGTGCACCCACTGCATTGCACTCTGTTTACCAAAACATTTGAATAGTGGGTACACTGCTTGTGAGTAATGTGCTTGCGCTTACAATTTACTCAATTGTTTTGCTATCTCATTCACTCTTAAGGCATATGTGCTTATTCAACACGTGTTTGGAAATAAGTGCACATGCGAGCGAAAGATTCAAACCCGAATGAATGTCTTGGTCGCTCTTTCAAATGCATTCATGCAGACCTCTAATACATATGCATGTGTGTACATATGTATGTGTGTGTATGGTTTGGCAGTTGAGTTCTTCGCGTAAGTTGAGTTCTTTCCCATATTCAGCAGCTTAGGACGAGCGTCATTCATTATCAACTTTTTGCTTGTAAATAAGAAAATTATTGGAATTGAGAAAAATTCCTCTATAAATGAGCTGAATTGCCAGATGCTTGCTGTTAAATTTCTCTGCTATAGCTTCAAAAAAATTGCCAAAAATTCCAAACTTAAAATTAGTGGCTCCAAAACAAAAATTGGCTTCATTAAATTAAATCTAATATTTTTTTGCAAATAGTCTTATAAGCAAATTTTTTACAAAACTGTTTAATCAATCCATTTCATTTCCACATTTCCTTGCCCGTCTGGTCTGTTACTACGTAATGTAGATGAATGACGTAACGAAAAATGCGAAAATCCCAAAATTATAACGGAAAAATTTTTGCATACAAAATGGGCAAAAAACGCGTGCAAAAAACGACGTAAGGCGGGGGATTACGTCTTCGCCGAAATGCGTCGCAAATTGCCGGGATGCGTTTCGCTGCATTCCTTAATTAAACCTTTGCCGTCACGTAGAGCAGAAAAATCCTGAAATTTTCCGGATTGCGGCGAAAATTGCGATTTTTCCGTTTTCCTTACGTTTTAAGTACACTTCGAACAAAACAGAAAAACCGCGGTATTTTAATAATTTTCTTGCTGCACTGTTTTGAATTTCATTTGTTGCGCACGAAAATATGCTAGAGAAACAATAAAAATAGCGCGGTTTTTCTGTTTTGTTCGAAGTGTACTTAAAACGTAACGAAAAAGGAAAAATCGCAATTTTCGCCGCAATCCGGAAAATTTCAGGATTTTTCTGCTCTACGTGACGGGCAAAGGTTTAAGGAATGCAGCGAAACGCATCCCGACGCATTTCGGCGATGACGTAATTCCCCCGCCTTACGTCGTTTTTTGCACGCGTTTTTTGCCCATTTTTGTATGCAAAAATTTTGCCGTTATAATTTTGGGATTTTCGCATTTTTCGTTACGTCATTCATCTACATTACGTAGTAACAGACCAGACGGGCAAGGAAATGTGGAAAAATTACCAATTTTTACTTTTTAAACAGTTTTTTGTAATAACTTTATCTTTTTTCAACCGATAAGATGACTGCTTGGCCCTCTACGTCATTTGAAAAAATGGGAGAAAAATATATCGGCGGTAAAGATTTTCGGTAAAACAGGTTTCATTTGAGTTAATATAAACTTAAACGAATGGAAATTTTTACTTTAGTTCAGATATCGGGCCACCTACGATGTTTATAGATGATAAACGGAAATTCTTCATGACTTCCATAATATATCCACCATATTTGGTCACTCCATTCCTGGTAAGAATACTCTTCAATCAATTCGCTTGCTTTGCTACGCGTTCGAAAATAATCTTGAGTGTGTAGTCTGAAGAAAGAAATTTCAAAATATGTTCTTGTAATGTTTATTGGTAATGCTTTTTAGTGGACAATATTTTAAGTTTTTTCATCAGTTGCGTAAAAAATAGTGCCGATTGTTTGCAACAAATTGGCCTGGTATGTCATGTATAGTTGTATTGTGATCATTGACGTCTTCGTTTCTAGCTGCCAATAAACAAATTGAACAAAACAATTGAATAAAGAGTTTATAACGTATTATTAAACAAAAGAGTGTTTTTAATGAGGATTGGGAGTCGGGCGCTAACCCAAACTCCATGCCATCATCAATGATTACCTAATCTTCTTCTTGAAGTGCCTTGTCGATTCAGCTCATTTCGCAGTGTGCGCTGCTCATCGCTTTCAGCTCTTATCCAAGCCGTTGGGCGTGACGCGAGCGCCGTCCAATATTTTTCAGTTTTGGCGGCACTTTTTCAAATTTATGAAATTTGTTGACATTTTACCCCACTTTTTTTTAAATTTAAGAAATTTATTTACACTTTATCAGACTTTTTTTCCAAAGCTACTTGATATTTAAAATTTTAATTGTATGGGAATTAAGAATTAACAAGGGAGGAGGAAGAAGAAGATAGAAGAAGAGTTTTTCTTCATTTCCTATCAGTTAGATACACTGAACGTAGAAACCAATTTCTTATGATACAATATTAACTGTATATAATATACATATGTACATCAGCAGAACTATGCAAAAGCAAGGCACGCAAAAAAGGAGTAGGGGAGAGGGGGGTACCTTCGTCCTTGGG
Organism: Neria commutata; assembly: GCA_963457695.1. Taxonomy (NCBI): domain Eukaryota; kingdom Metazoa; phylum Arthropoda; class Insecta; order Diptera; family Micropezidae; genus Neria; species Neria commutata. Next base: position 31,373,309 of record OY735245.1, read on the forward strand.
GCACATTCGTCAAAGGCGATTTCGGTATGAAGGAGTCATCGGACATAACTGTTTATTAGTAAAAACTAACCCATAACTAGCATAAATATCCCTCACAAAGTTAGCCATCTCTATCTGAACAGCTGATAAAGTTACATTTGATTTTGTGTTTTCGCGCTTCGTTCCCGAATATTCAGGTCGGTAACGTAAGAAGTTTGTGCTGTATTTATACCATTATTTCGAACAAAATTGTATTAGTATTACTTTAATAATAATTATTTTGTAAATAAAAGTGTATTAAGTGAAAATAAAGCACTGAAATTAAAAGTAAAAAATAAAAAGAAAAAAAGTGACACCAGGGTGGACTCGTCTTTTTTTCATGGGGCACATTCGTCAATATAACTCACAGGTACTAAAAATCGAAATCGAGTTGAAGCTTCCAAGACCCTCGAGCCTGGGTTAAACCTCCCGTAACCACACAAAATTAATATTAGGGTCGATCTCAGCACTTTAAACATTATAAATAACAAATAACTTATAAAAAAAATTTGACAATAAGTACATTTTTTTAAGCTCTTAAACATGATTTTTTAAATTTTTTTAATGAAAAATATAATAAATACGTGTTGTGTAACTAAAAACATGTCTTATTTAGTCTAAACCAGAATTTGTATCACCTTATGGTACTTTAAAAAGTGAATGCCGAAAGTGCCCCGCCAAATGTCGAAGCTACCCTGGCATGGGGGCACATTCAGCGAAATGACTTTTTTTACTAATCATGAAAAAAATAATACGAACGGAACTTTTTAAAGAAATTTTAGTATACCATTTTATTGTTAAATAATGAGGTCTTGTATCAGTCTAATCGGTTTTTAAATATATTGATTACCTTCTGAAATATAGGCCTTCAAAAAAAAAGAGACGAAGGTACCCCCTCTCCCCTACATAGGCAATGACACAATCTTCCTTTTTATCTGTTGAATAATATTAATTTCGAAATTGTTCTAGTCTAGCTAAATAAAAAACTATGGAACATGATAAGAAAAAAAGCAAGAACAAGAGAAAGAAGGAAGATTATTGCGGAATTGTAGAAAATCTGCATGATATGAAAAAGCAGGTGGTAGCGATTGCCCCAAAAAAAAGCAATTTACAAATAAGAACATGAAAAGCTTAAATGACTTGACGAAGGAGAGGTCCATCGGATTGTTACTGAAGTGAAAAACATCCACACTGCGTCTTGTTAAAATTGCAAAAAATATATAGCTAAAATTGTCGGGCCAGAAAAAACCACGTATTTATAACAAAAGTAAGAACAAAAAACACTCATTTGTAAGCAGATTTCTGCGAAACACAACACTCCCTACCCTCTGCTCTAGCTTGCGGTCGTCCATATAAAAATAGACCCCAAGCTATGATACTTCGTCGCGCTCCCATACCAGTCTGCTAAAACTTTGGGACGAGAATCTTGTGGCGGTGAGATAGGAAGGAAGAGAAGTTCGATGAGTTCAGGGATAAAGCCCTATTTGACTTGTTTAAGAATATGGCCATATCCTGAATGCTGACACTTAATAATGGTATTCTGTGTCGTAGCTGAGAAGGGTGCGGTCTACTTGTTGACAAATTTAATCGGAAGTTTATGTAGAAGGGCGTAAAGTCCCTTAGGTGGAGATTATCTCAAGGCGCATGTGATAAGGAGGGCCACAGGTCTTTGTGCAGTGTTCAGTGGTTTCAGGTGGTTCTTTTAAGTTGAAGCATATCCACCAGACAAAAACTCTATAGAAAAGAATGGGCTAAATGACCGTTAGAAAGATCCCCTTTATCATCTTTGGCTCTAGACCCGACTTTCCGACTGTTCTCCTTTTGGAATTTCAGTTTTCCACCAGTAGGGCTTAGTCCTACCCCAGCCTACCTTTTCGAAAGCTGCATTATAAATCCCCGTAAGGGTCTCTTATGTGTCTTCGATTTGCTCTACAGGTAAATTTTTAACGGATCTGCACTGGACAGAAGGCGTGGAAAGGTAGTCCTAAAGCTGTCCCAGTCTGCCCGTTTGCGGTTCTTGTAGATAATGACGTTCAGTGGCGAATGATTTCCGTTAGCTTCCTTAGTAAGTCTCTTATAGTCAAGGACCTCTTTCCGCTGCAACATTGTCGGCATGAAGTCAGTAAGTAATAGTTAATGAGCTTTTTAATTCGGATACAAAATCTGTATTTACTCTTTCATGTAGACTTTGCATTGTAAGGGTCGTTGCCAGTTTGTCCAGGTCATCAGAGCGCTAGTCTGCGCACAATGTCAGCTTTACGCTTATCCTTCACGGAAGTGAGCCCTCAGTACGATCGAAAGCACGTTCTTATGCTCGTGAAGGTCTTGGGACGTTTAGAAGTCCCAGTGCCTTTTGGTTGTCAGTCAATTATTTTGTCAAATCACGAGAAGCTTTATCCTTCTCTGTGAGGTCCTCATTTTTAGCTTCGCTCGGATTCTCGAGGATATTATATATTGTTCTCCTTCAGATTTATTAAGATTTATGTATATACATAGGGAAAGCTGGGATTCTGAGTGCACTACCGAAAGATTATTATATTTCATACATAGATGTATCTTAATTTAAGATTTACTTGAGATTCACGAGAAAACATAAAAGTGGGTCGGTTTCGCCCACCTTCCCCCATTCATTCCGCAATTTTTTGTATTCATTCTGTTTTTAAATACGAACGTATTTGGTTTCCACTATACTTTATTGTTTTGTTGTTTTCTTTTTGAATTGAATACGTTTTTGTTTAAACTAAAAATTTTTTTTCACTCATTGCATGTGCTTAAATATTTCTTTTCTCTGTATAAAAGAAATTACTATCTCTTTCAAAGTTAAAACTGTTTATGCTATATACAGGGTGCTAATTATATTTAAAGTCGAATGTATTTTTGACATTTTATAATCTTTAGGTTATTGATTGATTACAGGCCTTTAACATTATACATACATATATGGAATATGATGTCGGCCAAGTGGTCGGCTTTGACTGTGGCGCAAAGGTAAGTAATTTAAAAAAAATTTTGCAACTTTCCAATTTCTTTGCACGGCGTCGACATTTAGCATTACTCTGCCGCACTACATCAATATTTTCTGGAGTAAGTTGGATTGATTGTAGCCTAGCCTTTGCTTTATCTCCCAGTGTATCCAGATTTTCAAATTTATTTATTACATGCTGAATGATTAACATGCGCGGGATATGATTCACATAATTTTCTCCGCGTATTCCCAATTAAAAAAATTTTTAAATAAAATGTTTGAATAATTTCAGCACGGCTTTAGTTGCTCCGCAATCAATTGTTAGTGAACACTCTCCACGACTCTCAAATGAAAACTGCCAAGGGCGGTCAAACAAAATAAACCTGAAAAATTAATCGCACCCTGTATTTCTACGGTCAGCATAGGCTACAGAATCGACTTCAATTGGAATTGTCCAAATTATAATAAGCCGAAGGTTCAGCATTAAAAAGAAATAAAAATAATTGGCGCAATAACCCGCGAAAGAGGCTCAGGCCTAGCTCTCTCACACAACTTAACGAGACCAAAATATTTATTCTACATGTAGCCGCATCCAAACGGGATGCTTTTAATTGAATGGCAAAGTATTACTCTCGGAGAGTAGCCAACTAGCTCGCGAGAGAAGGCACCGCATGCAAAACGAAAAATTTCCTTTAATTATGTTTAATTCGTCGGCCGGGTTGTCTCTTTCTCTGTGTCTCTTTATCTCTTCAGTTGACTATTACAGTGAATTGAAGAACTGCTGAAGACGTAAATACTTACATTCGGTATTTTCTGAAAATTCGTCACTCCAATGCCAAAAAAAAGAAATTGCAGAAATTGGTCTCTTGCAAAACAATGAAAATTCGCTTTTATTACAATACAAAATAAATGCAATACAATTTTATGAAAATGTTTATAAATATTTAGCACATTTCGTTATATGCAGAAATGTTTGTCAGTACTTGCAACAAAAATTAATTTTTAAATAAATTAAACTTATAATTACAAAATAATTTAACTATACCAAAGTTTCGGGTTGAGAGGTCAGTGAAGAATGTAGGAAAAAGAAAAATGCCTTGCAATAAAAATGCAAAGAAGCAGGAAGAAGTAGAGATAATTGAAAAGTAACGGCCCATGCGTCATATTGCGATACATATTACAGAAACGGATACGGCATTGAGAAATGGCGTGGACGTTGAGCATAAACAGAAGCGCGGAGAAAAGGTGCGGAGTTCGAAAAGTCAACACCAGGGAAACTGAACTAGCACCGCTTACGATGGATAACGCAAGCGATTGAAAAGAAGTGAACAGTTGAGATGTGGAAAAGAGGATAGGATGAAGAGCAGCAGCTTAGAGACTACTAGCAGTTAATACAAAATTACAAATTACGATTAGCGTAAGAAGCAAATTAAAAAACTGTTAATGAATGTTACGATAATGTAGAACATTGCTGGATCGAGGAGCGGCATTGCTGCACAGCGGCGGCGCGTTGAACTCCAGTGGAACCAGCGTTCTTGGCGTGGTCGCAGAAAAAAGCACTGGGAAATCTAATTACAAAGCAAAGCGAAGAAGCCAAAAAGATCGGCCTGGAAGGCGCTCGCATTTGCCGCCTCTGATAAATCATCTATAAGATAATTTGAGCATCAGCGTTTGCTCGTCTGTTCGTCTGTCGGTCGGTCGGTCGGTTTGTGGGTCCGTTGGTCTGTCGATCTCTCAGTCCATAGAGTGCATTTGTGTGTGTGAGTGTTGGCCGAGTCAATTACGACTTTTGCACTTTCTGCTGCTGATGCTGTAGAGGTAATGCCGGCTGCTGTGCGTACTTCTGTTGCGGCTGTTTTTGCTCCTGCTGCTGCTGTATCTGCTGCTGCTGTGCCTCTTGCTGTTGTATCTGCTGCTGCTGTATCTGCTGCTGCTGCCTGCTGTAGCCTCGATATGCCAATTCGTGCGCCTCGTTCAGTGATCTTCTGTCCCAGCCGCCGCTGCCACCGCCGCCGCCACCGCCCGAGGACCAGCCGCCACCTCCGCCGCCGCCTCCTCCGGATGACCAGCCCGAATTGCCGCCGCCAGCGCCGCCGCGTCCCGACATCAGCTTCTTGAGGCCCATGATGCCCGCCAGCAGCAGAGCTATCTTCGACACAATCAACGCCTTGCCGGCCATCATGTAAAGCATGCCCATCGCGATGGGTATCATGCCCACCATTTTCATGGCCATGCCCATCATCATCATGCCCATCATTTTCTTCATTTTGCCACGACCTGCAAGTAAAAATATTCAAAGTAGTTGCAAAAGAGGCACAAAGTTTCATTAATATTTTATGCAACAAATTGGGGAAATGGAAACGCATGGAAATGTACTGCCATAATAAATGCGCATAATTTATTTGGCAGATCATGAGCAGCGCAGGCAAGTGAATGAATTGGGCTCGCCTCGGCGGCGTAATGAGAACTTATTGGGGTGCTGGCTTTTGCGACGCACCTTTATGAGGGTTCCAGATACGACAACGAATGAACACCTACTAGAGCTGGAAAAAGTTGCCTTTTGGCATCAAGTACCAAACGCAATCATTGTCTTCCTTTTTTTTAAGTGAAACCAAGTGTTTTATATACTCATGCTAAATGTGTCCCAGTTATATACATATGTATAATTATAAGGAGAATGCTTTTCCACTATATATTGGATAAAATAAGGACCATTGGCAACTGCGAACTTCAAGGTAAATAATGAATTAACTATCATTGGAGAAATGTGTGCAATTATTTGCAATTTGTAGCTCAATTAATTTCATCGGATCTAAATAAAATTTCAAATTTAAACTTAAAAGCAGTAAAGGATAAAAATTTCTTAATATTCTCTAAATTCCCTTCATATCTCAAAGTTGACCCTACCCCGTAAGGGAATCAACGTACGCGAAATAATTTGCAAAAGATGGGGTCCCTAGTAGCAAAAATTTTAACGAATTATCTGATTGTCTGAAATTTCAACAAAGCTTCTTAAAGCATTTTCAATTTATAATTAAAGTGAAACCGCTCCTCAGCAATTCTTAAAACTTGCATTTGACATTTCGAAGTCGCAAAGTGAACGCACTGATTTAAGCTGGAATTTCACTCCCCTTGACAGCCAGTAAAGAAAAGTAGCTGTGTAGCGAATTAATAGCACAAATTAGGCGTGTGATTAAAAACTGAATTAACTCAATACGAATCGCGACTGCAACTAATCAAAGGAGAAAAGACAGATGCGTTGCCAATGGCAGGCAATGAGGTATAACTAGGAATTGCTCTCTTCTCAAAGGCGCAACATATTCGACAAATGCCAAGAAAAGTGCCCGTAATTCAACAGAGAGTTGCGCATGCGCAAAAGGCACAAATGGTCGTGTGAGCCGCAGCTGGGAAAATCCACGATCAATGAAAGGTGATCAACTGGCGAGTACGTACATATTTATAAAAGCATAAAAAAAGTGTATACAAAATAATTGGAAATCAAATTGAAATCAGCCAATATGAAATCAAAAGGAAAAACGGTTATTTGCGCGCTTTGGAAAACGTCAATGTCTCGTCTCAACATGGCAATACGCCGTAGCAATATGCGAGAAAGTGTTCATTTCAGTCAGGCTAGACGCTGTTGACAAAAATAGCCCGCGGCTTTGTGGAGGGGGGCAGTGTGGCATCAGTGCGCAATTTGATTTAATTTGCGCTGCATTGAGGCATGAGTGCGACGCCGTGCACCTGAACGCACCTGTTGGGTTAGCTGTGTATACCTGATGCTGGGATATTTATGGTCCGTCGCTGTTTTGCCTTGTTTTGAAATGCTTTCATTGCAATTGCCACAGAAATGAGGAGCTAATTGTTTTTTTCGTCATGCATTTAAACAGCTAATAATGGCTCTTAGTTGTGTATCGTCTTATTTGTTGTAAGAGAGTGAAAGAAAATTTCGCAAGTAAACGAATCGGGGATTGTCTCAGCAGAAGAGGTAAAAGGGTTGCTCAAAATGTAAAATTTCTTGTTCAAAAACAGAGAAAACTTTTCTAACAATTCGTTGTTGCATTTCGAAGTTTATGCAACTCATAAACCATTGTCATTGTCGTAATGCCATTGTCATTTATACAAATTTGACGATTAGTATTATTTTTTAAGGTCGGGCGACCTGTTCGGACACGGTTTTTTGTAGGTCCCGTTAATTTGTCCAAGATATTACAAGCACATACAAGTTTATGCACCACACGGGCTGTTGCGCCAGTTATTTATTTATTTTGTACATATTTTATTGCTGTGCTCAAAAGAAAAACGCCGCTCTAAGAATAGTCTAAAATTCCCATATCGACCAAACACGTTTTGAACCCATTCTTTATCAAATGTGTAGAGCTTACTGAAACACTATTTGCAATTAATTAGAAGCCTTTGTGTATGGCAATAAATATAATTTATATAGAGAAACTATTTCAATCATTCTGTTTCAGAAAGTATTTTATAGAAATACGGATACAAGCTAATATTGGAAATACAATACGGGTTCACCCTCTCGTTTAATATTTAAAAATAATTTTTTTTTTTTTAAAAAGAACAGACTCCACGATTTACCAAAGTATGCAGTACATTGAGAGAAATGCTGTGTATTCATAACTCAATTATTTCCTAAGTCGACTGAGGCGCTCTTGGTTGTGACCACAGATTTTATTCTGACTTTTTCAGTTGCACTTTACTAATTACTAAGATTTAAAATCTTTGAGGTCGTTCCTTGTAAAACATTTTACTTTACTTGCAAAATCAAACTTGGTGTTAATGCACTAGGCCGAAACGTGCTACTAGCAAATGTTGAGAAATCATTAAAAGACTTTTGGGTCAATTTACGTGTCAGACTTTGCCTGCTGTTTTTTGTTGTTGCTGTTAACTTGGCAACAACATAAATGTGGTTGCGAGTGGCAACAACGACAAGCAGCAGGCGAAACAACAAAGCAAATGCCTCCGTCTTGGCCGACCTGAGCGCACGTTCGAAGTTTGTTGTCTGGAAGCAGGCCCCAGCGGGCTTCTGCAATTGCGCATTTTCCCAGGCTTACTTTATGATTGCTATTGTGCTTGCTGCTGTTGTTGTTTCATACACGTCGTCACGTGAGTCGTTGCTTAGCTATGCGCTACATTCCAGCCCTGCTCCGGGTGCAAAGCAAAGGTTGCTAAGAACGCAGCGCGAAATGCATAAAAATTACTAAATAAATTCCACAAAGCAAATAAAAACAACAACTTTCTTCGCAAACTGGCACGGCCCGAACGCCGGTGCCCCAGCGTGCCCCATTCTACCCCCCACGCGGCGCACGCACAAATGCATCAAGGCAGTCAAGTTCCGTGGCTGCGACAGCGCACAATTAAATCCTGAAAAATATTTCAATGTGCGGGTGTGAGAAACAAAAACCAGACTTAAGCAGCGAAAAGCAGACTCCCCCTTGCGGAGGAAGCGGATTTAATGGTGTCATAATATGACGATGTAACCAATGAAACGGCTTCATTACAACAAAGTGGAAAGGGCGCACATCTGCCTGTGGCGTAGTCTAATTGTAGTAGTCTAAAAATTGCTGCTGCTGCTGGTTGTTGTTGGCATGTAAATACTGTCTGCGTGCATTATTTTAAAAGATCGAAGTCGAATTTTTGGGGGGAGTATTCCTAAATCCTAAAAAATCACGATTTCCCTTTCTTTTTTTAAATTGACAATATCTGGGCTGCTTAGAATAGTAGCCTCACACAAGCCAATTAGGTCCTAAGAGGTTTATTTTCCTAGTCCAATATAAAATAAAAGTTCATTGATATTAAACTCAATCTATGCCCAAATATTTTCATTGAACCGATAAAAAATATTCGTTGGGCTAGTGTAGAGAATTCTATTGAGGCAATGAAAAATGAATACAGTTGCGAAAGTCTGGTAAATGTTCTTAAACAATTCTTAAGTGATTTTTAAAACCTAAAAGAAACCACGTTTATACTTTATATAAAAATTGTATTCAATTCTAATTTTTATAATAGCTGAGAAAATGCTTAGGAGCGCCTTCCCTACTTCTTTCTTCTTTGACTTATGATTTGTAAGTTATAAAGGAATAAGTGGTACTTATAGTTTTGCAATGTAGATTCTTAAAATGGATTTTCATAAAATTTAAATGCACTGAATTTTTTACTGATATTTTTACCCACATTTTTTTCCAGCCAACATAGTTTTGTTTCACGGGAAGACCAATAAAAATTAACTAAATTAAAAAATTAAATCTTCTTCGTGATTGACAGACGTACGATGTATTCAAATGAATGGTCGAAGTGTTTATATTTAACGCGGGTATCCGAAATGAAATAAAATTACCTTTAAAAAATTACAAAATAAGATATGTCCAAGACAAAGTTTTCAGTGTTTTACCAGAGACAATAGTAACAATTAGTAATTTGTAATTATATTGTCTCTGGTTTTACATTGATTTATTGGCTCAATGAAACTATTACATCAATACTTTAAGTTTTTCTTCATTTCAGAACACTACACACAGTTCATTTAAATCAGCGAAATAGTTTTCATTGCACCTATGTATATTTTACATCATTATGGAACATTACCATATTATTCGAACTGTGGTAATAATGGTATGTAATTTTAGCACTTTGTTTCTTAGTTTGATTTTGGTTGATAATTCTATGTGTTGTAAAAGGAAGTGAATGAAAAAACGCTTGAATAACCAATTTGAATTCCTTTCAAAGCTACTGTTGTTATGATTATGATTGGTTCAATGCATAATATTCACGGAATTCTCTATATTAGCTTTATGAGTTATTTGCATTGGCTCAACGTATAATTTTCAATGGTTCAAAGACAATGGTTTAATTAAATTTAAAAAAAATACATTATTTTTACAATGCATATTTTCCTTGGCACTGTGAAATTTATGGCTCAGTGTATATACATAAATCTTAGTTGCTTTTATGTTGCTCCAAGCGGATGCGGGTAAACTGTGATCTTCAGCAAATATTTCTTATGGCCATTAAATTACTCTCAACTATAAATTCAATATTTTCTTTGCCACTTTTATAGCATCATCCTCAGCAGATGGGACATGCCGGCCAATAATGGCATCATAAAAAAGGGTTAGTCATGCTCGCAGCCTGTAACTAATAGCCGTTATTCCCAATGTCTGTCAGGTTTTTCTACAATGCTCGAAAATGAGCATGCCGTTCATAGCAATGAAAATTTGCAACGCCTTCTCGAGTCTCCCCCTAAACGTTAACGGATTTTTACGCTTGAGTGAGTGCCTGTGTGAGTGAGACTGCAATGTGGTCATTTATTACCTTCCTCCAAGCCGCGTCCAATCTCCTCCGAGGTCAATTTCGGAAAGCTCACGTGCAGCGAGTGTCCGTTGAAGAAGTAGCTCAGACGCTCAATGAGCATGTTGGTCAGCTTGGTATCGCGGTCTTCGCTGGACCGCGACAGCGAGGACTCCAGCTCATTCTCGCTGACGAACGGATGCAGCGGCGTCTCAGTGGCGCCCGGCAGACGCATCACCTTCACGCCGTCGGCCACGGCTATGGCATCAATGTGTGAAATGCGGTCGATGAAGGAGATGGCCTTCTTTTTGAGGCATGGCACGAAACCCATGTCCGAGCGGGAGCACTCGTCGTATATGCGTAGCACGGTGCGAGTGCCGGCACTCGGCGCAGCGGAGGATGATCCCGGCTGCGTGAGCTCCTCAGTGCCGGCGGCGCAGGTGCAGAGTAGGCTCAAGGACAGCGCGAGTGTAAAGTGATGCAGAGCAAGGCGGTTTCTCGATGATCTCCTATGCGTAAATGTCTTCTTTGGCAACATTTTGACACTTTTTTGCTTTATATCTTGTTGTTTGTTGTTTTTATTCAATAAGTTGTTGCGATTTATTGGCGGTTGGACACTTCTTTTATGTTGATTTCAACAGCACTTTCCTTACACTATCAGTTATTTTTTGCATAAGCACACACAATTATCCTTTGAGCCTCCGAAATGGTTCGGTTCGGTACGGGCCACTCTTGCAACTGCCGCTCTTCACTGATTGCGCTGATGTGCGACTTCTGACAGTCCTCAAGACAGACTGATGTCGAGCCCAAGCCAGCATTATTCTTTTATAGACCTTTCTTTCAAATGTGCCCAGCTTGCTTTTCTCTCGCCATTCCGTTTGGTCGGGCTTTTCTTCTGACGCTGCGACTGCCACTGCCACTGCTGTTGCTTCTTCTTTCCATCGCCAACCCGTATTCATGATTGTTGTTAAAGCGCGGCGAGCAATGTTGCTGTCAATGTTGTGGCCATTTTCCCATTGCCGCTTTTCCATTGCCGCTGGTGGTTGTTGTTTGTTGCTGCCTTTAACCGTCGTCGCCTTCGTTGTTGTTGTTATTGCCGCTATTGCTGCTTATGAGCAACAGTTTTGGAAATACTTTTGCTGCTTGCCTCACGATGAGTTGCCATCTTCGTATGTGGCTGATTTCGCGCTCATGTTAGCTTCACTTATGCCCGCCTTGGATGTCTACGTCCGATTTTGTCGCCTGCTATCCGAATTGATTGCGCAGCTCAATCATATTAATGTTGCTTATACATTTTCATTTTTACGTGGTGTGTACTTTTTTTGATGAAGCCGATTATCCATTATAGTGAGTCTTCTTTAATTTTGGTAATTTTTATACTATTCAATTAGTTTCTTATAGTGTCTAGGTTCCCTGACAGAATTTTGCCATACTCAGTTCAGTATTTTGCTAGCTTGACCAAATTTTCCATTTGACCAAGAAATAGGCCCAACTTACAAACGTTATTCAATATGAAAATCATTTCTTTTGTTCCTCTGTGAGTGTCTGAACTTGAAATCTATAGTCCCGAATTTTTCAAATAAATTTTTTCTTAAAACCATGTTTATCACAATTAAAAACATGATGCATTCAGTAAAAAGTTGTAGATTTCTTTCTTCAGGCGGAATTCCGCTTAGAATGTGGCTACCAAAAGCAAGAAAACCAATTGAAAGTGAATTGTCGTGGATGACATTTATTTCGAGAAAAATAAAAATACCCGAGAAAGATATATATAAGCTTTGCTTACATTGGATTTTGTGCCAATTATTTATATATGTATAATAAACCAATCTGCTTTGCTTAAAGAAGTTTACTTTTGTGAGTTCAAACAGTGATTTTCCCCTTTTCGTTTGAAGCAGCTGTTTTTTAAATCGAACACAGCGAAACATTTCTGCATTTTCTTGTCCACTTACAGTGAAATAATAGCAGAACTGTGTTTCGTACGGTCCAGTGATCTTTGCGGTGCGCAAGATCTTGGGCAGCTCCACAATTTTAAATAGATTTGCACATGTGTTGAAGTCGGAAGGTAGCCTGAGTCAGCCACTCTTTTAAATAGTGCACCTCTGTTGGAATATATGAGCGAGATTTTCTCTTTTTATAAATTGGTTTGGCAATATATCACATCAGGCAGATCTCTTATACTTAGTCTCAGCTTTTGAAAATACATATACCGACAGGTTCAAAATTTATTCTTTAGTACGCGAAGTGCCTTACTTTGGCAAGAGATCCTGAAAAAGTTCTTCCCTTAACGAATTCTCTAATATTTCCATTATTATTTAAACTTCAATACGACAGGGTTTGCCAATTAAAGCAGAAATTGCTAGCAAATGACTAACAAAAGATACAACAGAAAAAGAAAGTAACGTAACGAAATGTGAAACTTTGCCAATCATACATATCTCTCGAAAACCCCTCAGAATGCACATACCATTATTTGGCATTCAATTTGAATCAATTGGAGTTCAATGAAACCGAACTTTCTTGAATGGATGATTTATTGAAAAGTAGCAGCATCCTCACGCCGAGCACAAATTGGAAATTAACAAAATTCCATAGCCCAAAAGCCGCTTTCGGCACATGCGAAAAAGGAAAGTTGAAGAGGAAAATTACATTCAATTATGACAAAATATTCCTAAATATTTTGCAAATATCAAGTGAGAATGTGGAGCTTGGGGCACGTAGCAATTTTCCATTAAACAGTGCGGCCCATTACTTCGACGGTCATGCTCTCAGCCAAAGCACCGAGCGGTATTTACGATGAAAAAGGCATTCAGCTTGAAAAATATTGAAGCTACACGAAAAACGGCATACGGCCAAAACCGAAGAAATGCATGCTCAGACATACTGTTATCTGCAATGACTGTGAACGACCCTGACTGCCGCTGCTGGAAATTTACACAGTTGTACGGTTGCTTGCAACAGGTCCGTGCAATGGAACTGCATTTCAGATGCAGCCTGAAGACGCTGACGCTGCCGCACTCGCTGCTGAGATAAAACCTTCGCTCGTGGCTAGGCAGCTTTTCACTTTAGCTTCACGCTGGCGGCGACGCGACTTTGCAGCGTCAATCAGAACGAGCCAACTGCAGCCCATTGAATTTCACTGAATGGAAGGGATTCGATAGGTGCGGCAAACGCAACAATAGCAGCAACAACAAAGTTGTAGTGCTTACGATGCAAATGTAATTGCTACTGCATAAGGTATAGTTGCATGTGTGTGTGTGTGTGAATGCAAGTGCATTTATGCCGCATGTTAACGACCGCCGGAACCAACCGTTCGGGAATGGACGCACGGACCCATGCACATTGAATAGGGCAGCTTATGGGCTCCAATCAGATAAAGGCCAATTGCGGACCTTTCAAAGTAGTATGCATTAAATAAGGGAATGAAACTGCAGTGAATAACGGTAGCGATTTGTGACTAATTTCGGCTACCGGTGAAAGGATTTATTCAAACTGTTTCAATCGGGTGACGGCATTGCAGCCTGTAGATCTGCTGCTATGCGTAGCAGTGATCGGAATTTAGACAAATAGTAGAAGTTTAATGTTGCCACAGTTTTCAAAATAAATCCTTTATCTTATTTTTCGGCAAAACTAATAGAGATATAACAATGATACAGGTCCGGGCTGGAAGGGCAAAAATGTATTTGCAAGACAAGCGAAAAATTGCAATTATATCAGCATGGACAAAATTCTGAATTCGAAAACATATATTAACACTAGCTGTCCCGGCAAACGTTGTTCTGCCTAAAATAATTATTTTATTCCAAGATTTGTTTTGAAATGTGTTTCAATGTATTTCAGGAAGAATATGCTTTCGTGAATATTTCCACCTCGACAACAGCTATCGGGTTCAAATTTTGTCCACTACTTTCTGTCAACTTTAGTATTATATGGTGTGAATTTAAGCCAAATCGGTCCATAAATAAGAATTTTCGAAAAACCGCAACCGTGGCAACACTTAGGAAGGTCTAACATGAAAAAAACCATTCAGAGCACCTCACGAACATATGTTGTGAGTTGTGAGACGTTTTTATAAGCTTTATATTAACTTCACTTCAGGTATCTATGTATCTATGTATGTATGTCGTCAAATCTAGTAATCAATTTTTCACCCACTTCCCGACTACCTAGAGATCTGAAACTTTCCATACATGCGTAAACACCAAGACAATACATGAATTAATCATAAAGTATCGGATTGGACAAGAGGGCGTGGCACCGCCCATAAAACAAAAATTTTATAAGCTTTATATTGATCTCGATTAGCTTTGGAACTAAAAGTCGTACAGCTATGAAATTTCGTATGCAGTCGCCTCTTGGATGTGTCGTCCCACTGGTAAAATTTTATGGGCGTAGGGTAAGGGGCGTGGCACTTTTTATCAACTCCAGATTTGTGTATAACTTTAGAACTACACATCACACATCAATGAAACTAGGTAAGAACTTACTACGTATCCATATCCTTCTACTGAGAAAATAAGGGGGCACTGGATAAGGGGGCGTGACACCCCCCATACAAACAAAATTTTTGATCTCGATTAGCTTTGGAACTAAAGGTCGTGCAGCATTGAAATTCCGTATACAGGCCCCTCTTGGATGCTTCGTCCCACTGGTAAAATTTTATGGACGTAGGACAAGGGGCGTGGCACTTTTCAAGCAACTACACACTTGGGCTTCAGTTTATAATTATAGGTACACCACACATCAATGAAAAACGATAGGAACTTACTTGCCGCGCCCTGCTGGCAAAACAACAAAAACTCATCGCGTCACAAATATATCACGAATATTAGGGTCGATCGCAGCCGTATTATTTGTTAAATTGAGGATATGACGATAGGAAACACTGTGAATACCCTAAATATTGTGTACTGCTCTGCAAGTTTAAAATTCTTTTTGCGAAAAATTTCAGAGCTCTAAAATTGAATTTATGGAAGACTAAAAAGTAGAAAATAAAATTATAAAAAAAAAACTTTTTAAAAATAAGCTTTAATTTATTTAATGTACTAAAAAGTAGAAAATAAATTGTTTCCAAGTCACCTGTATCTTACTATTAATAAATAAGAATTTTCTAAATAACGCCACCGTGGCAACACTTAGGAAGGTCTAACATGAAAACAAACCATTCAGAGCACCACACGAACATATGTTGTGAGTATAAGGTCGATTGCTTCTGTGGTTCAGCCGTGATGCTGCGACATACATACGCACAAACGTTTTTATATATTAAGATATGTATGTATATGAGCCTCAGAAGTGTCAGAATTTTGTATTTCTTATGTATTTTGTTTGAAATAAATATTTCATTTTCAGTACTCAGAAGTTAATTTTCCTTAGGAATACATTTCATAGAAAATTCATTTCAATCAAAATGTGAGAAGGCTTACATATGTAATGAAAACAGTTTTAAATCATTTCTTACGATGTTCGTTTGAAAATTTTGGTACAACTCCCAAAAATGTTTAGGGAGTTTGTTTTCGGAAAATGTAATAAAATTAGCTAAAATCTTTATATATGAAAATTTGAGTCGTGCCGCAGTGGCTCAGTGGACAATTTCTTGGTCGCTGATGCGGGATGCCTGAGTTCAAGACCGACCTCATACCACTTAATAAAAAACGTAGTTTTTCAAATTGTGTCTTTGAGCGGCGTCATTTATCGATGATGATGACTCCCTTGTATTTTGTATTCACTAAAAGTAAAGAGGACGGGTTCCATTCAAACTGGCCCGTAATTGCACAGAGTCTCCAGGCAACAATAGCAACTAACAACAACAACTTGTCGCTGCTGGTTTGCTAGCGAAAATGCTCATTGCGGTCCCTCGCTATGGTTTCGGCCATTGACCCGTTTCTTCAGCAATTGCCGCAAACGTACGAAAGATGGCAACCACTTTCCCTGGTTTTTGCCCGTACTTGGCAGGTGCCTCTACCCGCTCGTTAAAATGATTCGTGAAATTTCGTGCAGCTATTTATCTGATCAAAGCCAAATGATCTGGACCAACATTTGAACCTAATATCCGCTGTTGTTGTTGTGGTGCTGTAGTTGTTGCAAATGTTTTTGGTTGTACTCCCAAAGAAATTCAGTGCACTTGCTTTAATACCTTAATAATCTGAAAAAAATCATTATTTACAGTAGTGGATAAAAGTATACGTTATCTTACCATATATCATTGCATCCAGTAATCCACTTAAAGTTCCCTTATGGAAAAGGATAAAAGACCTCTCAATAGTGTCATCCGCCATAATAAATGGTAAGCAGTCTCGTAATTTTGTTTCCCGCTAAACGAGCGCATCACGCATGGTTATGAAGGCCCATGAACATCCCTCAATTCCCATCAAAACAAAGAATGCAATCCGAACAGTAGTTTGAGACTATAGGTATTCAGTCACTGAGAGTGGCCCTAGTGGTTGTACCTAAAGAGGTATTAGAGCCGGAAAAACGAACAGATAAACCCATTCTGCCCCCTATATGAATAATATCAAAAATCCAAAAATCCGATACGATCCACAGAAGACCGCACAAAAATACTTACATTAATAAAGACACTACTTAGGTAGTATATTGTAAAAATAAGGATATGTTCCATTGAAATTTTAACTTCTAGGGGAATCCCATACAAAATATAAAAGGAAAAATCGCATAACTTCAAAATAATGAAAAAAGATTCGCATAAAAATCGTATGGACAAACCGCATAACTTCGAAACGCATAAAAAGAATTCGAATAAAAAGATAATTAACTGTATAATTATTATTATATTAAAAATAATAACCAACACTGTGTCTGTCGGACTTTTTCTCCAATGAACAATCTAATTTCCTTCGTATATAATTATGTACATATGTGTGTGTATGTATGCATTCATGTCTTTTTTTGGATAGAAGGAAAGCATCGAAAGCCCCACTCATTGCTTGACTTGAATCCGCTAAACACGTCTAGAACGTCGGGAGGCCGTAATGAGCGTTCCACGCTATAGTTTGTCTATTGATCTGTCCGAAGTCTGCTCTCTGATGGTTGTTCGCAAGCCGTTGTTGCACAGAATTCATTTTCGGCAATCTCCAGCTTAGCTCCTTTTTATAAGCTTTATATTAACTTCACTTTCTGTCGGTATGTCCGCGGTATGTCAGCGGTATGTCGTCAAATCTAGTAATCAATTTTTCACCCACTTCCCGACTACTTAGAGATCTGAAACTTTGCATACATGCCTAATCTAGAGCCCAATACACGAATCAATAAATTTTATGGGCGTAGGATAAGGGGCGTGGCACTTTTTTATAAACTCCAGATTTGTGTATAACTTTAGAACTACACATCACACATCAATGAAACTCGGTAGGAACTTACTACATATCCATATCCTTCTACTGAGAAAATAAGGCGTGCACTGGATAAGGGGGCGTGGCACCCCCCATACAAACAAAATTTTTGATCTCGATTAGCTTTGGAACTAAAGGTCGTGCAGCATTGAAATTTCGTATGCAGTCGCCTCTTGGATGTGTCGTCCCACTGGTAAAATTTTATGGGCGTAGGATAAGGGGCGTGGCACTTTTTTATCAACTCCAGATTCGTGTATAACTTTAGAACTACACATCAAACATCAATGAAACTCGGTAGGAACTTACTACATATCCATATCCTTCTACTGAGAAAATAAGGCGGGCACTGGATAAGGGGGCGTGGCACCCCCCATACAAACAAAATTTTTGATCTCGATTAGCTTTGGAACTAAAGGTCGTGCAGCATTGAAATTTCGTATGCAGTCGCCTCTTGGATGTGTCGTCCCACTGGTAAAATTGTATGGGCGTAGGATAAGGGGCGTGGCACTTTTTTATCAACTCCAGATTCGTGTATAACTTTAGAACTACACATCACACATCAATGAAACTCGGTAGGAACTTACTACATATCCATATCCTTCTACTGAGAAAATAAGGCGTGCACTGGATAAGGGGGCGTGGCACCGCCCATACAAACAAAATTTTTGATCTCGATTAGCTTTGGAACTAAAGGTCGTGCAGCATTGAAATTTCGTATGCAGTCGCCTCTTGGATGTGTCGTCCCATTGGTAAAATTTTATGGGCGTAGGATAAGGGGCGTGGCACCCCCCATACAAACAAAATTTTTGATCTCGATTAGCTTTGGAACTAAAGGTCGTGCAGCATTGAAATTTCGTATGCAGTCGCCTCTTGGATGTGTCGTCCCACTGGCAAAATTTTATGGGCGTAGGATAAGGGGCGTGGCACTTTTTTATCAACTCCAGATTTGTGTATAACTTTAGAACTACACATCACACATCAATGAAACTAGGTAGGAACTTACTACATATCCCTATCCTTCTACTGAGAAAATAAGGGGGGCACTGGATAAGGGGGCGTGGCACCCCCCATACAAACCAAATTTTTGATCTCGATTAGCTTTGGAACTAAAGGTCGTGCAGCATTGAAATTCCGTATACAGGCCCCTCTTGGATGCTTCGTCCCACTGGTTAAATTTTATCGGCGTAGGACAGGGGGCGTGGCACCCCCCATACAAACAAAATTTTTTATCTCGATTAGCTTTGGAACTAAACGTCGTGCAGCATTGAAATTTCGTATGCAGTCGCCTCTTGGATGTGTCGTCCCATTGGCAAAATTTTATTGGCGTAGGATAAGGGGCGTGGCACTTTTTATCAACTCCAGATTTGTGTATAACTTTTGAACTACACATCACACATCAATGAAACTAGGTAGGAACTTACTACATATCCATATCCTTCTACTGAGAAAATAAGGGGGGCAATGGATAAGGGGGCGTGGCACCCCCCATACAAACAAAATTTTTGATCTCGATTAGCTTTGGAACTAAAGGTCGTGCAGCATTGAAATTCCGTATACAGGCCCCTCTTGGATGCTTCGGCCCACTGGTAAAATTTTATGGGCGTAGGACAGGGGGCGTGGCACTTTTCAAGCAACTACACACTTGGGCTTCAGTTTATAATTATAGGTACACCACACATCAATGAAAACGATAGGAACTTACTCGCCGCGCCTTGCAGGCAAAACAACAAAAACTCATCGCGTCACAAATATATCACGAATATTAGGGTCGATCGCAGCCGTATTATTTGTTAAATTGAGGATATGACATATGACGATAGGAAACACTGTGAATACCCTAAATATTGTGTACTGCTCTGCAAGTTTTAAATTCTTTTTGCGAAAAATTTCAGAGCTCTAAAATTGAATTTATGGAAGACTAAAAAGTAGAAAATAAAATTATATAAAAAAAAACATTTTAAAAATAAGCTTTAATTTATTGAATGTACTAAAAAGTAGAAAATAAATTGTTTCCAAGTCACCTGTATCTTACTATTAATAAAAGCTTGTGCGCTCAATATCCATATTCAAAATATCTTTCATTACTAGAATCTATTTGCAAAAAATTATTTAAATAAAATATTGTGGTAACTGGTTGACAAATATTGAACACATGAGCGCCCCAAGATTTTATTAATAGTAAGATACAGGTGACTTGGAAACAATTTATTTTCTACTTTTTAGTACATTCAATAAATTAAAGCTTATTTTTAAAAAGTTTTTTTTTATATAATTTTATTTTAATATAATTTTATTTCTATCACATTCAACGCGGACAGTGGAAAAGCACATGCATTGCGATCTCAGGTTCATCTTCACAGAATGGACAGAAAGAGTCCTTTTCCGGATGGAAACGGGGTAAATAATCCTTAAAACACCCTTTTCCACTTAGCAACTGCGTGACTTAATAATCGACCTCGTCATGCTTTCGTTCGTAAGTACCATGAAAGCGACGATTGGTATGAGCTGGAACGTCCAGCGGCTCTTGTTTGACTGTTCAGCACTCCAGTATGGCTGAAAATCTATGCGGTGCTCTCCGACCATGATCTCCAACTTTTCGCGCATAGTGCGTGTACTTAGCAGCATTCCCTTTGCCTAATACATCTTTTGCATCGTCTATAGCGAGGTGGCCATCCCAAATGATCGAGCGGGCGGCATATTTCTTTCCCGCTTGCTGGAAGGTTGCCAACGTCCAGCCAGTTCCCAAAAAAGGCGAGGCTTCGGACCCTGCCAATTACCGTCCCATAGCAATATGCTCTACTCTGTCCAAAGGTATGGAGTGTGTAGTTAACTACAATCTAATGAACTACCTTGAGGACAATCTGTTGCTTAACGATAGGCAATATGGTTTCCGTAGAGGTCGCTCTACGGGCGACCTTATGGCCTTCCTCGTTGAGAAATGGAATCAGTCCATTCACCAACTCGGTGAAAGCAAGGTCGTTGCATTGGATATCTCCAAAGCTTTTGATAGAGTTTGGCATGAAGCACTAGTTGGTAAACTAGTTGCTTATGGCATCGGTGATTGCTTCGCTCGATGGATAACGAGCTTCCTTAGCTGCCGTTTTATTAGAGTTGTGATAGACGGTGTCGCTTCTAATGAGTACTCCTTAAACGCAGGCGTACCGCAGGGTTCGGTCCTGGCACCCACTCTTTTCCTTGTCTTTATCAATGACCTCTTGTCATTGACTAAAGCTGGGATCCCACTATCGGCGCAATGTACCGATTTTCGGCGCAAATCATGTACCGATAGTGTGAACGCTCAAAATTTTTCAAAGTGCGACGATATGGGCCGATATCGTGCTAACTTTGGCCGATCAAAATCAACCGCATTGTGCCGATAATGTGAACGGTCGTTTGCCCGACATAGACCGATCAAATTGGGGAAAATGCGCCGATTTTTGTCGGCCCCTTGTGTACCGACCAAAGTCGCCAATCTGCGCCGATATTTATGAGCACCACTGCTTTCATACATCTGTTTTCAGAAAAAGAAGGAAAAAAAGACTGCCAAAGGGCGTGGTATATATGCTAATGATGAAATACTGTACCTTTAGGTAATTATTTTTAAGTACAGAGAAAATTGCATCACAGACTTCTGGAATAATCTTGGATATTGTGTTTGGAGCAATTCGAAAAATAATGAGTGGCGATGTTAGTTCAACTAATTCATTGAAACTGCGTTCATTCATACGCACAAAATTTTTAAAAAGAAAATGTTAGTTATCGACTTCACGAAATTCACGCAAAGTGCTCTCATATGCACCACGTGTACACCTTTTTTATATCCAATCTCTTACTACGTTTATATAATACTTCAAATCGGTTTGAGTCGAATCGCGTCGACTCAAAACAGTCGTATAAACAAAATTTCAAATCGCTTTGAAAATTTTAAACGTATCGAGTCAAGGCGCTTTTCAACTGAGTTTCAAATTGTTTTATTTAGTCTAAACCAGAATTTGTATCACCTTATGGTACTTTAAAAAGTGAATGCTGAAAGTGCCCCGCCAAATGCCGAAGCTACCCTGGCATGGGGGCACATTCAGCGAAATGACTTTTTTTACTAATCATGAAAAAAATAATACAAACGGAACTTTTTAAAGAAATTTTAGTATAACAGTTTATTGTTAAATAATGAGGTATTGTCTATCAGTCTAACTGGATTTTAAATAGATTGATTACCTGCCTTAAAAAAAGAACCGAATGTACCACCCTCTCCCCTACGTTTAAACCAAATTAAAGCTATCAATTAATTTAAAATTTCTTTTATCAAGGTTAAGTTGCCATTTATTTTTTTATTACATATTAATAGAACGTAACATTTGAAAATTAAATAATAAAATATACATATCAATTACAGAAATTAAGCATTCAAAGGTTTCAAGGTTGAGAAATTAGAATTAAAAGTGTAATTTACATGATTAGAAACTTAGGAAGTACTATTCGGATCTAAGTTGTTTTCCAATGATTTGTTTACTGCTGCCTTTTGTAGGCAAATTTTTTGGAAGTGGCATTTTTTAATAACGGCCAATGCATTCCTGAGCTCATTTACTGGATCGGCTCCATCAATAGCATCTGTTTAAATATATTATAAATTTATATAAAATGTTGAAATGAGTTCAAAATTTTTCAAAACTGTATGTACCTAAAAAAACTGCTTATACTCCTTAAGAGATTTCTTGCCATGTATGCCATCGATATTCATTGATGCTATGCGTCTCCTCTTGCGCGAGAGCCTCTGCAGACGCAGTAGTAAAAATTTTCGCATTTACTGTATTTATCGTTTTCACATATAGATACTTATGTACATATTGTCATTGACTAAGAATCCGATATATTCGTTTGCGGATGACAGCAGCCTTTGTCATTCATATTCATTTACAGGTCGCCCCAAGGCAAGGCATATTAACAAGGTATGCCAGCTAGGGAGAGCCGTCAAATTTGGAGTGCGAGATATGTCAAAATCGCAGTTGCTTGTATTTAGGAGCAAATGTTTGGTTGCAATGATTAGTATTTGTTCCCAAAGTAAAAAAGTATGTACAATTTGGTTTCAAATCTTCATTTGCGTAGAAAAATGTTTTGATTTAATCAAATTCTTGCTTCAGCAGTAAATTTTTTTTAGTTAAATGCAATGAAGATGATATTGTGTTAAGTGTAACGGTGCTTCTTGAATTGTTTGTCAACTCAAAAAAGAAAATAGAATGTAAATTTTATAAAAGGGTTTTTGCCAGTTTTTTATTTATGAAAAGCCTTTTTTTTAGTTGATTTTTTTTTAAATTTTTGTTTAAATGTCTTATTCTAAAATACATCCTGCATTTAAAAAAAAGTATTTTAACCTTTTCAGGAAGCCCAACAGATTTTGAAGCATTGCATAAGAGGTCACACAAATTTGGAATACATAAAATTTTTTTTTTTTTTTTTCTACAAATAGACTTTCTAACTTTTTTATCTTTTCCAAAAACATACTACTTGGTTTTAAAAGCCCTCCCTGAGACACTTGGTCTACCCAAGTCCAAGTCCCACTATCAGTTGCCTGAAAGCTATTTAAATTTAATTTTCGAATAAGAAATCCCGCCAAATATTCTAATCATTGCCGAATTTAAAATTTCGGTATTTCGCGCTGTTATAAGAAATAAATTAAAATTTTTGGTGGATGTTAGTTAAATAAATATTTTTTCACTATTAATTTCACTGATGGACAATTTTCGAATATTTACATATACCGTTATATTCTGCCCGCAGTTCTGCCCGTTTTGGCAACTGCCGCTGCTTATGTACAACAGTGAATCTTCTTCCAAGTCTATTCGTCTGATAACTTTGTACCAAGAGGCAATGAAGAGCTTCATTTTTTTAAAGATTTATTTATTATTTTTATTATTACATAGTTACTTATAATTAAAATTATGAACTACATAAATAAACAGCTATAGCAGCAATGGCCTTAAGCTGAATTTGTCAGGAAATAATGAAAATATTTACAATAGATATGTATGCACATTAAATTTGTATTTATTAATTATATTACACATCAAATGTGTTTATTTATATGCTATCCCAAAATGTACAAAAAAAGGGTCGTCGTACCAAAAATATCAACATTGATATTCGGCACATTTTTTACGGAAAAATGCAACCGTGCAACAATTGGATTGCGTAGAGAGCCGGCTCTCCCTAGCTGGCATACCTTGTTAATATGCCTTGGCCCCAAGGCACATTAACAAGGTATGCCAACTAGGGAGAGCCGTAAAATTTGGAGTGCGAGATATGTCAAAATCGCAGTTGCTTGTATTTAGGAGTAAATGTTTGGTTGCAATGATTAGTGTTTGTTCCCAAAGTAAAAAAGTATGAAAATGTTCTTTTATCAAAACTGCATACGCATATAAAAAGTTTTATAATTAGAAGCAAATGCTTGCTTAGCAGTATATATTATTAATTTCATAGCAATTAAGATGATATTCTATTAATTTTAAGGGTGATTCATAAATTATTTGCCAATTCAAAAATAAAAATTGCATGTAAATTTGTATAAAAATAGTTTTTGACAAGTAGGCAGAGAACGTATGCACATTTATTTTGTATTTATTAATTATATTACACTTCAAATGTGTTTATTTATATGCTATCCCAAAATGTACAAAAAAAGGGTCGTCGTACCAAAAATATCAACATTGATATTCGGCACATTTCTTACGGAAAAATGTAACCGTTCAACAATTGGATAGCGTGGAGAGCCGGCTCTCCCTAGTTGGCATACCTTGTTAATGTGCCTTGGGTCGCCCAAGCTCTGCGGAGATTGAGAGCAAGCGACGTCATATGAATGACACACTCAACAAAGACCATCAATCAATCTCCGAGTGGGGTCGAGCGAATAGGGTCAGCTTTAATGCTCGAAAGACCCAATGCTGTTGTCTCTCACACAAGCATACTTCATTCCCCTCCCAAACTCCTCTATCCTTTGATGGTGTGGGTATTGTAGAGTCGGCAGCTCTTGACGTTCTAGGCTTGTCGATCAAGTGTGATCTCCGCTGGAATGACCACATTTTCGACATTGCTAAAGAAGCTGGCAAGTGCTTAGGCTTTCTAAAGCGCTGTAAAAAATACTTTACACCGGCTGATCTCTGCACTTTCTACACCACCTATATTAGGCCAAAAATGGAGTACAACTCGCATTTATGGGCAGGAGCTTCACGAACCCAACTGGAGCTCTTAGACCGTATCCAACGTCGCGCGATAAAGCTAATAGGAAACGATAGGGTCGCCAGCTCTATCGATTCCTTGGAGCACCGTCGGAACGTGGGATGTTTAAGCCTTTTCTATCGTTATTTTAACGGTAGATGGTCTGCTGAGATAAGAGATCTTATCCCAGCTTCCCGCGTGTTTTCTCGCAACACGCGTATGGCGAGCGGGGCACATCGTTATCACGTTTCGACAAAGCTCCAACGCACAACGCATTACAGGGAGAATTCGTTCTTCGGTCGCACATCGAGGTTGTGGAATAGTCTTCCTGCGGAAGTCTTCCCACGTCATTGCAACATTCATGAATTCAAGGCAAACGTCCACCGCTACTACTCCACTTTCCCCCCACCCACTAACCTATGATCCTTTCAAAACCAACAAGTGCTTTGCATGTATAGGGGGCATCCCCTGAGTGTTGGTTAAAAATGATCAAGGCGGGCCGCGGGTTGGCCACTCCTGGTATATAGCATAGTTTCATGCGGGTTGTAGGAAGCCAAGACGTTTGCTTACCGCCACGACCACGATATCGTCAGCATATCCAACAAGCGTTGTGTTCGCTGGAAGCGCTAAATTGAGGACACCATCGTACAAGGCTTTCCACAACGTTGGACTGGGGGGACACCGCCCGCTACCTTGTACCGCTTCACACCTGCCTCTGTGTCGTATAGTAGTCTTCTACTCTAGTCTGTCATTATCCGCTGCAAGAAACCAGGGATCCCGTGCCATTCGAGCGAATGCATGATCTGATGTACATATGTAAGAACATATGAATATGTATATGTATGCATGTATGTACGCATGTGTTCGCTCACCTTGACCATTTTGGCACAGCATTGTCATTTTTTGCAATTAATGCTCCCCGATTTTGGTTTTCTTCTCTTTCCCTCCCACCATTGATAGGAAAGTTGTAAAATTAATTACGGAGGTTCCCGCGCAGAGCATGGCAGGCAATGCTATACTCATTAAAGAGTGTTCACCGCTGCATTGTTTGTGCCCGATCGAAATCGTAACATTTAACCTTTAAAATTCGGCGAGCCACTTGCAGCCACTTGGTTTAAAATGCGACGAGAATTTGAAAGTTGTAGTTCGTTTGGCCGCCGCAATGGGAGGAACGTGCAGCAGTGCAGCGCACACATAAAGTAGAAAGTGCTCGAGTGCTAACGCAATCGCAAAAAAGTGCCAAGCTTGTTCTAGAAAAACGAAGCATACAAACAAATGAAAGTGAACTACTTCGAGCACTTGGCTCCTCGAAAGGCGTGCGCGCCACAACAAAACTAGAATCATTGCACTTTCTCCGAGAGGTTCTACGCGACTTCAACCACTAAAAAGTTCAGAGTTGGAAAATCTGACAATGAGTTTAATTCTGAGAACGTCATCGGCAGAGAAATCTGGCGGCTTTAAACGAAGGCGACAAAATGCTCGTAAACACAGAAGAAATAAAACGCGCCGGAGTAGTGGCCACAGTTGGGTCAACAAGAATGCTCGTGGTGAGCAGCAGGCGGGCAAACTGTCACTACGCATTTTTGCTGCCAACGAAATTCCATTTCATTTGGGCTGCCTTTGAGCCGCAATGCACGGCCGTAATTGCGTGTTGTTGTAATTACAGCAAAGAAACCAAAACCCGCTGAAGCGTATTTTGCCATGGCGGCAAGCAACAAACAGTGGAAACCACTGAAAACTAACAGCAGGCAGCAAAAACAAATAAGACAGGGATTCGTTGTCCTGGGCGGAGTCGAGTTGCAACCTGAGAGGCGCGCTCTAGCATACATACTTAATAATATATTTTTATCGTAATATATATATGAAAAACTATACACTTCCAATTCAAGTAAAATAAGTAAATAGAAAAATATTATACGAAACAGAAGAAAAAACTAAAACTTTTTTTCAAAATTTTATTCATTTGATATATAATGAAATTCCCTGCAGTAATTTCTTGATCCATTGGGAATGCACAAGAAAGCATCGCATTTTGAGCAGTTGTATCTGGTTTGCCCCTTGCATCTACCTTTATCTCTTCTCTGAGGTTAGTCGACTGATTGGGATATCCTCATTTGAATATGATGTTGGGCGTGCCGTTTTTGAGAAAATGCCTGTTGATTGGACCGAGCTAATAGTCCATTCGCAATATCATTACGATAGCTCAGTAAGTCCATATATTTATTTTTATGTCCATTATTTTCGTGATCCATTCTGTACTCTAACCACGAATTGCATACTGCTAAATAAATCAAGTCGTCAAATATCTTCAGAGTTCACTTTTTAGATCTAATGGGAATTCCGTACAAGGAGAATTTCTGGAGTTGTCCAAAAACTTTTTCCAACGAAATTGGTAAACCTGTGGAGTTCGGAAAACAGCGCTTTCTTGAACAGTCCCATCATCTACTATATAAATTTCCCCAGAACCCTCATCATTACCAACATCTATATCCTGCATATTTATCTCATACGGACCTTCTTGAAAAAGTCTTATAAAAAGCTTTCATTGTTCTCATGCACATCTAATAAGTTGGTAGCCAGGTCATTTTCGTCCGATTCACATTCTAAGTGAGAAATATCGGAATAGACGAAAATAAGTAAAAGTTGTTCAATTTCATGTTCTCCTAATTTTCTAGACATTTTATAAAGTTATGTTGATGTCAGTAGAGCTCATAATAAACGTCTGCACGATGTAAGCCTCGAACGCAAAAGGATTTTATTTGTCTTGTGCCTACACCGCTTACAACCACAACTTACGTTTGTATCCATATGGATACAAGGAAAGTTAAAAAAACCGGCAAGTCTTTCACAGTTATTAAACTTAAAAATTAATAATGCAGAATGTTAAAATAACGTTTTTCTACATTTGATATGTTTTTTAAAGAAATATATGGTCACATATACACGTAATTTTTATACTATAACAAAAATTAAAAAAATATGGCACTTTTTTTAAAATGCTATATTTTTTTCAGTTTAAAGAACAACTTAAATATTTTTATTGTAGGTGCTTACTAAGACCTTAGAAAATCATAATCAGTTGAAAACCAAGTGTTTTTTTTTGGCGTGGAGATTATCAGATGCCCACAAAGTTGAATGTATCCATATGGATACAACATAGCGAAAGGGTTAAAGTACAAATTTTAATATTTTTATGATTGAAGCATGTATTGTCTTCGTGTTTACGTATGTATGCAAAGTTTCAGATCTCTAATTAGTCGGGAAGTGAGTGAAAAATTGATTACTAGATTTTACTACAAGTTAACAAAGAAACCTGAAGGCAAGTTAATATAAAGCTTATAATAATAAAAGTGAGCATGATCAGTTTTATTATTACGACAGTTAATACTACGGAACTGTGAATACATTTTTTTACCGCATCAAACTCCGCCTCTGTGGGAATCTTGGTCTTAAGAAATAGGAGATTCGTGCACTAACTGCATTTGTTGAATTGGTCCATCTCCAAGTGCATGAAAGATTTAAAAAATTTGAAAAACATACATACATATACTTAAATCGTCGGAGCAATAACCCGTGTAACCAAAGTTAGGGCTAAGTTTTCTCGCATTATCTTGTGCGTGCTCGTTTCCGTTTGAGTTAATATGACCTATGTATGTACATTACTACGATACTCCATAGCCGTATCCGAACGAGATTGGGAAGCTTTTAAATTTGAATGACAAGGTATACTCTCGAAGGATTACCAATTATTCGCGGATTGTGGCGCCGCGCAATGAAGAAATTTGGAAAAAAATTCGCTTTCTTAGATGGGATCGAACCAGCAGCCTATCAGATTAAATTCCGAGCACTAATACACAGAGCCACTGCAGCCTGTCATTCGGAAAATATGCACACACTAAAAAAAATTACCGAAATTGTCATGTTTTGTTTATTATTATTAGTCACAAAAATGCCTTGTGTGTTTCCAATCCGCCGCTGGGACTTTTTGTACTGTACTTTTTGTTAATAGCCTACTGCACAGATGAAAGGAAGATACTTGTGTGCCACACCATCGACGACAGGAAAGAGGCGGAACGAATACTTTCCCGCTTACAATGTATAGCAAAGTTCAGCAACCGTTAGAAGTGGGCGCGTGTTTAAAAGTTATGACCAGCTGCCATTTAAAGGTAATACATCACTAAAACGAGCTTTCTTTGCTAAATATAATGTTAATGTTAAAACACATAAAATTTTGACGGTTAAAAAAGACCGGAATATTATGTTTGCATATAAAGGATATAAAACGAGCAGAGATACTAATACCAATCGTATTTTTTAGCAAATAAGAGAGCATCAGTCAGGTTTCAGGGAGAGAGTAATAACCTACACCAAGTAACCGAGTGGGGCGATGATCCACTTAAAGAAATAAAATTGTGGGTGCATTAAATTTACCGCCTACATAGTGGGCGGGCAACACCCATTTTATTTGAAAGAAGTTTTACCAGCAATACAGTGACCAAATAAGAACTCTCTGGTGGATATATACCTTTATTATGCAAGTTATGAGGATTTTCCGTTTATCTGAACTTGAGTACCAAATTTCATCCGTTTCAGTTTATAATAAGGCAATTAAAAGCCAATCAAGACTATTACAATTCTCAGACAAAGAAAATATACCCTATTACCATAAGTGTAGGGTCAATACATATGGGAAAAAGATTGTATGTGGTATTTCCTTTAAACATATACATATACAAATATCCAGTAAAAATCTGCAAAAGAGTGAACGAGTTGGTCTAAAAAAAAGTGTGAGCGCGCATATTTTAATGTTAGTCCTTCTTTCACAAGATGTGCTCAGGAAAAACTGAAGGGAAAGGAAACTGAAGATGCTACAAATAACAGCAAAAGGTGTACAAATGATTATATCAGATGGCTTCAACCTGTTTGGCATTTTTAGAAAAACAAGTTTCTTTCAAACTTCACAGGATTTCGTAAATTCTTACATGCGCCACAAACATACTTTCATTTTTTTTTGTATCTTGCCCGTACTAATTTTTTCCATAGATACAAAAATTTTATCACATCCTTTCATTTGCCTCAATTTTTTTCAATTCAAATTTTTTCATTTATGCCGCGTACAGGGCAAATTTTTGAACTGAATTTTTCAAATGATACAAAAGATGTATCGAATTGGCAATAGTAGCACAAGAGAAGCTTCCATCAACTTTTTCCAGAAGAAAATTAGAATGACAAGTTTGAAAGAAACTTTAAAAGATTGCGCCAAATCATAATTCCAAATTATGGAAAATTGATATCAGTGTGAAGCAAATCGATCAAATTTCTGTGGTCGGCATCGTCCTTGTAGGGGAAGTAAACGTGGCCGTGAGCGTTTTATATGTGACAGCCGGTTCTCCATCGTCTATCGCAATTCTGTTGAAACTATTAGAAGGTAACGTATTTCTTGACAACGAAAATGGATGGTGTTGCGGCGGCAAATGCAACGTGAATTAATCGGCAAACGAATATATTAAAAACACGATTTTGAATTATTGAATATAAAACGGTTGGGTCGGGTGGGGTTTTAATATCTATGAAATTAATAGAAATGAATTACAAGCAATCAAATGAAATTTAGAGTTCTTACTTATTCGTCTATCTTCGTTGGCTGCTCGTGGAAAGTGAAATCGAAAGATGCTCGTGAAAGTGATGCAACCTTATCGAGACTTTCGTTCAATTTCACACCAGAGTCGTATTTAATAAAATATTTTGAATTAATTACTAGGGATACAAATACAAGTTTAGTTTCTTAAATTAATCAGCAACATTCCGCCCCCCGTGAATCGAGGAAGCGTCTGCAATTTGAGATTCACCAACAATGTCAAGTACAGCCAATTTAGATGCTGGTCTGCGTAGAGTTCCTGAAGCCATCTTGACCAAAGCGGATCTTACTTGACCGTCACGTGCCGAAAAAACTTCAACCACAACACCTCGCTTCCAGTCTCCTCTGCTCTCGTTATCGTCGCAAACAATCACGACGTCGCCTGCTTGTATTGGCTTAACCCTCTGATGCCACTTAGTACGTCGAGTCAGAGTGGGCAAGTATTCTGCTATCCACCTTTTCCAAAATGTCTGCTTCAATTGCTGCAGAATGTGCCACTGTTTTCTTAGACATATTTTATCTGGAACGGCAGAAGTTTGTACATAGTTTGGACAGCCTAAAAGGAAATGATTCGGTGTTAGCGGTTCAGCTTCAGTATTTTCAAGTGGAATGTGTGTAAGCGGACGGGAATTAATTAAGTTTTCCGCCTCGATGAGAAGACTGTGTAAAGTGTCAACTTGTGGAGCTATTTCTTTTAATGTAAATGCCAGGACTCGCTTGACGCTGCGCACCATTCGTTCCCATATGCCACCAGCTGATGGATTTGCAGGCGTATTGAATACCCATTCAATACCACGCCGAACACATTCCGATTCAATATTCTTCTCAATGTCCAACCACTCTTCCTTGCTGGCACCCACAAAATTCGTGCCTCTGTCACTTCTAAGTCGTACGGGTATGCCTCTACGGTTCACGAAGTTACGCAAACAAAGGATAACTGCATCTGTCGACAAATCGCGTGCCAGTTCCAAGTGTATAGCTCTAACAGACAGGCAGGTAAATAGAGCTACCCACCTCTTTTCGCGTCGACGTCCGACAGAGACCATGATAGGCCCAAAATAGTCTATACCAGTGTAAGAAAACGCTCTTACATATGGCGTAAGACGGTCAATAGGTAGTTGTCCCATTAGCGGTGTTTCGGGAGTTGCTGACAAGTTTTTGCAGAGCTGGCAGTCACTTTTTACTGACTGCACGAGACGACGAACATTAGGGATCCAAAATTTAGAACGAATTGCGCAAATAATTGATTCTTGATTTTGGTGGTGGAATTTTTCGTGAAAATGGCGCGCTATAAGGCGTGAAATAGCGTGGTTTTTTGGCAGAATTATCGGCCGCTTCGTGCACATGGGCACGCATTCTGCATTATCAATACGGCCTCCAAGTCGCATTATTCCGTCCTCGTCAATTACTGGTGTAAGTTTAAGCAATGGACTACATTTATTAATTGGTATATTATTTCTTAAGTTTTCAATATCGTCAGCAAACTCGGTTCCTTGAACCAATCGACAAAGCATGATTTCGGTCATTCTGATTTGATTTGCGGTTAAAGTGGACGGCACCTTGAAAGACTCACCTCGCTTGGCAGCATTTGCTCGAAATTTAAGAACCGCATACCTGACCCAAGTCATGACTTTGATGAATTTGAAGTAGCTTGAAAATTTTCCAAATGGAATCGCGTCTGTTTCTATCTGAACTGTGTAGAGTTGCTTGGTACGCTGTTCTTCGCTGTTCTCATTCTCGGCCATATCCCACGGTGTCGTTGGCCAACTCTCTTCGGAGTGCTGCAAAAACGTAGGTCCAGTAATCCACCTACAGTGCGATGTGAAAGATTGCACTGCTTTTGGTCTTGTTGCGTCGTCAGCTGGATTCATTGCTCCTGGAACCCATCTCCATTGTTCAACTTCCGATGAATGAAGAATTTCAGAAATTCGATGCGATACAAACTGCTTATAGCGCCGAGCATCAGAACGTATCCAGTGGATTACGGTCTTTGAATCAGACCAAAAGAAAATTTGTTTCGGATTAACTTCGTGACTACTTATGATTGCGTCTTTCAAGCGTACTCCTAACACGGCTGCTTGAAGTTCTAGCCTAGGAATCGACATCGGCTTGGTGGGACTACATCGTGATCTCCCTGTGACGAAAGCAATATTGACTACATTATTGTATTGCACACGCCAATATGCAACAGCAGAGAAAGCGAGCTCACTCGCATCGACAAAAACATGTAGTTGTATATTAGCAAGAGGATTTTTGAATTCCGGATTGTAACATCTAGCTATCTTGAATTCTTTAACCTTGGCCAGCTCTTCATACCATTGGTACCACTTGAAGTATATCTCCTCCGGAATCGGGTCATGCCAACCGACGTTCATTTGCCATAATCTTTGTAACAAAAGTTTTGGCAGCAGAATCACATTTGCCAGAAAGCCAAAAGGGTCAAATATTGACATTGTTATGCTTAAAACTTCTGCTTTGGTAGGTCTTCGACTGCCAGTTAATACAGCCTTTGGTACCTTTGAAAAAATGAGATTAAAATAAAATTGATCATAAGTGGAATCCCAATGCATGCCGAGAACTTTCTCAGGCGTCGACTCGCCGCTACACATATTCTTGGAACCAGGCGTTAGACATGTACTTGTGCTATCAGAAACGGCATGCAGCAGCTCAACTGAGTTTGAAACAAAACCTCTCAGCTCAAATCCGGCAAAGCTATGAATTTCAATAACTTTTTTAGTTATTCGAATGCAATCTTCGACCGTGCTAAAACTATCGACGTAGTCGTCGACATAATGCTTGTTGACGATGGCATCAACTGCTCTTGGATGCTCTACTTGATGACACTTCGCATTCAAATTTTTAATAAATTGCGCTGAACATGGAGAGCATACTGAACCAAATATCATAGCATTCATGACGTATACATCAGGCGGCTTTGATTGATCTCCATTCCTCCATAAAAAGCGCTGGGAGTTTTGATCTTCCTTCCGTATATTTACACGGTGAAACATTTCGCGAATGTCACCGCAAACACCTATTTTCCCTTCCCTAAATTTACACAAAATTGACAAAAGTGACTTTGGTTGGTAAGCTTCGGGTCCTTTCATTAGTACAGAGTTTAAGGACACATCCTTAATTTTGGCGGCAGCATCAAAAACCATTCTTGGTTTGTTACCTTTGTTTTTGTTGTACACAGCAAAGTGAGGCAAATACCATGTTCGCGCATCAGACAGCGCAGCTTCAGTTGGAGACAACATTTTTGCATATGACTTTGCTAAATATTCTTCTATTTTTGCCTTATACCATTTTGCAAACTCTGCATCGTACAACATTTTCTTCTCAGTGAATTCAAGGCGCTTCAGAGCCATACTGTAGCTCTCAGGAAAACTAACATCGTCGCTTTTCCACAAAAGTCCGGTTTCGTACCTACCGGCAACTAACTTTGTTGTTTCTTTAAGAATTTGTTCAGCTCTTTTGTCAGCTGCAGACTCTATGCAGGGCAATTGCTTCGGCTCAAAACTCTCTAAACTGAAGTAGTCGGAGATTTCTTTGCGCAGCTCACTCATATCTTCTCCTTCAACGTGGACGTGGCACACAGTTGCATCGTCAAGGCTCTCCTCATTCGAGCCAAAAAGCGTCCATCCTAACTTCGTTTCGTGCGCAGTGAAACCTTCGTCGAAATTTACCACATTCACAGGCCGGACCAAATTATTATGAGGCATGCCTATTAAAAGCTTAGGAATTGCGTTTGTATAGTCTGAAATTGAAAGACTTTTGAGTTCTTCACATTGTTGTTTAAATTCCGCAAGACTTAATGTTTGTGGAGGCAAAAGTAACTTCTTTGTCGTGCGTACACCCCTCATCTGAAATTTGACTGCACTTTCGTGAGTGCCACAAATGTCTAAATTTACTCGTCGTGACATTTCGCTCGTTGTCTGGTCACCAATCCACTTCAAGGAAAGCAAATTAGTTTCTCCTTTCAGTCCTAGAATGTTAGCGATTTTCTCTTCCATAAGCGATACCTTCGCTCCATCGTCAATGAAAGCCATCACTTGTATTATTCCTTTTGGTCCACTTAATTCTACTGGCAAGAATTTTAATAAAGTTTTCTTCTCAAAAGATATGCTCGTATCGCCAGTACACCTGTCAGTCGATATGTCAGCTGAAGTTTGAAAAGCACTGACTGTAGCAACAGCTGTTTCCTTCGGCGCAGGGTTGTCATTTTCCGCACGTTTACTATTGGGATTGTGCAACAATCTGTTATGGACTTTTCGGCAGGATGATATTCCACATTCGCGACGCTTAGAGCAATTTTGGACATTATGCCCACTACGGAGACAGCAGAAACACAGGCGATTGGTTTTAACGATATCCCATCGTTCGGCACAGTCAACGCCTTTGAATTTTTGGCATTGGTATAAATTATGATATTCTTTGCAAATAATGCATTTCTGTCTGTCTTCGGTTACTGTCAGCACTGGTTTTGAGAATCTGATGGGCCTTTGAGTTTGTTGTTCGTTTGTGCAAATTGGCTTCGACTGAACGACCTCTGTAGCCATGGAAACGTACATTGCAGTTTGTTGCAGCCATGTACTGAAGTCTTGCACTGTTGGGTATAGCTGGTTTATAGCGCATGTGTGACGCGCCCATTCTTCCCTTTTATTCAACGGCAATTTACTCACCAATTCGTCTATAAGCGTGGGGTTCGCTAGGTGAGGTACTGCACCTGCGTTCTCCAAGAAGGCAGTCAGGTTGGAAACCATGGAACTGAAGTTTATTATTTCGCTTAATTTCCCTCCGGATATTGCTGGAAACGCGCGTGCCTTAGCGAGCTGGCTTCGAATTAGTTGCTCCGGTCGGCCGTAGTGAAATTCAAGGGTCGTCATGACAGTATTAACGCTAGCTGGGTGAATCAGCAAAGATTCAACGCGTTGTCGAGCAAGTCCTCTCAGTGATTTCTGCAAGCGAAATAAGTTTTCTAAATTGGAATAAGAATACATAGCTGTGGTCTCTCTGTATGCCACAGAGAACATTGGCCATTCCTCTGGCGATCCAGAGAACAGCGGCAGATCATGCAGCTTGCGGACACTTGGCTGATTATATTGTGGAGTCCATGATGGTGGCGGTTGAGTTGGCAGCGGCCTTGGAAATTCGGGAACACTTCGTGTGAAATAAGTTGGGGTACTCAGAGTGGCGTTGGCAGAGCTTGTGTAGATAGCATTCGGAGCGAAGTTGCTACTAGCACAATTAAGGTTAGGCGAGTTAATGGTGGCGAATTTTACGCCGGTATTGTTGGTCGTAGCGATGTTGGCAGCAGAATTTACGTCGGCAGAATTGACAGTGGCAGATCGCAAAGCAAAGTTGGCGTTTGTAAAATTCACGCCGGCAGAGGTGGCGTACGGAGAGTTTACGGCAGAGGTGAAGTTGGCATAATTCACGGCAGAAGTAGAACCGGCAGGGTTCACGACAGAAGTAATTGTGGCTGATACGTCGGCAGGGAAGACGTTTGCTAGATTGACGTCGGCTGAAGTGACGTTGGCAGAATAAAGGTTCGGAGGGTCGACGCCGGCAGCGATGACGTTGGCAGGGTTAACGTTAGCTAGGTTTCCGTAAGCTGAAATTACGTTGGCAGAAGAAATATTAGCAGTGTTTACGTCGGCAGAAGTGACGTGGGCATAGGGTGCTGCTGTGCGCGAAGCAAGTGTCTGCTTGAGACATAACCTTTCTTTTTCTGATGCTGCAAGCGACAATTGCAAATCTTCTATTTGCTTTTGTAGATCCGATGTTGACTTATCGTGACTGACGATGGTGCAATCGGGCTCCTCATCGCTGGCTGAACTTAGTCCGTTGTTTGGATCCGACATTTTTCTATAATTTGGCAAAAGATTAACAGAGGAGGCTTCTTTATTGCTCCGCAGGTTGTAGCGTCTCATCGGCGTCGTTTCCACGAAATCAAAATGGCGATTTATTCGTTCCAGAATAAATATTAAAATAATGTTGCGGCGGCAAATGCAACGTGAATTAATCGGCAAACGAATATATTAAAAACACGATTTTGAATTATTGAATATAAAACGGTTGGGTCGGGTGGGGTTTTAATATCTATGAAATTAATAGAAATGAATTACAAGCAATCAAATGAAATTTAGAGTTCTTACTTATTCGTCTATCTTCGTTGGCTGCTCGTGGAAAGTGAAATCGAAAGATGCTCGTGAAAGTGATGCAACCTTATCGAGACTTTCGTTCAATTTCACACCAGAGTCGTATTTAATAAAATATTTTGAATTAATTACTAGGGATACAAATACAAGTTTAGTTTCTTAAATTAATCAGCAACAGATGGAAAAACTACGGTATTTACTAAGAATATCGAAATTGAAAGTATTTATGACAGAAAAAAACGTTCTATGTAAAAGTGACAGCAGCAATTTTTTACAATTGGTGGATAAATTCTAACGTCAAACAAATACGTCTACTTAAAATCTACTTGGAAAACCAAATTACAAGCAATTTTTAACAATCATTACAAAAAAGTCAGTTCTCAGACAATTTTCACAGAATGCTTTGCCGGAGCGGGGGGATCCCTACAGGTGCAATTGCAGCAAGACATGTGCAATAATTCCACAATGACAATGAGCATTCAAGTCAAATGCATCAAAAACTATGCCTAAACGTTTTCACTTTTCATCATAATCAGTAAGAGACAGGGTAAGAAGAAAGAAGCACAGTTAATTATGCATGTTAAGAGCGCTTTGCGTGAGAAAAAGGGGAAACCAAATAAGAGAATGGCATGCCAGAGGAAAATTGCCGGTTGGGCTGACTGTCCATAAAAAATGGCAACTCCAAAAATTTATTATGCACAATTGTTGGAAAGTACAATGTCAATGATCCGGTTGTTGTTGTTGTTGTTGCAAATGTAATGTTATCTATGCACACAAATGCACTTGGTGGACTACACGCTGGTGAATAATAAGTGTAATTATCATTCGTCTGCGGCGCATCTGCGATTTGGCATACAAGCGGGCAATCGGGGTAGAGAAGCCAATTGCATTTTTCAATGAGTAGGTACATGTACGCGCTTCTTTTGTTTGGTTATGTGCAGCAAGTTGCACGCATAAATTTGAGCCCAATTGACCAAGCGTCAAAACCGCGCCAAAGCAAGACCGCCATCTCTCTGTGAATGCATACATATACAGACAAGGTTTTTTCCAATTCCAAAGTATTGGGTTAAAGAAGTTTTAAACATTTCAATTAATTACATGGAATTGTAATCGGGAATTAAAATTTTCAATTCGCCCGACAATGACTCATACCAATTATTTCGCCGATAGAATCCTCCCCTTACCAAGCAACTAAAGTGAGGCGATAAACCTTCAACAGGAATGAAATTATGGGTGTATGTATTTAATTTACCATCTATGACTATATATGCAAGTATTGATGATCTGGCAGATAAACAGACTGAAAAGTGTTCCCAAAGATCTTGGCCTCAATCCGCGTTGGCGACGATTATCAAATGAATCCCGACCTGTACGAGACATACGCCGAGATTAACATAGATTGCCGCATCACCATCCCAGTGGCTTCATGGCCATAGTTATCCAAAAGCTTCCCAAAATTTTATTTTGTGGCCTTTGTAGTAAATTGGCCGAAAATACCGAAAAATATTCAAATATTTAATAGCAGGGTAAGCCAATGAAAATATGTACTATTTATCAAATTCAGTACATATGTAGATACAGATAAATGTTTTACTTACATACATTAGCAGAACCGCAAATAATAAATTACAATTTTTCTTTTATCAGGATTTAACATCTACGGCATGGAACATTTGTCTTTGATGAAATTTATTTCATAACAGATTCATAAAACATTATAACTCTGACTTTAAACTTCCGGCTTAGTGAACTTTTTGGCATTTCCATGAAATCGGGAGAGAAACTAACCGTAAAAACTTGCCCATAAGTATATACAATTGGACTTATACACGTTCGGACAAAAATATCGAAACTTCATAACGTCATAAAATACAGTACCCGTACATCATTAAACCCTTCGGCGGTTTTCCTATCCCGCGCTAGAATCCTTTAACCTCACGATATAACCAATGCAATAATAATTTGTCACTGTTTATTACACATAGTATAATTATAGTAGCTCGTGTCTTTAACCCAAAGAAATTTAATAACAATTCAATTTCTTTGTTTAAACACTAATGTTTCTTTCGTCAGTTCCGGTTTTTTTTACCTCAATTTCAAATTCGATAATGGGATAAAAGTGACAAATAAAGGCGAACAGACATGGGAAACAAAAGCAGACCTTCACGCTCACCCACATTTGCACATGTGTGAGGACCAGTGGGAATGGAAACAGAAGCGAAGGCAATGCCGTAGACCGCACATAAGCGGAAGCACG
Organism: Neria commutata; assembly: GCA_963457695.1. Taxonomy (NCBI): domain Eukaryota; kingdom Metazoa; phylum Arthropoda; class Insecta; order Diptera; family Micropezidae; genus Neria; species Neria commutata. The sequence goes on from OY735245.1 coordinate 31,412,214, forward strand.
CAAACGAACTTGAAACTTTTTTGCGGTACAGAATATGCGTCATGTTTGTTGTTGGCCACGTTCGCTGATTAGAGCGCTCCCCCCTCCATTCTACACACTAAACACCGCAGCACCGCATGATACAATATCAATGGCAGCGAATTAGGGGCATGGGAACTTTTTGGTTTCATCTCAAATGATTTCCTTTTCAAAAGTTGTGTTGCGGCTTGTTGCAAGAATTTTGCCCGTTTTTACTTCGAGCACTGGAAGCAAGTTTTAACTGTCACATCATGGTAGAGTATAATGAAGCCGCAGCGTAGAAGCTACTTTTTGTAGGCTTAATTAACTGCAAATCAAATCTTGCCCTCCGCGTCTTCGCGAGAAAAAGTGAATTTGTTGTGCCAGAAGAAAGCGAAAATTGTGCCACGCAGCGTAAGTGAAACTTTGTGTTTTCGCTAATTCTGAAAATTGCGCCGCAAACTGGAAAAAAAGTGATTGCAAAAGGGGGCAGGGCGCAGCGGACAAGCATGCGCTCAAATCGGCAACAACAAAGTTGTAATTCCCCAGCGCACAATTTGTACGTTTGATCTCGCGGTCAATGCTAGGCAAAAGCCCCCAGAGCGGGCATCTGCAATCACAACAACTTCAGCCACTTCTGCGGACAGAAACCAGCAAAAGAAGTGAAGCAAAAGACGATCGACTGCTACCCTACAACAAATAACCACCTTAAGGTTATATGTGGGCAGAGAGCTTAGAGATATTCACGCCCATATTTGAGAAATTATTTCATTGAGAGAACGCTAGAGGAGATATGCCCATTAATGCTTCAGAGTAAATACTCTCTTTATATAATTCATTAACTTGTGTGTGCTCGTTCTACCTTACCACAAGTCAACGGGACCTACACATTTATTTGGCAGCCATAAATAAAATACTTGATACGCATGGTAAAAAGTGGATTAAAATCCAAAAATATGCTCCGTTTGATATAAGCTTAGTCCAAGAAAAATCAAATGAAATAAGGGTCTGTCAGCCATAAACTATTTACTCACTGAGCGTAATTTTGGTCGTTTCTTAGATTATATTATTATTTATTATTATGTATTATTAAAGAATTTATATCTTTCAGATTAGCCCCAGCTCATTTAAATACTTCGTCGAATCAACGAAGTCACTTTGAAAGTAGATCTTTTAGAAGAATATACATCATACATCAGCGACGCCGTGACTCAGTGGATAAGTGCTCGGTTTCTGATGCGTGGAGTCCCTGTTTCAAATCCCAGCAGACTCATTCTTTGCATGCGACTCCGTCTGTCACGAGCTAGTTGGCAACTCTTCGAAACTATACTTTGCCATGATAAAAAAGCTTCGTACAAAAAGTTATATGAAGCAAACTGTTCGGACACTGCTATAGAATAAATGTGTAAGTCCCGTTGATTTGGCTTAAAATAGAATGAGCGCTGATGCGAGGAAGATAGGCCAAGTCTTGGTTAAATGGGCTATTCAACCAATTAAATACTACATATGTACATACATATGTATATCTTCTTTCTTCTTAATTGCCCAATAACAAGGCGTTAATGGGCCTGACGTAGGGCTTCTCATCAGTTGGAAATTCCAAGCGTTCCTACTCTAATTGATCTTTAAATCGGAGGCACGGTCTGCCGTCTCCGTCATCCAACTGCCGCCTCAAATACCTTCTTTGCTGGATCATACGCCCGTCGTTTCCTAACCAGCAAAACCACTGAATGGTGGCGCAGTGCTCCTATAGTTCCTTATTCATCCGGATGCGGTAGTATATAAACAATATAAATTGTTTGAGTATTGTACGAGTATTAATAGCTTTCGTGTTGGTGTCAGTATGCTTTTGCAGAAGATCTTTTGGAATTATATCGATACACATACTTATACTTGTTACCTATTATTGTAGGGTTTTTAAAGAATTATATTAGATCTAAATTTTTAGTGAATAAGTCTATTTTTATAAGCTTTATATTAACATGCCTTCCGGTATGTCAGCGGTATGTCGTCAAATCTAGTAATCAATTTTTCACCCACTTCCCGACTACTTAGAGATCTGAAACTTTGCATACATGCCTAACCACGAGCCCAATAGATGAATCAATAAATTTTATGGGCGTAGGATAAGGGGCGTGGCACTTTTTTATCAACTCCAGATTTGTGTATAACTTTAGAACTACACATCACACATCAATGAAACTCGGTAGGAACTTACTACATATCCATATCCTTCTACTGAGAAAATAAGACGGCACTGGATAAGGGGGCGTGGCACCCCCCATACAAACAAAATTTTTGATCTCGATTAGCTTTGGAACTAAAGGTCGTGCAGCATTGAAATTTCGTATGCAGTCGCCTCTTGGATGTGTTGTCCCACTGGTAAAATTGTATGGGCGTAGGATAAGGGGGCGTGGCACCCCCCATACAAACAAAATTTTTGATCTCGATTAGCTTTGGAACTAAAGGTCGTGCAGCATTGAAATTTCGTATGCAGTCGCCTCTTGGATGTGTCGTCCAACTGGTAAAATTTAACGGGCGTAGGATAAGGGAGCGTGGCACCCCCATACAAACAAAATTTTTGATCTCGATTAGCTTTAGAACTAAAGGTCGTGCAGCATTGAAATTTCGTATGCAGTCGCCTCTTGGATGTGTCGTCCCACTGGTAAAATTTTATGGGCGTAGGATAAGGGGCGTGGCACTTTTTTACCAACTCCAGATTTGTGTATAACATTACAACTACACATCACACATCAATGAAATTCGGTAGGAACTTACTACATATCCATATCCTTCTACTGAGAAAATAAGGGGGCACTGGATAAGGGGGCGTGGCACCCCCCATAAAAACAAAATTTTTGATCTCGATTAGCTTTGGAACTAAAGGTCGTGCAGCATTGAAATTTCGTATGCAGTCGCCTCTTGGATGTGTCGTCCAACTGGTAAAATTGTATGGGCGTAGGATAAGGGGGCGTGGCACTTTTTTACCAACTCCAGATTTGTGTATAACATTACAACTACACATCACACATCAATGAAATTCGGTAGGAACTTACTACATATCCATATCCTTCTACTGAGAAAATAAGGGGGCACTGGATAAGGGGGCGTGGCACCCCCCATAAAAACAAAATTTTTGATATCGATTAGCTTTGGAACTAAAGGTCGTGCAGCATTGAAATTTCGTATGCAGTCGCCTCTTGGATGTGTCGTCCAACTGGTAAAATTTAACGGGCGTAGGATAAGGGAGCGTGGCACCCCCATACAAACAAAATTTTTGATCTCGATTAGCTTTGGAACTAAAGGTCGTGCAGCATTGAAATTTCGTATGCAGTCGCCTCTTGGATGTGTCGTCCCACTGGTAAAATTTTATGGCCGTAGGATAAGGGGCGTGGCACTTTTTTACCAACTCCAGATTTGTGTATAACTTTAGAACTACAAATCACACATCAATGAAACTCGGTAGGAACTTACTACATATCCATATCCTTCTACTGAGAAAATAAGGAGGCACTGGGGGCGTGGCACTCCCCATAAAAACAAAATTTTTGATCTCGATTAGCTTTGGAACTAAAGGTCGTGCAGCATTGAAATTTCGTATGCAGTCGCCTCTTGGATGTGTCGTCCCACTGGTAAAATTTTATGGGCGTAGGATAAGGGGGCATGGCACCCCCCATACAAACAAAATTTTTGATATCGATTAGCTTTGGAACTAAAGGTCGTGCAGCATTGAAATTTCGTATGCAGTCGCCTCTTGGATGTGTCGTCCCACTGGTAAAATTTTATGGGCGTAGGATAAGGGGCGTGGCACTTTTTTATCAACTCCAGATTTGAAAATAACTTTAGAACTACACATCACACATCAATGAAACTCGGTAGGAACTTACTACATATCCATATCCTTCTACTGAGAAAATAAGGAGGCACTGGGGGCGTGGCACTCCCCATAAAAACAAAATTTTTGATATCGATTAGCTTTGGAACTAAAGGTCGTGCAGCATTGAAATTTCGTATGCAGTCGCCTCTTGGATGTGTCGTCCAACTGGTAAAATTTAACGGGCGTAGGATAAGGGAGCGTGGCACCCCCATACAAACAAAATTTTTGATCTCGATTAGCTTTAGAACTAAAGGTCGTGCAGCATTGAAATTTCGTATGCAGTCGCCTCTTGGATGTGTCGTCCCACTGGTAAAATTTTATGGGCGTAGGATAAGGGGCGTGGCACTTTTTTACCAACTCCAGATTTGTGTATAACATTACAACTACACATCACACATCAATGAAATTCGGTAGGAACTTACTACATATCCATATCCTTCTACTGAGAAAATAAGGGGGCACTGGATAAGGGGGCGTGGCACCCCCCATAAAAACAAAATTTTTGATCTCGATTAGCTTTGGAACTAAAGGTCGTGCAGCATTGAAATTTCGTATGCAGTCGCCTCTTGGATGTGTCGTCCAACTGGTAAAATTGTATGGGCGTAGGATAAGGGGGCGTGGCACTTTTTTACCAACTCCAGATTTGTGTATAACATTACAACTACACATCACACATCAATGAAATTCGGTAGGAACTTACTACATATCCATATCCTTCTACTGAGAAAATAAGGGGGCACTGGATAAGGGGGCGTGGCACCCCCCATAAAAACAAAATTTTTGATCTCGATTAGCTTTGGAACTAAAGGTCGTGCAGCATTGAAATTTCGTATGCAGTCGCCTCTTGGATGTGTCGTCCAACTGGTAAAATTGTATGGGCGTAGGATAAGGGGGCGTGGCACCCCCATACAAACAAAATTTTTGATCTCGATTAGCTTTGGAACCAAAGGTCGTGTAGCATTGAAATTTCGTATGCAGTCGCCTCTTGGATGTGTCGTCCCACTGGTAAAATTTAATGGGCGTAGGATAAGGGAGCGTGGCACCCCCCATACAAACAACATTTTTGATCTCGATTAGCTTTAGAACTAAAGGTCGTGCAGCATTGAAATTTCGTATGCAGTCGCCTCTTGGATGTGTCGTCCCACTGGTAAAATTTTATGGCCGTAGGATAAGGGGCGTGGCACTTTTTTACCAACTCCAGATTTGTGTATAACTTTAGAACTACAAATCACACATCAATGAAACTCGGTAGGAACTTACTACATATCCATATCCTTCTACTGAGAAAATAAGGAGGCACTGGGGGCGTGGCACTCCCCATAAAAACAAAATTTTTGATCTCGATTAGCTTTGGAACTAAAGGTCGTGCAGCATTGAAATTTCGTATGCAGTCGCCTCTTGGATGTGTCGTCCCACTGGTAAAATTTTATGGGCGTAGGATAAGGGGGCATGGCACCCCCCATACAAACAAAATTTTTGATATCGATTAGCTTTGGAACTAAAGGTCGTGCAGCATTGAAATTTCGTATGCAGTCGCCTCTTGGATGTGTCGTCCCACTGGTAAAATTTTATGGGCGTAGGATAAGGGGCGTGGCACTTTTTTATCAACTCCAGATTTGAAAATAACTTTAGAACTACACATCACACATCAATGAAACTCGGTAGGAACTTACTACATATCCATATCCTTCTACTGAGAAAATAAGGAGGCACTGGGGGCGTGGCACTCCCCATAAAAACAAAATTTTTGATATCGATTAGCTTTGGAACTAAAGGTCGTGCAGCATTGAAATTTCGTATGCAGTCGCCTCTTGGATGTGTCGTCCCACTGGTAAAATTTTATGGGCGTAGGATAAGGGGCGTGGCACTTTTTTATCAACTCCAGATTTGAAAATAACTTTAGAACTACAAATCACACATCAATGAAACTCGGTAGGAACTTACTACATATCCATATCCTTCTACTGAGAAAATAAGGAGGCACTGGGGGCGTGGCACTCCCCATAAAAACAAAATTTTTGATCTCGATTAGCTTTGGAACTTAAGGTCGTGCAGCATTGAAGTTCCGTATACAGGTCCCTCTTGGATGCTTCGTCCCACTGGTAAAATTTTATGGGCGTAGGACAAGGGGTGTGGCACTTTTCAAGCAACTACACACTTGGGCTTCAGTTTATAATTATAGGTACACCACACATCAATGAAAAACGATAGGAATTTACTTGCCGCGCCCTGCTGGCAAAATAGCAACAACTCACCGCATCACAAATATGCCACGAATATTAGGGTCGATCACTGCCGTATTATTTGTTAAATTGAGGATATGACATATGACGATAGGAAACACTGTGAATACCCTAAATATTGTGTAATGCTCTGCAAGGTTTAAATTCTTTTTGTGAAAAATTTCAGAGCTCTAAAATTGAATTTATGGAAGACTAAAGAGTAGAAAATACAATTTTTTAAAAAAAAACTTTTTAAAAATAAGCTTTAATTTATTGAATGTACTAAAAAGTAGAAAATAAATTGTTTCCAAGTCACCTGTATCTTACTATCAATAAAAGCTTGTGCGCTCAATATCCATATTCAAAATATCTTTCATTACTAGAATCTATTTGCAAAAAATTATTTAAATAAAATATTGTTGTAACTGTTTGACTAATATTGAACACATGAGCGCCCCAAGCTTTTATTGATAGTAAGATACAGGTGACTTAAAAACAATTTATTTTCTACTTTTTAGTACATTAAATAAATTAAAGCTTATTTTTAAAAAGTTTTTTTTTATGTAATTTTATTTTTATATAAAATGTGCGATTTTTTCTTACCTGCACTTCAACAACAGATTCCGTCGCACCCTGTATATACACACAAACAAATGTGAATAAAGCTATAACAATTTTCTGTAGAAAGCAAAAAAAATTATGCCGATATCTCTATCCGTTCAAAAGTTATGATTTTTGAAACTTTTTCGGCCAAACGAGCCACTGTGCGGCGCAGCGAGTTTAGAGGTGCAGGCAGAAATAACATTCTTAAGCGTCAGAAGTATCGGGTAAAACAAAGACAGATGATCATCAGTTTAGCCCATTTGTGCAATTAGTAAACGTTAGTGGAAACTTTCCAACAAATTCAGCTGCTTAAGTCACCGAAAGTGTCATGAGCGTTGAGTATTAATGAGCGGTGGGTTTGATGAGCTGCTTGATCTGATGTGGTTGTACTTACGAAAATTAGCAGCGGTATGGATAACTCAAGACGAAATTGTAAACGACGCTTTTTATTGCCGTCCCTTTATTTTTGCCCCAAGATAGTACAAAAAAATGGAACAGTCATTTTATCGTACTTCATTAAAGGAGTTGATTCCGTTATCAAGCGCAGCAAATCGTTTCAACATCTAATGTTTTGAGTGGCAGTCGATTTCGTTTTCTTTGATTTGAAATTAATTTGCTGCAAAACAGAGCGAGAAACCAATTTGCCACTCTCTTAATTTTAAATCGGGAGCTTGCCAGTCTCATTATACCCTACACCTATGGTAATAGGATACAATAACTTTGTGCGAAAATTGTAACGCATGAAAGGAGCGGTCCTAAGGGCCAGTTTCACAGTGGATGTTTAAATCTAATTTGCGAATTGAGTTTAAATCTAGTTTAACTTTTCTTGAGTTTCACAGTGCATTTATTTAAATACGGAATAATGAATGGCAACTTCGAATATTTGACAATTGAAGGTTGACACAACTTGCCAAAAACATATGTTCAATTGTTCAATTATGGAGCGCGAGCTAAAAATTTTTCGTCGGCCGAAAGAAGTGAATTATTGGATATTGTGCAAAGAATCCACAGTTTATATTATTTATAATACTACGGGATCATTTATATGTGCTATACCATGCAGTTTTATGTTTAATTTGATCTCTTATAAATTGCAATATTGTCGACGCAGCTTGCTTGCACATCCGAAATCAGCTGTTTATTTGTTTTCGATTGCAACTCTGTGCCGTACTTAAATATCCACAGTCGGCTATTTAAATCGTATTCAACTTCCAACTGTGAAACTGAAATTCCCTATTTAAACTGCAATCAGAGTTTAAATATCCACTGTGAAACTGGCCCTAAGTATAGACATAAGCATATAGAAATGCTTAGAATCACTTTCTGTCTTGATTTCCGGTTGTCCGTCTGTCTGTCAGCTCAGGAGAGAAAGGAGTCGTCCGATTTGGACCAAATTTGGTAGGCAGTCGCAGTGAACCTTAGCTTAGATTAAGCTCCGAGATTAGCCAAATCGGTTGGAGGGTACGCCCACAATATGCCCGTAAGTCCCACTACCTCGGTTTTTTTACGGTCAAATTGCTGTAATTTGTCTAAATATTCATTGAAAAGAATAATACTTGGTATTTAAGGTAAGGTGTTGGCCCTCTACGACATACCGATAAATGGGAGTGGCCCGCCCACTATATAGCCGGAAAATTTTTTTACGGTAAAATGGCTCTCAATTAACTACTTATGAATTTAAACGAATAAAATTTGGTTCTTAAGTTCAAATATCGGCCCTACATCCCATATAACAAAATGGCGTGGTCCGCCCACTATATAGACGGTAAGCTGAAAATCCTCATAACTTCCATAATATATATACCAGAACGTCCATATTTGGTCACTTCATTGCTGGTAAGAGTACCTTTAAAAAAAATGGGCGTGGTCCGCCCACCTTGAAGGCGGTAAATTTTATATACCGATACAGACCCCCAGAGCAGAGTGTCAATATTTGCTATATACAGTTCTATTAGGAATATCTTTTAGTTTGACAAAAATGGGCCTGGTTTTCCCATTCAGTTACTTGATGTAGGGTATTACTCTGTCGGTGAAACCCGACTGATTCTTCCTCACTCGTTTTAACTCTTCTGATAGATACTGCGAAAGAGGTTCGCTAATAGAAATATACCGAAGGATAACAGAGCAGCAGTAAACTGTATTTTTACGTGTTAGTCCCAGGCGGCGAACTTACAAATCCTTTGATGTAGTGTCAAATTGACACTTTATGGAATCAATAAGACGACAGTCAATTTATATGCTAGTTTGGTTGGTCAAATAAACTCAATGAAATACAGTGCAATCTGTAGCCATCAACAAAGCCAACAAGTTGCGAATGCTTTGAAGCAATAATCATCAACAAAAGATCTCGATACTGGATATTCTTTCTACTTAAGTAGTAAAATTATGTATTCAATTTTAAAAATTACTTTCTCATTTAAAATTTTATAAATTACCTTCATTTCAATTACCTTGTCTGCGTGTTTCTAAAAAGTGTCAAATTGACACCGAAACTTTTTTAGAAATTATCATAGGATGTGGGTTAACAACTTAAAATATTAACCATTTAATTTAAGTCGATAGCCACTATAACAAGCGCCTAATATTAATTATAATATAAATTTTAATTACTAAATATAAAAATAATACATAATATAAGCCACAAATATAAATAAAGCTGCTCAGGCCCTTTCGAAGACGGCTATAAATACATATTTAGGGATTTCACAAGGTCTTATACATCTTGTATTAGTCATATATTTCGTGATGTCATAAAAACATTCAACAGTCATAAAAATAAGGTTGTTTTTCTCATACCAAAAAAATTCGACTAATACAACACTGCCATCCTATGTTTTTGAAGTGTCATATTCAATCAGCTGTTTTTGTTCGCCTTAGTTCTTCTTCTTACTTCTCATTTTTGGCAAGACCTGAAAAAAGTTAAAGAAAAAGAAAAAAATGCAGCAATTCAGGTAAATATAAACAAATTTAGATTAATACATATATGAAATAAACAAACGTATAACTACTTTGTATGTTATTATTTGCTGAAATATTGTTTGTAGGTAGGTACTCTCCTTTTAGCCTAAGCGCGCTCGCCTTACTGCAAACAAGAAGTACAGACAAATATTATGGTGCGCTCACAGCCGTAAGAAGTATTTGTAAAATTGAGGATATGACGTCATGAGACTTTTTGAACTCCCTAATTGTATATGGGGCCTATTAGCTTGTGCTAAAAATAGAACGAGCACACACAAGTTAATCTGAGAAAGCTAGACCTAAGCCGCGGTTATACGGGCTTAAAATATATTATAATAAAACCTCCCCTGCAAGCGCTTGTCCTGGACTGCTTTTGATAGAAAAATTATGAGAGTATACTAGTGTACAGACCTGTAAAATAGTCAAATCAAAATCGATTTACAAATTGAGTAAAATTGTTGATTTAATAAAATTATATAAAAAAAACTTTTTAAAAATAAGCTTTAATGTACTAAAAAGTAGAAAATAAGTTGTTTCCAAGTCACCTGTATCTTACTATCCCTAAAAGCTTGGGGCGCTCATGTGTTCAATATTTGTCAAACAGTTACCACAATATTTTATTTAAATAATTTTTTGCAAATAGATTCTAGTAATGAAATATATTTTGAATATGGATATTGAGCGCACAAGCTTTTATTAATAGTAACATACAGGTGACTTGGAAACAACTTATTTTCTACTTTTTAGTACATTAAAGCTTATTTTTAAAAAGTTTTTTTTTATATAATTTTATTTTCTACTTTTTAGTCTTCCATAAATTCAATTTTAGAGCTCTGAAATTTTTCGCAAAAAGAATTTTAAACTTGCAGAGCAGTACACAATATTTAGGGTATTCACAGTGTTTCCTATCGTCATATGTCATATCCTCAATTTAACAAATAATACGTGGCATATTTGTGACGCGGTGAGTTGTTGCTATTTTGCCAGCAGGGCGCGGCAAGTAAGTTCCTATTGTTTTTCATTCATGTGTGGTGTACCTATAATTATAAACTGAAGCCCAAGTGTGTAGTTGCTTGAAAAGTGCCACGCCCCTTGTCCTACGCCCATAAAATTTTACCAGTGGGACGACACTGTAATGACCAAAATTATTGGGCCAATTTTGCCCATACAATTCACTGGTCCAAAGGTACACCTTACCCTATACCCATCAAATCCCCCACAAAGCAACAGCCACAATTATCGCCGCACAACAAAGCAACCTGGAGATAGCCCGGCAGAATTATACACAGGATTTATTTTTCTTTTCTATTATTTACGAATTATTGTTAGCTTTCTTTTCTATTACTTATTAACTATTATTATTATCACTTAGTGCACCTTTTGTTTACATTTATAACATACAAAACAGATTAATTTACTATCCTATAGGTTAGGCTAAAATAAGTATAAACAATAACATATCAACAACAACAGTACGCATAGGTAGCCATAGCCAGCCCATAGCATGAAGCATGCGTAAACGGAGAACAATGCATGAGCATTGTTACAACAACAACATGCACGGCAAGCCAGACGATGCGCATAGACGGAGAACAATGCATGGGCATTACAACAACAACAACAACATGCCCGGTAAGCCACAGCATGCATTACGGCAACAACAGCATGCAGAGGTGGCCCATAGCATGTATCACGCGATATTGGGGAACAATGGGAGCCGCGCTAAGGGCGCAACAACAATTACAGGCCTGGCAAGCTCGGCTCGGCCTATAAAAGAGGAGCCGCCAGCTGGTGGAAGGCAGTTCTTTTCGGGTCTCTGACCAGCACGCATCAGCACTGTCAAGCGGTATCGTACGACTAGGCGTGTAAGAACTGGTACCTTTGGTACAAACTTTTGCGGCTCTGCTAACGCGGAGCTTGATCCATTGTAGCGTAGTGTAGTTAGAAAATCGTAGTCATAGAGTCAACTTCCCAAGGGTATCTACGGGAGTGCGACTAACTTTTCTGTGAGCAGCACCGGACCGATTCCGACCGTGCCTGCTAATCGTAGTGCCAGTAGCTCGAGTCAACCTCCCAAGGGTATCTACGGGAGTGCGACTAACTTTTCTGTGAGCAGCACCGGACCGATTCCGACTGTGCCTGCTAGTGGTAACACAAGTAGCTTGAGCCAACCTCCCAAGGGTATCTACGGGAGAGCGGCCACTACTTTTCTGTGGGCAGACACTGGCTCGACCACTGCTGTCAGGGTTACCGACCAGAATTAATCCGACGTTTTCACGTCGCCGTGTCGAAGAAGAAGAGATAAGAAATGCGTATGGGAAAAGTTGCTTATGTATATATATTTTTCAATAAGAAATATAAATAAAAAGTTGTTTATATAGTTCGATACGAATGAGAAAGGTTGTCTATGTATATTTCGCTAGTTGTTCAATAAACCGAGACATTTACTAGAGTATAACCAAAAATCATTGTGTTTTCCTCACGTCCCATGAACAAATAAATATTTTTGTTAACGACCCCTGGACAGCCGCTGAGGCTTACCTCAGCCTAAGAAGTCTTCCGGCTCATCCGGAGACCCGACGTTGGGAACGTCGTTACAACACATCCAAGAGGCGACTGCATACGAAATTTCAATGCTGCACGACCTTTAGTTCCAAAGCTAATCGAGATCAAAAATTTTGTTTGTATGGGGGGTGCCACGCCCCCTTATCCAGTGCCCGCCTTATTTTCTCAGTAGAAGGATATGGATATGTAGTAAGTTCCTACCGAGTTTCATTGATGTGTGATGTGTAGTTCTAAAGTTATACACGAATCTGCAGTTGATAAAAAAGTACCACGCCCCTTATCCTACGCCCATAAAATTTTACCAGTGGGACGACACATCCAAGAGGCGACTGCATACGAAATTTCAATGCTGCACGACCTTAAGTTCCAAAGCTAATCGAGATCAAAATTTTGTTTGTATGGGGGTGCCACGCCCCCTTATCCTACGCCCATAAAATTTTACCAATGGGACGACACATCCAAGAGGCGACTGCATACGAAATTTCAATGCTGCACGACCTTTAGTTCCAAAGCTAATCGAGATCAAAAATTTTGTTTGTATGGGGGGTGCCACGCCCCCTTATCCAGTGCCCGCCTTATTATCTCAGTAGAAGGATATGGATATGTAGTAAGTTCCTACCGAGTTTCATTGATGTGTGATTTGTAGTTCTAAAGTTATACACAAATCTGGAGTTGATAAAAAAGTGCCACGCCCCTTATCCTACGCCCATAAAATTTTACCAGTGGGACGACACATCCAAGAGGCGACTGCATACGAAATTTCAATGCTGCACGACCTTTAGTTCCAAAGCTAATCGAGATCAAAAATTTGGTTTGTATGGGCGGTGCCACGCCCCCTTATCCAGTGCACGCCTTATTTTCTCAGTAGAAGGATATGGATATGTAGTAAGTTCCTACCGAGTTTCATTGATGTGTGATTTGTAGTTCTAAAGTTATACACGAATCTGGAGTTGATAAAAAAGTGCCACGCCCCTTATCCTACGCCCATAAAATTTTACCAGTGGGACGACACATTCAAGAGGCGATTGCATACGAAATTTCAATGCTGCACGACCTTTAGTTCCAAAGCTAATCGAGATGAAAAATTTTGTTTGTATGGGGGGTGCCACGCCCCCTTATCCAATGCCCCCCTTATTTTCTCAGTAGAAGGATATGGATATGTAGTAAGTTCCTACCGAGTTTCATTGATGTGTGATGTGTATGTCTAAAGTTATACACGAATCTGGAGTTGATAAAAAAGTGCCACGCCCCTTATCCTACGCCCATAAAATTTTACCAGTGGGACGATACATCCAAGAGGCGACTGCATACGAAATTTCAATGCTGCACGACCTTTAGTTCCAAAGCAAATCGAGATCAAAAATTTTGTTTGTATGGGGGTGCCACGTCCCCTTATCCTACGCCCATACAATTTTACCAGTGGGACGACACATCCAAGAGGCGACTGCATACGAAATTTCAATGCTGCACGACCTTTAGTTCCAAAGCTAATCGAGATCAAAAATTTTGTTTATATGGGGGGTGCCACGCCCCCTTATCCAGTGCCCCCCTTATTTTCTCAGTAGAAGGATATGGATATGTAGTAACGCCCATAAAATTTTACCAGTGGGACGACACATCCAAGAGGCGACTGCATACGAAATTTCAATGCTGCAGATCAAAAATTTTGTTTGTATGGGGGGTGCCACGTCCCCTTATCCTACGCCCATAAAATTTTACCAGTGGGACGACACATCCAAGAGGCGATTGCATACGAAATTTCAATGCTGCACGACCTTTAGTTCCAAAGCTAATCGAGATGAAAAATTTTGTTTGTATGGGGGTGCCACGCCCCCTTATCCAGTGCCCCCTTATTTTCTCAGTAGAAGGATATGGATATGTAGTAAGTTCCTACCGAGTTTCATTGATGTGTGATGTGTAGTTCTAAAGTTATACACGAATCTGGAGTTGATAAAAAAGTGCCACGCCCCTTATCTTACGCCCATAAAATTTTACCAGTGGGACGACACATCCAAGAGGCGACTGCATACGAAATTTCAATGCTGCACGACCTTTAGTTCCAAAGCAAATCGAGATCAAAAATTTTGTTTGTATGGGGGGTGCCACGTCCCCTTATCCTACGCCCATAAAATTTTACCAGTGGGACGACACATCCAAGAGGCGACAGCATACGAAATTTCAATGCTGCACGACCTTTAGTTCCAAAGCTATTCGAGATCCAAAATTTTGTTTGTATGGGGGTGCCACGCCCCCTTATCCAGTGCCCGCCTTATTTTCTCAGTAGAAGGATATGGATATGTAGTAAGTTCCTACCGAGTTTCATTGATGTGTGATGTGTAGGTCTAAAGTTATACACGAATCTGGAGTTGATAAAAAAGTGCCACGCCCCTTATCCTACGGCCATAAAATTTTACCAGTGGGACGACACATCGAAGAGGCGACTGCATACGAAATTTCAATGCTGCACGACCTTTAGTTCCAAAGCTAATCGAGATAAAAAATTTTGTTTGTATGGGGGGTGCCACGCCCCCTTATCCAGTGCCCGCCTTATTTTCTCAGTAGAAGGATATGGATATGTAGTAAGTTCCTACCGAGTTTCATTGATGTGTGATGTGTAGTTCTAAAGTTATACACGAATCTGGAGTTGATAAAAAAGTGCCACGCCCATAAAATTTTACCAGTGGGACGACACATCCAAGAGGCGATTGCATACGAAATTTCAATGCTGCACAACCTTTAGTTCCAAAGCTAATCGAGATCAAAAATTTTGTTTGTATGGGGGGTGCCACGCCCCCTTATCCAGTGCCCCCCTTATTTTCTCAGTAGAAGGATATGGATATGTAGTAAGTTCCTACCGAGTTTCATTGATGTGTGATGTGTAGGTCTAAAGTTATACACGAATCTGGAGTTGATAAAAAAGTGCCACGCCCCTTATCCTACACCCATAAAATTTTACCAGTGGGACGACACATCCAAGAGGCAACTGCATACGAAATTTCAATGCTGCACTACCTTTAGTTCCAAAGCAAATCGAGATCAAAAATTTTGTTTGTATGGGGGGTGCCACGTCCCCTTATCCTACGCCCATAAAATTTTACCAGTGGGACGACACATCCAAGAGGCGATTGCATACGAAATTTCAATGCTGCACGACCTTTAGTTCCAAAGCTAATCGAGATCAAAAATTTTGTTTGTATGGGGGGTGCCACGCCCCCTTATCCAGTGCCCCCTTATTTTCTCAGTAGAAGGATATGGATATGTAGTAAGTTCCTACCGAGTTTCATTGATGTGTGATGTGTAGTTCTAAAGTTATACACGAATCTGGAGTTGATAAAAAAGTGCCACGCCCCTTATCTTACGCCCATAAAATTTTACCAGTGGGACGACACATCCAAGAGGCGACTGCATACGAAATTTCAATGCTGCACGACCTTTAGTTCCAAAGCAAATCGAGATCAAAAATTTTGTTTGTATGGGGGGTGCCACGTCCCCTTATCCTACGCCCATAAAATTTTACCAGTGGGACGACACATCCAAGAGGCGACAGCATACGAAATTTCAATGCTGCACGACCTTTAGTTCCAAAGCTAATCGAGATCAAAAATTTTGTTTGTATGGGGGTGCCACGCCCCCTTATCCAGTGCCCGCCTTATTTTCTCAGTAGAAGGATATGGATATGTAGTAAGTTCCTACCGAGTTTCATTGATGTGTGATGTGTAGGTCTAAAGTTATACACGAATCTGGAGTTGATAAAAAAGTGCCACGCCCCTTATCCTACGCCCATAAAATTTTACCAGTGGGACGACACATCCAAGAGGCGACTGCATACGAAATTTCAATGCTGCACGACCTTTAGTTCCAAAGCTAATCGAGATCAAAAATTTTGTTTGTATGGGGGGTGCCACGCCCCCTTATCCAGTGCCCGCCTTATTTTCTCAGTAGAAGGATATGGATATGTAGTAAGTTCCTACCGAGTTTCATTGATGTGTGATGTGTAGTTCTAAAGTTATACACGAATCTGGAGTTGATAAAAAAGTGCCACGCCCATAAAATTTTACCAGTGGGACGACACATCCAAGAGGCGATTGCATACGAAATTTCAATGCTGCACAACCTTTAGTTCCAAAGCTAATCGAGATCAAAAATTTTGTTTGTATGGGGGTGCCACGCCCCCTTATCCAGTGCCCCCTTATTTTCTCAGTAGAAGGATATGGATATGTAGTAAGTTCCTACCGAGTTTCATTGATGTGTGATGTGTAGTTCTAAAGTTATACACAAATCTGGAGTTTATAAAAAAGTGCCACGCCCCTCGTCCTACGCCCATAAAATTTATTGATTAGTGTATTGGGCTCTAGATTAGGCATGTATGCAAAGTTTCAGATCTCTAAGTAGTCGGGAAGACGGTGAAGAATTGATTACTAGATTTGACGACATACCGCGGACATACCGACAGAAAGTGAAGTTAATATAAAGCTTATAAAAATCAACTCCACCAATCGATTTCATATTTCTGATTTTACAATCAGGCTTTCAGCAATCAGTGATTCGAATCAATAAACTTGAAACAGTGATTTGCCCTTGTCAGATTCAAATCACAAAAGTTGATTGGGACTTAAAATCCAAAGGCACCAATCGATTCGCCGCTGTGCTGATTTAACTCCTTCGTGGTGCAATCACCACATTAAGTAAGCTATACAGAGCTGCATTTTTCTGTATTAGAAGGAAAGTTGTGGAATTGAGTTGCAGCTTTAAGATGCTACAGAATAGTATACACATGAAATAAACAACAACTTAAGTATTTTGATTTCAAAATATATGAATGCATATAACTGGCCCTAATCGCATAAGTTTGAACATTGCGCAAATTTATCAAGTGTGTTAAATGAATCCATCTTCTTTGGCATAACCCTATTACACTTTTGTGGCGGCAGTGGTTTGCACAGTGGTTTTCTGTGCGGTTGCTCTTCAAACGGATGCGAGACAGTGATGCCTATTCTTCTTCCAAACTTCCAAAAAGTAATGCGATTCACTCAGCTTCATTTTACGGAACAGAAAATGCTTTGAAAATGCTACGGACTAATAAAAGTGCCTGCAAAATAACCAAATAAGGGCACTAAAATAGATATGAGACGATAAATCCATTTTCATTAACGTATCAGTTTTATAAATGCACAAAATCTGAATCTGAAAATCTGGAACTTGAATCAGATAAAGATGAATCGATTCGCTATGCTTGATTGCAGAATCAGCTTTAGAATCAAGTAGGGTGAAATCACTGTTTCAAATTAAATCTGATTGAACTTTTCGCAACTCTGCTAGTGTAATGCGATTTTAAATCAATTTTATTATTTTTTCGTTTCAATATTCCGAAAAATGCATAAGTGGAGCAAGGTTGTCGATATATGTTACCCTTTAAAAAGCAGTCAACTTCGTCTGTAAGAAAATATTTGTTTATGGAAAGATAAGACGTTCCCTCCGAATATTTCTATACCTACACTGTTACGCCATTGTGTTGTTTTTTCCCACTTGATTTGCGAATTGACCTTATGTTTTTTGGCGCTTGTCTTAACTCCCGGCTGCTTCTGCTGCCGTGGAAGCTTTCACTTTCAAAGGCATGTCACGTTTTAGTGTCTGATTGTTGTCTTCGTGCTTCGAAAGGCTGCAGCTTGAGCATCAGCTTTTTACGGCAATAAGTGGAAGCGAGTGTGTGGGAAGCGTAAACAAGCATCGAGGGATATGCTAAATGATTGCTGCACTTGGGCCCAGAGTGCATTGTCCTGAGTGGCATTGCTGTTGCAGTACTCCTTTTTTGCTGCGTCAGCATTATCCATCTAAGCAACGAATAATACATAATATGAAAAGAGAGCCCATCTCTCTCTTCTCTAAAGTAGCAGCTGCAGTTGTGCCCGTAGACACATAAGATCCTATATACCCCACAGTCGGGTATCTGACCCGGATTTCGTGAATTAATTCAAAAAGTGAAATGAAGATATGTATCTCAAGTTTATAATAGTTTTTGGTATCGCGAAAAAGTAGATAAAATTGAGCATCACTGGGTGAAAAAATAAATGTTCTTTATTGAACGGTATCATCTCAGCATGCTTTGCAAAGTGCATATTTATTCATTAGGGGTATTCCCGATCCGGTGCGAATGGTCATGCAATAAAGCGTATGCAAAATATTTTTCCACCTTTTGCATACACAACAACAAAACACACTGGTTTGAATTTGCATTAGTCAATAGTTTCCTAGACCAAAATCTAATCTTGTGCAAATGGGCTGGTATTTTTGCAATTGCAAATTTTGTAGCATAACAACAAAAAACAACACATAAAACCCGTAGTTTATATTTGCTATGCGATTGCAACCCTGAATTACAATCTGACAGCAGATACAGAAAATTAAATAAAAAACTTATTAAAATAAGTAAGGCAGTAATCAGTCGAGTTTCACCGACAGAGTAATACCCTACACCAAGTAACTGAGTGCGCGGACCACGCCCATTTTTTGATAGTTAAAAGGTTTTCTTACCAGTAATGAAGTGACCAAATATGGACGGACTGGTGTATATGTTATGGACGTTATAGGGATTTTCCGCTTACCGTCTATATAGTGGGCATTTTTGACAAACTAAAAGATATTTCTAATAGGACTATTTATACCAAATATTGATACTTTGACTGGTGTACAACAGAAATTATCGGTATATTTAATTTACCCCATTCGTGGTGGGCAGACCACGACCATTTTTGAAAAGTTTAAATTTATTCATACAAGCAATGAAGTGACAAAATCGGGACGCTCTGGTGTGTATATTATGGAAGTTATGGGGATTTCCCGTTTACCGCCTATATAGGGGGACCACGGCCACTTTAACGTATGACATAGAAGACTGACCCCTCAACTTGAGATGCAAATATTATTCTTTTCAATGAGTAATTAGACAAATTCCGAGGTAATGGGACTTACAGGCTCATTGTGGGCGTGTCCTTTGACTCGGAACTTAAACTAAGTTGAGGGTAACTCTCACTGTGTACGAAAGTTTTTTCAAATCGGACAACTCCTTTCTCTACTGCGGTCACGGACAGACGGACAACCGGAAATCAAGACAGAAAGTGTTTCTGATCATTTCTATATACATACTTATGTCTATACCTAGGACGGCTCCTTTAATGCGTTACGATTTTCGCACAAAGTTATTATACCCTATTACCATAGGTGTAGGGCAGTGATGCCTAGAGTCTATACTTTCGATGCTCATTTGTTTTTGTAAAAACTCTTGGTATAGACCGAGATTTCTTCACACAGACACAACTCTTCGGACTAAGCAGTACGAAAAACACAAAATTGTTATTTTCTTTTCGTCTGCCAGCTCGCGCGCATATGCTTTGTTGGTACACTTTTGTGACAGTTATCTTCAACACAGACTTTGTTGTTGTCTTGCGCATGATTTCGAGCAAAAAATTGTGCAGCTGTGGAATGAGAAGCACTTGAAAAAATTTTTGCTCATATGTATTAAGTTTTAAATTTAAATTATTCTTTGCAAAATGAATAACATATCTGTAGAAGAGAAGTGGGGAATTGATTTTTTTTCACTCATAATTTTAAGGCTGAAGTGCAATGTTTAATATGCTTCCAAATAATTCAGACGAACCAAAAGCATAATATTGAAAGGCATTTCATACAGATTACGTAGCTGATAAGATAGCAGGTGGATTAAGAGAAGAGTTAGTTATAGAGTTGAAAGTTTTTTTTGTTTTCATTACATATGTATAACTTAAGCAGAATATTCGATTCATTTTTTTTACAGTGTACATGTTGAGCAAATTTTTTTTTTTTTTTTGTATCATAACAAAGTTTGTATTTATTGGTGTTCACTCTTCCATAAGTTACTTCTGGGCATCTCTGTTGTAGGGTATACAAAATATTATAAAAAAAAACTATAAAAATAAGCCTTTATTCCTTAAATGTACTAAAAAGTAGAAAATAAATTGTTTCCAAGTCACTCGTATCTTACTATCCATAAAAGCTTCGGCGCTCAAAACCTATATTCACACTTATCTTTCATTACTAGAATCTATTTGCAAAAAATTAATTAGATTAAATATTGTTTCAATTGGTTGACAAATTTTGAAAACATGAGCGCCCCAAGCTTTTATTGAGCACGTGCGTTCGCAACGAATAACTGAAAGCAACAGAGCAAAGCGTGATTTTGTGATGTTTATATACATCAGTACTTCTTCTTCCCTGTTTGGCTCTGATTGGGTGTTGCTCAATTTAATTCTATTTAATTTAATAGGAGTACTTCTGCTTTCCCGTCTGTCCCGGAATATTTGTTCATGTATTTGTTGTGATTTAATGAAATATCTATTTAATATTATTTGTACGGGCCTAAATTAGGCATAAATCTAGGTCATTACAGATTTCGTATTCTATAAATACGGCAAAATTATATAAAATGCGATGAAACCTGGCTCCTGGCCCGTCTGTCCCTACGTGCTTCTTCTATCTGTGCTTTGATTGGCTATTGCAGTTTCGCTAATAACTTTGTTTAAAGTACAAAATTTTAATTGATTGATTCATGTATTGTCCGCGTTTTTACGCATGTATGCAAAGTTTCAGATCTCTAAGTAGTCGAGAAGTGGGTGAAAAATTGATTACTAGATTTTACTACATACATATAAACCTGAAGTGAAGTTAATTAAAAGCTTATAATATAAAATGACAGAGTTTAAGAAAATTAAACGCGACCGAGCAAACAAAGATGAAGTTTTGAGAATTTTAGACTTTCTAATGGAAGCACCGTGCTTTGAAGTAAGTACAAGTTATAAATATCTAAAGATTTAGTTATGAGCTTCTATTTTCTTCTCATTTGTAGTTTCCAACGGCTCAGATTTTTTACAAGATATTGATTGAGAAGAAAGATATTGGTGCGACCTGGGACTTATTTCGCTGGAAAGTGCGATACCTTAGATCAACATTTAAATAGGGCAACGATTGGCTTAAGTCCACAGGTGCCAGGGTGCTGGAAGCAGATGAAGGAGTCAGAAGCGTTGAAGGTAAGTCAGCCCTATATTTTTAAGAAAATGCGCTTTGTGACTATCATTTGCATACTTTCAGGAAAAGTTTTGAAGCTATGGTCACACTACGACAAGTTAAAAATTATACATATTCGGAACAAAGCCTGCTGCTGAAAATGTTGAAGTCGTGATTGATACAGGAGTTGTGGACGATCTCATAGAAGTAGATCCTGATTGCTGGGCTTCCATCGATTGCTTCTCTGAGTGCATTTCAACAAATCAACAAAATTCGGACGTTAGCGACTACGACAAAAATCGAACAACACAACGCCAAACATTGCTTTTAAGAGGCATCAGCGCGCAGGAGTTAGCTGAAAATATGATAAAACGTATGCCGAAGACATCGATGGCGAATTTAGCAGAGCTCCAAGCAGACCGCACACGCCTCTGCAAAAAATGCGTTTAGACTTCGAACAGTGCAAATATGAGAAGCAACTTGAATGATAGTAAAAAAATGTTTTGTTTTTGTAGGAACCACATAAAATACAATTTTAATTTGACGTCAAAATCTAAACAAATATAAAAAAGTTACAAAATCTTCTAAACAAGCTCTTAAAAATAAACTACTAACTTAAGCTACTAAGAGAAGCCGAAGATCGCTGACGTGGCCGACATCGAGATGGAGGAAGCGGACGAAGCTGCAAGAGGATCCGAACCAGAGATATTACCGTCCCGGCTTACCCCTGGTCCGGACCGAGGTAGACACTTACCGAGGGCCAGACCATACACAAGAAATCCTCACGATCCGGATGGAGCGGCTCACATATGACCGGTTCCACGTTGCTCCCGGAACCCGTACTCGTCGTCGAGGAACCGCCGTCCCCAACAGCCCTGTGCGGACGCGCGGCTAGCGCCGAACCCAGGCCAGACCCCAGCTACAACGCTGAAGAAACAGAATGCAGCTGCACTGAGCGTGCTCCCCAGCCTTGAGCCCGCGCCTCGGCTACCGACTTGTCAAGATAGTGACTCCCCAGGCCGCTACCACAACGCCGCACATGTAACCTAGAATAAGCATGAGAGAAAATTAGGCCATACAAAGAATCTGACCCAGGTGTCCGTAATTTCCGTAATCTAAAAGAATTATCTGTTGGCGAACCTGTGGCACCCGCTGAGCCTACCCCAGCCAAAAGCTTCGTTACAATGCGTACGTCCGTAACAAATAACTGAAAGCAATAGAGCAACGCGTGCTTTTTTTTGTGCTGCTTATATACAGCAATGCTTCTTCTTCCAGGTATGTGCTGAGTGGCTGTAGCCGAATTTAATTCTATTTAATTTAATATTGGTGCTTTGCCTTGTCCGTCTGTCCTTTGCTTAATTTTGGTTAGTTTTTGTTGAACAGAAGCGCCTCTCCTTGCCCGTCTGCTCCTGGAACATAAGTCGATGTATTTGATGTGATTTATTGTTGTACATATGTATGCACATATCTATGTATGTACTTTTCTATTTAATATTTATTGTGATGCCTAGTATGTATGTTTATTGGTAATGGCCTAAATTAGGTGACTTGGGAACAATTTTTCCTTCTGTTTAGTACATTAAATGAATAAAACCTTATTTTTTTAATAATTTCTTTGTGTTTATTATATTTTCTACTTTTTATTCTTTCATAAATTCATTTGAGATGTAAAATTTTTCGCAAAGAATAATCCAACCGGTGTTATTATTGGATGATTATTCGAAGAAATCGAATCGTGTTTCACACAAAGTAACAATAACGGAAGTTTGGAGTATTTCTAGACGTTGTACAGTATGGTCAGAAAGTGCTTCAGCTAAAATTTCACTGAAGCGACACACTGGAAGAAAGTAAACCATTTGAGAATCGGAGGGAATGCAGTGGTTCAGAGGTGATCCCACTACACACCGGCCGCGTTGAAGGGCTTGCAGTCTTCAAGTCTATACTGGTAGCACCGCCAACTTGTGGATAGGACAGCAATTGATGCTCCCTTTAATGGCGACGTCGGCAATCGTGACATATCCGTTCTGCCCTCGAATTACTTCGACGACTGCTGCGGTGGGGCGTTGTGTTCGTGGACAACGACAAGCTCTCCTACGACGTGGTTCGGTTGCCCCTTGGCCCAATCAACAGATAGTCTTTTGACCACGCGCGTCAGAACTGCTGCTTGAGATAGCAGACAAGTCGCCATCTCCTTAAGCAGGCCATTTGCATGGGAGGTACCTTATTTGGTGTCAGCGCTCGTGGCGTGGTCCACCCACTGCATAGGCGGCAACAATTTTCCGGTAAAATGGCTCTCAATTGACTACTTATGCATTTAAACGAATGAAATTTGGTTCCCAAGTTTAGATATGGGTCCTACATGCCATATAAGAAAATGGGCGTGGTCCGCCCACAGGCGGTAAGCTTAAATTCCTCATAACTTCTGTAATATACACACCAGAGCATCCATATTTGGTCATTTCATTGCAGGTGAGAATATGTTTATATTCTCGAAAAATGGGCGTGGTCCGCCCACCATGGGGCGGTAAACTTAATATACCGATAATTTCTGTTGTACACCTGTCAGAACATTAATATTTGGAATATATGGACCTATTCCTAATAGGAATACCTTGTAGTTTGTCAATAATGGGCATGGTCCGTCTATATATGTAGGTGGTACATTTAAAATACCACAATTTCATTTCTTTCAGAGCACCCACCGTCCCACGCCTTACTAGGTGTAGGTCACTATTACCTTCCTTACTTGTTACTATTGTTTCTTGGGTTTTTATTGTTGTCATTTGTGTAAATTTTACAGGTTTGATATCGCGTTAACTGAGCTTTAACCAACGTAGCTAAAGCCTGTTCGTTTCTTATTTTCTTGCTTCTCCATCGATTCGCTTGAGTATTTTTTGTTGACTATTTATGTAACGACTTAGAAGCCTCAATATTTACTGCAGCTTTTAGATTTCCTTTATTAGCAAAAGCAATAGTAAGCAACAAATAACTATCTCGTAAAATTTTCGAGTTTTTAGTGTATAAGTGACACTCTTCAGATGTAACTTCTTTACGGTCGCGTTTTGCTTTATTATACACAACAAAAAAACCAATAAAAGTGTCGGACCAGTGCCAGCTTTAATAAAACGCTCTTTTACTCTGTGCCCTCTCGTCCATTGCAATTTAAAATAGCTGACAAAATCGTCCAAAATCTCACCCAATTTCTTTCTACATATCTGCATTTGCCGTACCCGTGGGATTTTGGTTCCCATATGCGCATTTTAACTGGGAAAAAATAGTTAAGTAATTCCGTAGCAAAGTCCTTAAGAGCTGCAGACGGGCTTATGTAAATCATTTTAACACAAGTAAATTTCTTTAAGATTTTGTTGGCTTTTTATATATCGAGTTTTCGCTTTTCTAAAGAATTGCGTACGGACCATTAGGTGCGACAATGATAAGAACACATGCTATATTAAAGGCAGGTTAAGAGAACTCGAGTGGAAGTGAAATCAAAAGTGAATTTGAAGTCGAGTGAAAATGTTTTTGGTGTCCTAGAATCTAGAAATCGAACGATTTCAATTCCACATGTTCATTTTGAACTCGCTGTAATTTTTCTACTCGCTAAATTTTCGATCAGCTGATCGTTGTATGGCAAAATAAAAATCAAAACAGAAATTGTTTATATTGGGAAAAATAAGTGTATTATTTGCATATTCTTTTAAATTTAGTGTAAATAATTTGGAAAAAATTAATACAAAGATTTTTTGGATGTGGTGCTCTTTATTTTCATCATTGCTGTCAATAGAGCTGTGTTTTTCCGTGGAATTGTTTACTTCTTTAAATTCCCTCCATATTTGTTTTGTGCTGTTGAGATTTTCTGTACCATCTTGTACCATTTTTTTCACTTGCATCGTAATTGTTGCTATGGGATTGTTTGCTCCTTGATAAATTTTGTGATAGAGGAAACGCTACTTATAGCAGCAGAAGCACAATCAGGGGAAGCACAAGCAGCAGAGGAAGCGGCAGAAGCATCTCTCTCAATTTCACTCGAAAGTGAAATCTGGAACCTGCCTGTATATAAAAAAAACTTTTTAAAGATATGCTTTTATTCATTTAATGTACTACAAAGTAGAAAATAAATTGTTTCCAAGTTTCCTGTATCTTACTATCCATAAAAGCTTGGGCGCTCATGTGTTCAAAATTTGTCAAACATTTCATACAATATTCAACTTTATCACCTATATTAACTTTTTCCGTAAACTCCTGTATTCATTTAAATTCACACTATGGTTAATATTGTTAAAGTAATGATAAGATAAGTGTGTATGTATATACGTATGTTTTGAGCATGTTTGAGCGCCCAAGCTTGCATAAACCGTACTGAGTTTAGCATGCCTGAGGACGGTCGCAGTCCGATGCGAATTTAGGCATGACGCAGTAAACAAACTGCAACAAACGGTCGTTGATAGTCCAATTTCTACACAATTTAACGCCACTGTAAACAAAAACAATAAGCAGCTGTATTGAAATCATTATGTACTTCGGCTTTTCTTTTTCGATTAGTTCTATTTTTAGCAGCAGTGTATTTTATATTTTAAAATTTGTGCAGGAATGGTCAAATGAGAGTTTTGATATACTCGAGCAAATAGTGGTGATAGCGCGGCGAGTAGGTGTTGGCTTAGGAACCGAAGAGGCATGGGTTCGCGACCGACTCTGGACCGACAGTCTTTTATAAGCTTTATATTTCCTCTACTGTTTTCTTCCTTAATTAAGTACTGGAAGTGCGAATTAGAATTAGCACATATTGTTTTGTAAGCGGAGAGCACTGGAGTAGTAGGAAGCCTTTTCAGAAAAACAAATAAAAGGCAAAGCAAATAAAAAAATAAAAAAGCTTATAATAAAATTTAAAACTTCGGAGCCGGTTTTGTATCCACGACCTACCGAATGGAAGCGCAAGACTCCCTACCCACTGGGCTACACATCGAATCCCAGTGGGTAGATGGATATACATATGTATCTTTGAATAAGCGATCTCTCTTCTATACACTAAAATCATGGTTTCAAATAATATTTTTAAGATTGATTCATGTATTGTCAGCCTGTTTACGCATGTATGCAATGTTTCAGATCTCTAAGTAGTCGGGAAGTGGGTGAAAAATCGATTATTAGATTTGACTACAAACAGAAAGTCAAGTTAATAATAAAATTATATAAAAAAAAACTTTTTAAAAATAAGCTTTAATTTATTTAATGTACTAAAAAGTAGAAAATAAATTGTTTTTAAGTCACCTGTATCTTACTATCCATAAAAGCTTGGGGCGCTCATGTGTTCAATATTTGTCAAACAGTTACCACAATATTTTATTTAAATAATTTTTTGCAAATAGATTCTAGTAATGAAAGATATGTTGAATTTGGATATTGAGCGCACAAGCTTTTATTGATAGTAAGATACAGGTGACTTAAAAACAATTTATTTTCTACTTTTTAGTACATTAAATAAATTAAAGCTTATTTTTAAAAAGTTTTTTTTTATATAATTTTATTTTCTACTTTTTAGTCTTCCATAAATTCAATTTTAGAGCTCTGAAATTTTTCACAAAAAGAATTTAAAACTTGCAGAGCAGTACACAATATTTAGGGTATTCACAGTGTTTCCTATCGTCAGATGTCATATCCTCAATTTAACAAATAATACGGCTGTGATCGACCCTAATATTCGTGGCATATTTGTGACGCGGTGAGTTGTTGCTATTTTGCCAGCAGGGCGCGGCAAGTAAGTTCCTATCGTTTTTCATTGATGTGTGGTGTACCTATAATTATAGACTGAAGCCCAAGTGTGTAGTTGCTTGAAAAGTGCCACGCCCCCTGTCCTACGCCCATAAAATTTTACCAGTGGGACGACACATCCAAGAGGCGACTGCATACGAAATTTCAATGCTGCACGACCTTTAGTTCCAAAGCTAATCGAGATCAAAAATTTTGTTTGTATGGGGGGTGCCACGCCCCCTTATCCTACGCCCATAAAATTTTACCAATGGGACGACACATCCAAGAGGCGACTGCGTACGAAATTTCAATGCTGCACGACCTTTAGTTCCAAAGCAAATCGAGATCAAAAATTTGGTTTATATGGGGGGTGCCACGCCCCCTTATCCTACGCCCATAAAATTTTACCAGTGGGACGACACATCCAAGAGGCGACTGCATACGAAATTTCAATGCTGCACGACCTTTAGTTCCAGAGCTAATCGAGATCAAAAATTTTGTTTGTATGGGGGGTGCCACGCCCCCTTATCCTACGCCCATAAAATTTTACCAATGGGACGACACATCCAAGAGGCGACTGCGTACGAAATTTCAATGCTGCACGACCTTTAGTTCCAAAGCAAATCGAGATCAAAAATTTGGTTTATATGGGGGGTGCCACGCCCCCTTATCCTACGCCCATAAAATTTTACCAGTGGGACGACACATCCAAGAGGCGACTGCATACGAAATTTCAATGCTGCACGACCTTTAGTTCCAAAGCTAATCGAGATCAAAAATTTTGTTTGTATGGGGGGTCCCACGCCCCCTTATCCAGTGCCCCCCTTATTTTCTCAGTAGAAGGATATCAATATGCAGTAAGTTCCTACCGAGTTTCATTGATGTGTGATGTGTAGTTCTAAAGTTCTACACAAATCTGGAGTTTATATAAAAGTGCCATGCCCCTTGTCCTACGCCCATAAAATTTATTGATTCATGTATTGGGCTCTAGATTAGGCATGTATGCAAAGTTTCAGATCTCTAAGTAGTCGGGAAGTGGGTGAAAAATTGATTACTAGATTTGACGACATACATACCTGATTTGAAGTTAATATAAAGCTTATAAAAAGCTTATAATACAATAATAATGAATGCATTTTGAATGAAGAATCGCACTTTCTGCAAAATTTCAATATTCTCCAAATTGCAGAATTTAGTCGTATCTTTTTTTGCAAATCCGACGCTACGAGCCGGCACGATTGCTGCATGGCTTTAATGGCACTTTCTACAGTGGCTGTGAATCCGTTGACCAGGAAGCGTTAATGCAATTTGCAGCGACATACAAGCGCAACCCCTGGTTCAACGCTGCAGTTGATGCATGCACATATCTTTTGTACGCTTCGTCACGTAGACGCAGAACTAATCCGTCAAAGTTTAGGAAAACGCATTTTCTCTCCAGCCGCACGACGCGATCGGAAAAAATTTCACCGGCAGTTTTTAGGCCACGCCATATTTAAAAATGTTCGCTAATAGTCCTCGATTTCAACATTCTTACTTCGTATGGGAAATAATAATTTTGGTAATTCAAACTAAAAATTACACTTAAGTTAAGTTGAAAAATTTTTCGTGTTATTATTCAATTATGAGACAATGAGGGGGTTCCAGAAGTACCCGACCTGACGTATGCACGACGGCACTTTTCGAAAGAAAAAAATTACTTTAATTGAAATTTCCAGCTTTATATGTATGATCATGTTTGCAGATGCTACGTTGTTAAGCAAATTTGACTGACTACGTTATGGGTTCTTTCATAGCCAAAATCTTCAAACTTATCTGCACCACCAGCAGCAATATTCTAGATTGTTTTTTCTTAAGGTCACCTAGTTAAATCCAGTAGCGTTAATTTTAATTATTAGTTATTAGGTAGATTTATCTTTTATGCATTGAGCAAATTATCTTTCTTCGCGTACATTTTAGCACAGAAAATTTTCATTTTCGCCAATATTGATATGTATATTTAAAATCGATTTTTACAGCCCTATTCTTGCGTTCCCGTCACAATTGATTGTGACACAATTGTGATCCGCTTTCTTGTGACGAGCTTTCTTCAACCCTATTCCTTGCCAACCGTATCACGAAAAGAGCTTTGCGAAGTTCTTTGCTGTAAAAACAGCTGTTTGTGCTTCCTCTTCTTAAAAAATAAACGAAAAATGGAAACAAAAAAAGCGGAAAGTGAATATTTTTTGGAAATTTTCAATAATTTGGTGTTTTATCTTATTTCTTTTAATTTCTAGACATCGTATATTTAACAGGAGGACGTAGGAGCAGCTGCAGCATTTCATTCAAAGTTGCAAACAGCACCCAGAGCAGCAAGCCGGGAAAACAGCCCGATAGCGCTGCGAGCAGTGCAAAATTTGTGGGAGCAGTGGCAGAGGACCTCGAACTCCCAATATAAAGGAGTTTTAGCAGCAGGCCATACATGTGTTGTGTTTTTAAAATTGTGTAACTTCCTTTAAATTTAAATTGCTGCAATAAAAAAATTTCACTTTTTGCTTCCAAATTTACGTTTTACAACAGCTGTTTTCGCTTGTGACCTCCTAATGCGACCGTCACAATTTTTGTCACATTGATACGTTTCGAGCTTTTGATTCCTGTTCCGAATAAGGAAAAGTAAAAATTGTGACGAAATGCTCTAATGTGACGAAATGAGTATTGTGACGGTCGCAGGAATAGAGCTGTTATTATAAGCTTTATATTAACTTCACTTTCCGCAGTATGTCAGCGGTATGTCGTCAAATCTAGTAATCAATTTTTCACCCACTTCCCGACTACTTAGAGATCTGAAACTTTGCATACATGCCTAAACACGAGCATGATACATGAATCAATAAATTTTATGGGAGTAGGATAAGGGGCGTGGCATTTTTTTTCAACTCAAGATTTGTGTATAACTTTAGAACTACACATCAATGAAATTTGGTAGGAACTTACTACATATCCATATCCTTCTACTGGGAAAATAAGACGGGCAGTGGACCAGTGGGCGTGGCACCGCCCATACAAACAAAATCGTTTATATAGAATAGCTTTGGAACTAAAGGTCGTGTAGCATTGAAATTTCGTATGCAGTCGCCTCTTGGATGTGTCGTCCCACTGAAAAATTTTATGGGCGTAGGACAAGGGGCGTGGCACTTTTCAAGCAACTACACACTTGGGCTTCAGTTTATAATTATAGGTACACCACAAATCAATGAAACACGATAGGAACTTACTCGCCGCGCCTTGCACGCAAAATAGCAACAACTCACCGCGCCAAAGCTGGTCAAACTGATGCTCAAGCAGCAGCGGTGGCTCACTGGCCATAGCTGAGTAAATTGGTAGTTATTAAACTTTGTTGAGAAGCTTTTTTATCATGGCTATACTGCCAACTAGCTTGCGAGAGACGGCGCACACTGGCTCGTTTGGCCGAATCACGTGGCAAAAATAATCTTTTTTGTAGAAAGATTTACCAAAACTATTATAATATAATAGTATACATATTATGTATGTATTTGATAAGGAATTGATCGTATATTAAGAAAAGGTCGTAGTGAAAATTTAAACTTATTTGCATAAGCACCTTGGCATGTAGAGCTAGTCAAAGTTGACTGATTTTTCAACCACACCAAAAAAACCAAATTTGGGAAAGAAAATTCATGTTTTAGTTAAAAAAACTGTGATACGGCTGCACAAAACTTCGATTTTTAAAATAGAAAAGCAGAAAACAACAAGTAAGGAAGCATCAGTCGGGTTTCACCGACAGAGTAATACCCTACACCAAGTAACTGAGTGGGCAGACCACCCCCATTTTTGGAGAACTAAAAGGTGTTCTTACCAGCAATGAAGTGACCAAATATGGACAGACTGGTGTATATATTATGGAAGTTAAAAGGATTTTTCGCTTACCGTCTATATAGTGGGCGGACCACGCCCATTTTTTTTTATGATGTAGAGGGCCTGTACCTTACCTTAAATACCAAATACCATTCCTTTTAATGAATATTTGAACAAATTTAAGCAATTTTACTGTAAATTTTCCGGGGTTGTGGGACTTACTGGCCCGTTGTGGGCGTGTCCTTCTACTGATTTTACTAATCGCGGAACTTGAAGTAGTGGAAGGTTCACTGCGACTGTGTGCCAAATTTGGTCTAAATCGGACAACTCCTTCTTTCTCTCCTGTGGCCACGGACAGACGGACAGACTGATAGACGGACAACCGGAAATCAAGACAGAACGTGATTCTAAGCATTTCCATATACATACCTACTTATGTCTATACGTAGGACGGCTCCTTTAATGCTTTACAATTTTCGCACAAAGCTATTATACCCTATTACCATAGGTGTAGGGTATAAAAAAAAATTTTGTGTTTTTATTTTTTTATAAATGGCATTTTTAATAACATTTTTATAAGCTTTATATTAGGTTCACTTTCTGTCGGTATGTCGTCAAATCTAGTAATCAATTTTTCACCCACTTCCCGACTTCTTAGAGATCTGAAACTTTGCATACATGCCTAAACACGAGCACAATACATGAATCACTAAATTTTATGGGCGTAGGATAAGGGGCGTGCCACTTTTTTATCAACTCCAGATTTGTGTATAACTTTAGAACTACACATCACACATCAATGAAACTCGGTAGGAACTTACTACATATCGATATCCTTCTACTGAGAAAATAAGGCGGGCACTGGATAAGGGGGCGTAGCACCGCCCATACAAACAAAATTTTTGATCTCGATTAGCTTTGGAACTAAAGGTCGTACAGCATTAAAATTTCGTATGCAGTCGCCTCTTGGATGTGTCGTCCCACTGGTAAAATTTTATGGGCGTAGGACAGGGGACAAATTTCAGAGCTCTAAAATTTAATTTATGGAAGACTAAAAAGTAGAAAATAAAATTATATTTAAAAAATTTTTTTTAAGAATAAGCTTTAATTTATTTAATGTACTAAAAAGTAGAAAATAAATTGTTTCCAAGTCACCTGTATCTTACTATTAATAAAAGCTTGTGCGCTCAAAACCTATGTATATTCACACTTATCTTTCATTACTAGAATCTATTTACAAAAATAAATTAAATAAAATATTGTATCAATTGGTTGACAAATTTTGAACAAATGAGCGCCCCAAGCTTTTATTGATTTAATATATTCTTGCCGTATTTATAGAATACGAAATGTGTAATCACCTACATTTATATCTGATTTAGGCCCCTACAAATAATATTATATATATATGTAGATCATTAAATAAATTACAGCAAATACATGAACAAATGTTCCGGGGACAGACGGGCTAGGAGGAGCGCTGCTATTCAACCGAAAACAACGAAAATCAAGAAAAGGGCAGACGGGCAAGGAAAAGTACTCCTATTAAATTAAATAGAATTAATTTCAGCAACAACCAATCAGAGCACAACAGGGAAGAAGAAGCACTGCTGTATATAACGAGCAGCTGTAGCAAAAGCGGACAGAACTGTACGAGCTGCCAAGCAAAGAGGTTATCTGATTTTTCACTCTTTGTTGTTTCTTTTGGTTGAATTCTAACCTCAACAAGTAAGGAAGGATCAGTCCGGTTTCACCGACAGAGTAATACCAAAGAGTATGTTAATATAATAGAGTGCGCATCACTCAAATTTTCGGCAAATCGAAGTGAGGGCCATTTTCCAAATTTCGGTCGCGGCAAAGGGGGACACAAGAACTACTCAACCGCTCACAGCATTTCGTTGACCGTCGTTGATTTGGCATTTTGTGCGTGCTCGTCTGCTACTGAGCGCACAAAAGAGCAAATATGAAAAAAACACTTTCTCACAATGTTAGTATGTCTTGTATGTGCGGTATGTATGTATATCGAATGTGTATACATATTTGCAGCTGCTCTTCCTCTTTCTCATCATTTTTGTACTCAAATGAAGATCGTGTGCATGTGCTCTGCTGCCTAGCGGGAGTTCCGCCAACAACAAATACAAGGAATCAGAGCCGAGCTCGTCTATACGATTTTGACATCATCTGAATACTGTTTTGGCCGGGAGCACAAAAGCAGTTTGCAGAAAGTTTTTGAATGTTGGGAAATGTTTTTCTGGGAGTCAATAGCCAACTTCAAATTTGAAAAAGAATGCTTGTTTGGTTTTTTTTTCATCTTATTTTTTCTTATAAAAGTCGGTCAGTTTGACAAACTTTTCGCAATTTCCACAACACGGTTCCTAAAGAAGGGCGTAACAGGCCGGGGTGCCAAGTTAGACGCCTGTCGGGAGTGCCGGTGAAGCCGTGGAGTATGTTGCTAGCGGACAGGGGCGGCGATTGGAATCGCTGGTGGTAGGATATCAATTTCAATAAAACCACCGAACTTCACTCGCACTATGTGCAATGCACTTTCTTTATTCTTTCTCACTTCAAACTTAAACTTACTTTAATATACAGTATGTGGTATGGCTTGTAGGTTGGTGGAACCGGGGGTCGGATTTGCGGTCGTCCTTCAGTGAATGTGGGGATTTGCTATAGCTCACAATTTATAGGCTACACTTCGAGATAAAGTCACTTTGGAAAAAAAAACTTCTGTTGGCTTGTGATATCTTCGGGGATTGCGCAATCAGTCCTAAAGGTAATGGAGGACGATCCCAATCCGATCCCCTGTTCTACTTTGTTTCAAAAAAAATATAAGTCCTGAGGTTGGCAGCTTTGAGCTGGGGCAAAAGCTCTTGGCCCCACTGGGCAGCGGCTTGCCATTCAAAGGTGGCCAGACGTAGACATCCCGCCCACCTTGCAGCATCACTGCAACCAACAGTGCACACGGGGGGATGATGAAAAATATTCAATAATAAATATATAAATATAGTAGTACAAAAGTTGCATTTTCATTCTTATTCAGTGCAATTCTTTGTTATGATTTCGGCGGGGGTTTTGTCGGCGGTGGTCACAGCTCACCACTTCGGGGATAGTGCCGACTGGCTGCCTCGGGGCAGTAGGAATACGGGTATCGCGCGTCTTTACTTCGTTGGCGCCGCTTCTGCGCTTGGGTGATCCGTTCGGGTATGAGCGAGCCGCGTCTAGGTCGACGCGATTGGGAGGACGCCTCTGGCCTGGAATACGTGGCGGTCGCGGGCAATGCGAGCGAGGCATTGCTCCGTTTCCGTTCACCCTAGGTCGGGCCGTGTAGCCAAGAGAGTGCGGTGTTGCTTCTAACCGCATCAACGCCCTCCCGTCGACCACGGCGGCGGACGGGCAATACGGGCGCGGCATTGCTCCGGCAGCGGCTGTGGCCGACCGTTCTGGCGAACTCTCAGCTGGGCAATACGGGCGCGGTATTGCTCCAGACTGATCGCCCGCTCGCTCATCGTCGCTTCGTGGTACTGGCCCAACGAACGTCCAACCAA
The DNA here is from genome assembly GCA_963457695.1 of Neria commutata. Lineage (NCBI taxonomy): Eukaryota > Metazoa > Arthropoda > Insecta > Diptera > Micropezidae > Neria > Neria commutata. The sequence continues at coordinate 31,446,617 of OY735245.1, forward strand.
ATATGGTTTCCTGGGCCACCAACGTACCTAAAACATTTGATCGGAGTCCGGATAAAATTATTTGCGGGTTCGGCTCCAAGCAAAATGTCTACAGCGCCGCTTGCGTGTAGAGCTGGATCAGCCAGCGGTATATCGGGGAGCGCCTTTCGAACGTCGGAGGGGTGAGTCGAACGGGATGGGAGATATCCCGTGAGTCGGGGGAGAATGTGAGCGGCCGTCTCGATTCTTTTGCCCGGATCGCGGGGTGAACTTATGACCAGTTCGCAAGCTCTACTGGTATTGGCCGATACCACACTATTCAGTCCGGACACTTGGGCCTGAATTTCGTGACAAGGAAGCTTAATAGTTTTCTGCAATCTTTCGGAAATAAATGTCCTCTCAGACCCCGAACCTATAAGTGCCCGTGCCGAAAATGTTTCCCCGCGATGGCAAATATTTACCATGGCGGTTCCCAACAAAACATTCTTTTGACTCATGGAACACGATTGGGCGTGTTCACGCGGAGGTTGGCTCGAAGTACTGTTGTGTGTTTGAGCGGAGAGTCCGGGGCGAGAGGGCACGGGGCGATCAGTGTCATGTGAGGAATGGGATGAACTAGAGTCACGAGGATGGCGGGGGTGATCAGAGTCCCGGAGTGGACGAAGGTGATCAGAATCACGGGGCGAACGCGGTTCAACATAATTATCGGATGGACCAAGATTACTGTATTGTTCGGGGGACTGTGGCATGTGCAAAAGCATGTGATGCCGCTGTTTGCACTTTAAGCAGTTGAACGGGCTGTGGCAATCCTTTAACTCATGAGAATGAGCTAGGCAATTGCCACAGAGCTGCAACCTGCGTACTGCGGCCCATCGATCCTGGACCGTCATGTCCAGGAATTGATTGCAAGCCTTCAACACATGGCGCGTGGAGGCACAAAACTGGCAGAGGGGGCTGCTCATGTGCGCATGGTACGATTTGAACTTTCGCACTGCTCCATCATGGGGATAAGTCGGGGATCGGGGGGTTTCCTTGGCCGGTAATTGGGACCTAAAATCCGACACGGTCTCCAAAGTCTGGAAACGTCGAGTTAAGAACTTGTCCAGTTCTTTCCACTTCGGCATGCTGGTCTGGTTCTCGACGTTTGTTCCCAGAGAGAGAGGGTAACCTCTGGCAGCCGAGTCGAACATAAATATGTGAAGATGGGGTCCCAGCTGTCGACCTCCACACCATACAATGCCAGCGTCGAAATGCAATTGTTGAGGTCCCGTTGAAGGTTCTTCAATGCCGACCCGGACTCCGACGTTACAGTCGGAAGGTTAAACAAAACCTTGAGCTGACTATGGATCAGCAGCCGTCGGTTTTCATATCGCTCTTCCAGACTCCTCCAAGCTAAGTCAAATCCGTCGTTCGTCAGCGGGCACTTCTTGACAACATCCTTAGCTTCACCTCGGGTCTTGTGATTCAAATGGAGGAGCTTTTCGACGGACGTTAACCTCGGGTGTTTATGTAGATTGCCGTGAACAGATCCCGGAACGTTGGCCATGACAAATAATCGCCATAGAATATCTCCGTATCGCACGGTGGTAGGCTGATACTGAAGTTGGCGGATGGTAGCTCGGCTGGTGGCTCAGCATGTCCCTCCATTGGAAACATAGTTGAGTTCCGGAGACGAGGGGGCGAGAGGGTTTCGGTGAACGCTCCCATCTGGCCGGAACAACACACATATGCCTGATAACAAGCCCGGTATTTATCCCGGAAGGCATCAACATTCATTGTCTCATCGGCAACAACGGCCGGTAACGAACGCATACATTCGTTGTATGCCACCTTCGCTTGCTCCCACAGGGACTTGAGTTCATCGCGTTGCACCTCCAGAGTGTGAGTGGTGTGTGCGTTTAGATCTTGGCTGAAATTGGCTTCAAAGTCCAACACATCATCAGCCAAGCGGACAAATTCACCGATGGGCGACATGGTATTCGATACCGGAATCAAAGTAAACGGACAGAATGGCAAAAATGGTCAACGAATTCGGCCTAGACCCAGAACAATTTATTTTCAACTTTCGTTGATACGGACTCAAACGCGATGGCTAAATACGTTAGTTACGCAAAGATTTTTTTCTCCGAAAATAAATTTCGGATTGCAGCTCAAACACGAATTCCCTTTCGGATTACTTTGGCCACAGTAGCGAATTTTGATTTTAGAATTAAAATTGAATTATTTCTAAGCCGCTATAAATTTCTTATTTTATTTTATTATCACCAACGGATGACTACGCGCGAGAAAAATGGTATAAAATAATAAAATAGGAGGTGCAAGATAGCACTGCAATATCTCGAGTTCTTTGCGCCGGAAAGCAAAAATGGCAAGGCAAATGCTCGACAAGTGGCGAAAAATTAAGCAATACTTTATGGTATGCAATTTGCGATTGCAAGCGCAGGGTATTATTTTTATTGCTGATTATTACCAAATACCCCTTGATTTTCGGGTGAAATCAAGAAATGTTATTAAAAATTGTAAATCAATTTGTTCGTAGATTTTCTGCCGGGGTGCAGAAAACCGTTCGTAACGCTTGCGGATATGCTTATTGAGATTGGGTTTTAATCTCAAGTGGCAGTTTCTGAAAGTGTATCAAATAATACTTTGCCTTGTACTGCAGCCCTGATTTTGCGACTGGCACTTGGCAACCCTAGATACTTTTGGTATTTTATTGTTTATCTGAATCGATTTATTTACGAGCTGCGCCGCGTGAAGGAAAATGTAAAAATTTGCTGCAGACAATTTTATTATATATGTATGAAATAATGAGATATAGTGTTGGGAAGTTTTGCGTTTCAGATACCAATTGTTGCTGTAAAAACGCTGGCGGTTTGATGGGAATACACTCTGCAATTGTTCAATTCGGAAATCGCGCCGTAAGTATATGCAATGGCCAAAATTTATTAAAAATAACGCGGTGTAAATTCAAATTGCTTAGGATGGACGTTCCACAGATGCCGATTCGCAGCTGGGTAAAGATCGTGCTTTAGTGGTTCCCGGAGTGCAATTACTTCACTTTTGATCCGTCTGATTGTGAAGTTGTAACTTTCTGTACTGCACAGACCGGATTTATTCCAGGACAGTAGGTTAACCACGTTTCTTTATTAAGCAACACGTTAAAAGCCGTCAGCAGGAGGCGTGAAATGGTGTGCCAGGTAAGTAGGTAAGTGGCTTAAATCACTGCCTGAATTGCACTGAATATAAGAATCAGAAAATGCAACTCACCCCCTTTCTTTTGCAGGCTGTGTTGTGCGCTGACAAATGCTGCTGCTGTTGGTTGGTGATATAATATGCCGAAAAGTTTGTTGTTGTTAGCTGGTGCTGCAGTAAGCGGGGACAGTTGATGCTGGGTTGATTGCTGCGCTCGCGGCGGCTGAATTTGTTGCACTGGCTTTGCTGACCACCAGTCTTTGGATACGGCAGGCGTTTCCGCAGTGTATTTTTCACGATTCAATGGTTGCAGAACAGTTGTCGATGTGTTGACGGATCATGCAGCGAGATGTTTGACTCGATTGTGAAATCATGAAATAAAGAAAAAAACATAAAGGCCTCGTCACATAGAATCCGTTGCGTCCGTGAGAGCGATTTTTTAACTGACAGCAAAGTTGAAATGTATGAAATCATATGAAGCATGGCACATAAGCAACGGATGCGATGCCGCAACGCAAAAAGTTGAACAACTTTCAACTTTTGCCGTCCGGCAGAACGTTGACAGATATCAGCTGATTGTTTTTATTGTTTTGCCGACTTGCAATTTTCTGTGGAATTTTTTCAATTTCATTGAAATTTTCTGTATTAGCAATTGTTTCGAAGAACAATTAATAGAAACAGTACAACAGTACATTTGCCTTTATGACAAATGGGCTCAGGTGTACCGCAAGAAGCTTCTGAAGGAAAATGCTGGGGTTTCTGTTGCTGGCGCAACAATATAAATGTTTGAATACAGAAGACGAGGCAGCTGATTTTCTATGCGCTGCCAGCGTATTCATTGTGCCGACCCTCTCCGGCAGTCCGTCGCCGTCAGTTGAAAACGACGCTCTCACGGACGCAACGGATTCTATGTGACAAGGCCTTAAAGCAGTGTTAGCGAACGTAAATAAGAATATATGTTTTGGGGTCGGGGTGCTCCGCCGCTAGTCACTCCAGAGCCTCAATCCGGCTCGAAGGACCATAAAGAAGGGCGTAACAGGCCGGGGTGCCAAGTTAGATGCCTGTCGGGGGTGCCGGTGAAGCCGTGGAGTATGTTGCTAGCGGACAGGGGCGGCGATTGGAATCGCTGGTGGTAGGATATCAATTTCAATAAAACCACCGAACTTCACTCGCACTATGTGCAATGCACTTTCTTTATTCTTTCTCACTTCAAACTTAAACTTACTTTAATATACAGTATGTGGTATGGCTTGTAGGTTGGTGGAACCGGGGGTCGGATTTGCGGTCGTCCTTCAGTGAATGTGGGGATTTGCTATAGCTCACAATTTATAGGCTACACTTCGAGATAAAGTCACTTTGGAAAAAAAAACCTCTGTTGGCTTGTGATATCTTTGGTGATTGCGCAATCAGTTCTAAAGGTAATGGAGGACGATCCCAATCCGATCCCCTGTTCCACTTTCCACTTTGTTTCAAAAATAATATAAGTCCTGAGGTTGGCAGCTTTGAGCTGGGGCAAAAGCTCTTGGCCCCACTGGGCAGCGGCTTGCCATTCAAAGGTGGCCAGACGTAGACAGTTCCAATGTATCTTCCGAGTGGCTTCTGCGATTAGATGGTTCTTCAAATGTATCTAATTCGTCCGGTGTACTGATATTAAGGAAAATCATTGGAACTGCCTTACGTTTGAGATATTTTCTGCCAATATCACTTTGATGAAAATGATGTTGGCAAATAAATAAGTTTTTATTATAATCATCGAGAAAAATATTGCATTTTTCCCGCCAAATTTTCCCCATAATAGGATCAGCTGAGGAAAATTTAAACAATTTTAAATCGGAATCAGTGCGCTTCGACTTTTTGCAATGTGGCAAACAACATCTCACGCCTATTTTCAACCGATTAATATAAGGAGAATGAAGAAAATTGGCTTTGCTATGAATAACAAGCCCAAGCTAAACTATTTTTTTGTCTTTCATATGAAAAACCACAACAGCACAGAATCAAAGAGCGGCGCTGTCGGGAATATCGTCTATACGAGCGCCGCTCTAATTCTTCGTATATTTTGTTGGCTGAGCTGCCGACATGCAGAAGAGCACATGCACACGACCAGTGTTGCCAGAGACCTAGCTCCAAAAATCCCATTCACTTATGCAAAACGCCCTTTTTATCCCATTTAAAAAATCAAAAATCCCGGAAAAAAATCCCATTCACAAATATTAATTAAAAAACGTGTTTTTCAATAACAATTCATAAATACATATATGTACATATATTTTTTTAAACAAATATAAAGAACAAAAAAATTGCTGCTTAAAGCACAACGCTGAAGATTACACTTAAGTTCGGTGCTAATAATAAAATATTTACAGTTACAGTAGTAACTCGATTTTTGCAGATACTCGGTACTTCCCCATCTCGATACTTGTGGCACAAAATTTTTTTTTCATTACGTACTCAGTAGGTACTTGCGAAGTTAAAAAATTTTGACCTCAATCCATTGCAACATTTTTTGTTTTGTCTTTGAATAAATTCGGGGAACTACCGCAAATGTATCAGTTTCGAGCTCAAAATATTTGGGGAAGTTCCCACGAATTCATAAGCTGACGAAATCTCTGTTCTTATTTAAATTTCGCATGGAAGCAGTGCAGTACATACTGAACAAGCAAGTGTGCACAAAATAAACCAAAATCCTAAATTTCTTTAGTTTCACTTAAAATTTATCATTATACAAGTGTATTGAATTAAAATATAAAATGTAACAAACTTAGATTCTTTACAGTGAAAGTAACCCCTTATAATTTGCAATTATGGGACAAAAATGACTTGGTAATTGCGACAATCTCGAAACTTGTACCGAGCCTGGTTTTCATTACGTGCAAGAATCGAGTTCCTACTGTATTAATAAATAAACAAAAGAAGTATAAAAGATAGGTATCGGCTCAAAAATCCCATTTTTAGACTCAAAATCCCGCGCGCCCTTTAAAGGTACAAAAATCCCGAAATATGGGCGAAATCCCTGGTTCTGGCAACACTGCACACGACTATCAAAACATGAAAAAAATGCTCGTTCGCCTCATTTGAGTACGAAAAACGAACGAACCAAGCCATTGAGTCGTGCGATCAGGGGTGCAAACTCAAGCGCCAATCAGTCACCGCGTATCGTATTTAATCGGAGCGCAGACAAAACCTACCCTACCCGAGCTCATACATGCGTTCGCTCATTGCGTATTTAATCGGCGCGTAACGCAGAAATTATAATCCAAATTGGTTTTTCTCACACGTTTACGTCTGCTCTGATGTTCAGAAAGGATGAAAGAATGACATTGCTTTGTACTAAAAACAGTGCTGCCACTGCTCTTCGATTTTAATTTAGAACTAAAACCGGATTATTATTGCTATAATTAATTCTTAAAAGTAGACCACAATAAATATATCTAAAAATTTAGATAATTCTGCGTCATAGATTTTATAAAGAATGTAAAATTTAACCTCACAAGCATAATGAACAGCGTGCTTACTTTGTGCACGAAACTATATGGCAGCACGGCAGCAATAACCAAGACAGAAACCTACAAAAGAGCCACAGCTGCGATTAGATTTTCACTGAACGGCCCAAATTTTGCCGTTACTATTAATTCCGCTTAAAAAAGATACGCGGTGACTGATTGGCGCTTCAGTCAAAGCCAATTCTCTCAAATGCTTAAAAAATTCTCCCATGGGAATTGGCAACAGCCACTTTTTCATTCAAAATACACTTGATCCTTTTTCTACGCGGATTATTTGTGCGCGGATTTTTTGTACTCGGGTTTTTAAAACTTCTCCCAATTACTTTTTCTACGCGGTTTTCCATTACATACTCATTTTTTTCCCTTCATTTTTGTGGCTTTTGTGAGCATACCTTAAAAAATAGTCCTCCGCTTTTTATATATGTTCAAAAATACAGCTCTGTAGCCCTTGCGAAGAGAAACAAAAGAAAAATCTAAAACATATGTACATATATTTGAATGTATGCAGAATAAATAATCGAAATGGCGCCAACTCGTGGAAAAATAAGCTTGCGCGAAAAAATAAAAATTTTGGATAAAATAAAAGGCGGCGAGAAAATTGCGGCTATTGCGAAACACCGCAAAGTCAACGAGTCTACTATTCGAACAATTAACAAGTAAGGAAGTATCAGTCGGGTTTCACCGACAGAGTAATACCCTACACCAAGTAACCGAATAGAGCGATAATACACTGAAAGAAATGAAATTGTGGGTGCATGTAATTTACAACCTACATAGTGGGCGGATCACGCCCATTTTTGGATAATAAAAAGGTATTCTTACCAGGAATGAAGTAACCAAATCTGGATGCTCTGGTGTATATATTATGGAAGTTAGGAAGATTTTCCGTTTATCGCCTATATAGTGGGCGGACCACGCCTATTTTCTTGTATGGCATCTAAGACCTATATATCAACTTGGGAACCGAATTTCATTCATTTATATTCGTAACTAGTCAATTGGGAGCCATTTTACCGAAAAAATTTTGCCGGCTATATAGTGGGCGGACCACGCCCATTTTTTTCTGAGATATAGAAGACCTACCTCTTAACTTGAATACCAAGTATTATTCTTTTCCATGAGTAATTACACAAATTATAGCCATTTTACCGAAAAAAATCCGAGGTAGTGGGACTTACAGACCCGTTGTGTGCGTGTCCTTCGGGTAATTTGAATAATTTTAACACTTTACCTAACCCGAGGTTCACTGTAACTGTATACCAAATTTGGTCCAAATCGGACAACTCCTTCTTTCTTTTTTTTGCATACACGCAGACGGACAGACGGACAACCGGAAATGAAAAGAGAAAGTGTTTCTGATCATTTCTATATACTTATGTCTATACCTAGGAAGGCTCCTTTAATGCGTTACAATTTTCGCACAATGTTATTATACCCTATTACCATAGGTGTAGGGTATAAAAAGACGGAAAAAGCTATTCGTAGCGCAGTTCTAGTGTGTGGAGTAGATGGCTCAAATTCGTTCTATGCAAGGGACATAGTTATGGTAAAAATGGAGCGCGCATTGGCTTTTTGGGTGGAAGATCACGTCCAAAAAAGAATACCCGTTGATACAAGATGTATTCAGCAAAAAGCGAAGCAATTTTACCAACGCATAAAAGATGAAGAGCCATCCACTTCGGAAGCAGCAAACCAGCCGACGTTTTCTGCGAGCAATGGTTGGATTAAAGGATTCCTCCAACGACATTCACTGCACAACGTAAAAATACGTGGTGAAAGTGCATCAGCAGATGAAAAAGCGGCAGAGGAATTCCCGAAAGTCTTGAGCGAAGTCATTGCTTCCGGAGGATACGTTGTAGACCAGGTGTTTAATGCCGACGAGACAGGTCTATTTTGGAAAAAAATGCCTAGTCGCACTTATATCGCTAAGCATGAAAAATTGGCTAAAGGCTTTAAAGCAGCAAAGGAACGTGTGACATTCTTGCTGTGCAGTAATGCGTCTGGAGATAAACTTTTAAAACCACTGCTTGTAAACAAGCATCTTAAGCCAAGAGCTTTAAAAGGTAGCTTCTTTATTAAACGGATTCTTCTACTAGGTACTTACACTAATATTTTGTTTGTTTCATAAGGTGCGGACTTAAAAAATTTGTCAGTTCATTGGATGGCAAACCAAAAAGCTTGGGTAACTGCCTCACTTTTTAAAACATGGTTTGAAGAATGCTTTGTTCCTGAAGTTCGAGAATACCTCTACTACAAGAACCTTGACTTTAAAGTCCTACTGCTGATTGATAATGCTCCTGGGCATCCATTAATTGAACATCCGAACATTAAAGTGATGTTTCTACCGCCAAACACAACATCACTTATTCAGTCGCTTGACCAGGGCATTATTGCAACATTCAAATCGTACTACGTGAAGCATTTATTTCAGTACGTTTTGGACAAAATAGAAAATCACTCCGAGTTAGATGTAGTCTCAGCATGGAAGGCGTTTACAATAAAAAACTGCATAGATTGCGCTAAGCGCGCTGTGAACGAAATTAAGAAAAGCACTCTGAACAAGTGCTGGAAAAATCTCTGGCAGAATGCCATATCGCAAGATGACGTTGAAAGCGAAAGTGTCCGTTTAGCTGCTTATGCCGATATATTCGAAGTAGCTAGAAATATTGGGGGCGAAGGATTCGAAGATCTCGACGTTGAAGATATCAACGAACTTTTTGAAGATTGCGTTGCAGAAGATGACGAAATCATCGCAGCACTGGATGAAAACAACAACAATGACCATCCTGGAAACGAAGGTGAAATGGTGTGCTGTGAAACTACATCACTTACTACAAGTTTGATCAAACAAGGCTTAAAAAAAGCAATCTAGAAGATTTTTTTTATAGATCATGATTCAAATATTGAGCGTTTGACTTTATTTCGTCGTCAATTAAAACAAGCAGTGGAATGCTACCACAACTTGTATGAGGAAGCCAAAAATAAAATGCCTCAGCGCTTGATGACGGACTATTTTAAGGCTTAATTATAAATGTTTATGATTTATGATCTCAATGATTTACTTGACATATGTATGCGTAATATGAATTGTTCCTTTAGGTACTGTAAAACAGTACAAAATATTGGTTGATTTTTGTTTTTGTCTTTTGTTTTTTGCCTTTGTATTTTACTTACAAAAATATGTAAATAAACCGAAAAGTACATACGTATCTTTATAACTAGTTGGCACGAGTTAGAAATTTAATAAGAAAATCTAGTTTTTTCTGCGCGGCTTTCTTTTCTGCGCGGATTTTGACAAAAAGTAGACCGCATTAGCAGTTTTGTGTGAAAATCGAATCAATTTTTACGCGGTTTTTTCTGCACGGAATTTTTTTGGTCCCAGTATACCGCGTAGAAAAAGGATCAAGTGTAATGGTAGTAAAAAACATAGAACAATAAATAAAATAGTATGGCTGAGTTCCTAAATGCTGTAATACAAAACATCAACATTTTGTTAAGAATATGTAGAATAAAATTATATAAAAAAAAACTTTTTAAAAATAAGCTTTAATTTATTTAATGTACTAAAAAGTAGAAAATAAATTGTTTTTAAGTCACCTGTATCTTACTATCAATAAAAGCTTGGGGCGCTCATGTGTTCAATATTTGTCAAACAGTTACCACAATATTTTATTTAAATAATTTTTTGCAAATAGATTCTAGTAATGAAAGATATTTTGAATATGGATATTGAGCGCACAAGCTTTTATTGATAGTAAGATACAGGTGACTTAAAAACAATTTATTTTCTACTTTTTAGTACATTAAATAAATTAAAGCTTATTTTTAAAAAGTTTTGTTTTATATAATTTTATTTTCTACTTTTTAGTCTTCCATAAATTCAATTTTAGAGCTCTGAAATTTTTCACAAAAAGAATTTAAAACTTGCAGAGCAGTACACAATATTTAGGGTATTCACAGTGTTTCCTATCGTCATATGTCATATCCTCAATTTAACAAATAATACGGCAGTGATCGACCCTAATATTCGTGGCATATTTGTGATGCGGTGAGTTGTTGCTATTTTGCCAGCAGGGCGCGGCAAGTAAGTTCCTATCGTTTTTCATTGATGTGTGGTGTACCTATAGTTATAAACTGAAGCCCAAGTGTGTAGTTGCTTGAAAAGTGCCACGCCCCTTGTCCTACGCCCATAAAATTTTACCAGTGGGACGAAGCATCCAAGAGGGGCCGGTATACCGAACTTCAATGCTGCACGACCTTTAGTTCTAAAGCTACACCTAGCGAAATATTTATATGTGCAAAAATATTTAAGAAATTTTTTTTGTCCAGAAGAGTTGTATGTGATTTTCATATATATGGAAATGTTTGCCAACGTGTGGGGTTTACTGTCATATCCATTATTCAATTCGTTTGATATATCGCGGTACCGTTATTTCGAAAGAAGCGCCGCGTTTGCTGTCAGCTGAAGGAAATAATTATATGTGCAAATTGATTAGTGCTATATTTTAAGTGATTTTGGACTGAAAGTGTTGATTTTTTTTGTAAAATTTCGTTTTGGTGGAAGTTTATAAGAAGGTAAAATTATTTTATAAAAAAAACAATAGCATTTTTTTGATAATATATGTAAAAGTTTTCAGAACACTATGGCTCGTGGCACCAGTTTTTATGAAAATGAGCGAGGCTCTTAATGAATCTGGCATGAAAATAGAAAAAATTGCTGCAACAACGAATTGCCAACAAAACGCAATCAGAAATATTTTAAATAACATTCAAAATTACGGTACATGTAAGCGAAGTGGAAGAAAACCAGTGGTTAGCGAAAGAGACAAAAGGGAAATTCGGCGCCTTGCCATGTGCAGGAACCTCTGCGCTTTTCAAATTAAAGGTGAACTGGGACTCGAAGTAACAAAGTACAGAATTCAACAAATTTTGCTTCAAAGCGAAAATGTTTATTATGAAAATCGAAGCGCCAAACCCAGACTTTTACCCGCCATAAGCAATCGCGGCTTCAATTCGACGATACATAAAAATTTTGTAAAGTAGAGTGATGAAATGGGATGTTTAGCGACGAGAAGAAATTCAACCTGGACGGCTCGGACGGTTGCCAAAAATATTGGCGAAATTCTAGGCGGCCATGACAGATGCGTTACTCTCGCAATTTTGGCCTCGGGTCCCTTATGGTATGGGCTGGTTTCGGGTACCGTGAAAAGACCCCAATATGCTTTATATCCCATTAAGCCAATGCGGCTATGTATATAGAACTCCTGAACGACGTGATGCTGGATTTTGCTGAGGATATCTGTGGGGAGTCCTGGACTTTTCAACAAGACAATGCGCCAATACACGCGGCAAGGATTAGAAAAGAGTTTTTGAGTTAAAAAACTATACCCTTATCGCAATGGCCTGCTGTGGGTTCAGACTTAAATCCCGCAGAAAACCTATGGAGCATTTTTACAAAAGCAAATTTACAAAAACTGACGCTCTCAAAGGACTCAAAACCGCGCTCAAGGAAGAATGGGCTAACTTTGATGATTCTGTGCTGCATTCGTTGATTAATTCACTGCCATTCCGATTAAGACAAGTTATTTATAATGGTGGGGGCTACACCAAATATTAAAATAGCATTTCCTGTTTAGTTACGTATTCTTCTTATTTTTAGCGAATTTAATTTGTTTTTGCACATATAAATATTTCCTTCAGAGTATTAGAAGTTTATTTTACTATAGTTTTAAGAGCGGAAGGAATGAAGCCTGCATATATTTTTAAAAATCAATGTCACACAACTGTTTGAATAAAAATATAAATTTGAAAAGAAAGAATATTTTGTACGTTAAATTTCGATAAATTGCTTTGCACATATAATTTTTTCGCTACGTGTATTCTATATAAACGAGTTTGTTTGTATGGGCGGTGCCACGCCCACTTGTCCACTGCCCGTCTTATTTTCCCAGTAGAAGGATATGGATATGTAGTAAGTTCCTACCGAGTTTCATTGATGTGTGATGTGTAGTTCTAAAGTTATACACAAATCTGGAGTTGATAAAAAAGTGCCACGCCCCTTATCCTACGCCCATACAATTTTACCAGTGGGACTACACATCCAAGAGGCGACTGCATACGAAATTTCAATGCTGCACGACCTTTAGTTCCAAAGATAATCGAGAGCAAAAATTTGGTTTGTATGGGCGGTGCCACGCCCCCTTATCCTACGCCCATAAAATTTTACCAGTGGGACGACACATCCAAGAGGCGACTGCATACGAAATTTCAATGCTGCACGACCTTTAGTTTCAAAGCTAATCGAGATCAAAAATTTTGTTTGTATGGGGGTGCCACGCCCCTTATCCTACGCCCATAAAATTTTACCAGTGGGACGACACATCGAAGAGGCGACTGCATACGAAATTTCAATGCTGCACGACCTTTAGTTCCAAAGCTAATCGAGATCAAAAATTTTGTTTGTATGGGGGGTGCCACGCCCCCTTATCCTACGCCCATAAAATTTTACCAGTGGGACGACACATCGAAGAGGCGAGTGTATACGAAATTTCAATGCTGCACGACCCTTAGTTCCAAAGCTAATCGAGATCAAAAATTTTGTTTGTATGGGGTGTCACGCCCCCTTATCCTACGCCCATAAAATTTTACCAGTGGGACGACACATCCAAGAGGCGACTGCATACGAAATTTCAATGCTGCACGACCTTTAGTTCCAAAGCTAATCGAGATCAAAAATTTTGTTTGTATGGGGGGTGCCACGCCCCCTTATCCAGTGCCCGTCTTATTTTCTCAGTCGAAGGATATGGATATGTAGTAAGTTCCTACCGAGTTTCATTGATGTGTGATGTGTAGTTCAAAAGTTATACACAAATCTGGAGTTGATAAAAAAGTGCCACGCCCCTTATCCTACGCCCATAAAATTCTGATTCATATTGATTCATGTATTGGGCTCTAGTTTAGGCATGTATGCAAAGTTTCAGATCTCTAAGTAGTCGGGAAGTGGGTGAAAAATTGATTACTAGATTTGACGACATACCACTGACTGACATACCACTGACTGACATACCGCGGACAGAAAGTTTAGTTAATATAAAGCTTATAAAAAATTATATAAAAAAACTTTTTAAAAATAAGCTTTAATTTATTTAATGTACTAAAAAGTAGAAAATAAATTGTTTCGAAGTCACCAGTATCTTACTATCAATAAAAGCTTGGGCTAAGTGCTGCCGTATAGTTTTGTGCACAAAAGAAACACACTGTTTATTTTCTTCTGAGATGAAATTTTACATTCTTTATTAAATTTATGGCACTGAATTATCATAATTGTTACATCTCTATATTGTGTACTACTTTTTTATTTCGGCAATAATAATCCACTTCTTTTGTTGAACTAAAATCGAAGGTCACTGGCAACACTTTTCTGCAAAGAGTTCACAAACAAAATATACCGTGAAAAATGAATTCAAACGACGAAATAATTGACTCAATGTGCTTAGTGTTGTGTAAAATGTACGATGTGTACAAATTTAAAGCAAACGAAAGCGCAGGTGGACTATATTTCCAATAAATATTCGCTTGTTTTGACCAGTGTTGCCGTTTAAATTCTTGCATAGGAAAAGCATTATTGCTATTTGATTTTCAAGTGAATTTTTTGTGTGGCAACATTCTTTTCACAGCTGACACGACTTTTGCAGTAGTTTTCTAATCGACGCAGGAATTTCTACTACTCAATCCGGTCAGAGTAATAGCGAACAGTGTGTTCGGGTAAGATAGATTGTGTCAGCTGACACGATTTCTAACCTTACCGCTAGAGTAATTCTACCATAACTACGACGTGTTAAGCCCACGAACCCTTGCAATCAAGGCGATCGTGTTCTTAACCGTTTCGTGTATGTATCTAATTTCGAATGCTGTCTATTACAGCGGCTAGACGGCTAGAGTTGGCGTTTGGCGTAAACACCAAGTATAATTCTTTTTCATGAGTAATTGATAGCCATTTTACCGAAAAAATTCGAGGTAGCGGGACTTACAGGCCTATAGTGGGCGTGTCCTTCCACCGATTTGGCTAATTTCGGAACTTCAACTAAGTTAAGGTTCACTCTCACTGTGTACCAAATTTGACTAAAATCGGACAACTCCTTTCTCTCCTGTGTAAACGGACAGCCAGACAGACAGACAATCGGAAATCAACACAGAAAGTGATTCTAAGTATTTCCATATATGTACTTATGTATGTCTATACCTAGGACGTCTCCTTTAATGCGTTACAATTTTCGCACAAAGTTATTATACCATATTACCATAGGTGTAGGGTATAAAAAGGGTATTTCTGGTACGGAACCCTTGGGGCGCGAGCCCGACTCGCACTTGACTGCTTTTTTTTGTTTCTATGACCGACTTTTTTCCATGGCGTTAGAACGCCTGCTCTCATTAGTACCTTAAATTATAAAAACGTATAGGAACAACATGCAAAATTCAGTACTATTTAAGTTTGAAAATTACCGCAGTACCATATCACCTAATTTCAGTACCTTTTTGTGAATACCAATAAAATATTGTATACTGCTCTGCAAGTTTTAAATGCGAAAAATTTCAGAGCTCTAAAAATGAATTTATGGGAGACTAAAAAGTAGAAAATAATATTATATAAAAAAAAACTTTTTAAATATAAGCTTTAATTCATTTAATGTACCACAAGTAGAAAATAAATTGTTTCCAAGTCACCTGTATCTTAATATCAATAAAAGCTTGGGCGCTCAAAATCTATATTTACACTTATCTTTCATTATTAGAATCTATTTGCAAAAAATAATTTAAATAAAATATTGTGTTACTGGTTGACAAATTTTGAACACATGAGCGCCCCCAACCTTTCATGGATAGTAAGACACTGGTGGCTTCGAAAAAATTTATTTTCTAATTTTTAGTACATTAAATGAATTAAAGCTTATGTTTAAAAAGTTTTTTGTATATAATATTATTTATTGGATGATATGAGTGGGCTGGGACTTAAATCAGCGACTATGGGTATCAGCAACCCAGCTCTTATCAACGGAGTTGGAGTTTTATAGAATTGGAAATAATAGGCGTACTCCTTTAAACGTTTACAAGCCTTGTAAACCTGATACACAGTATAAGTTTTTTATCTCATTAACTAACTGGCAAAATTTTTATGAGAGCTCGTTTACACAAATGGGATACATTTCTATGATGATTTCGCAGTGCAACCGTTGTTTGTAAACTTATAGCGCAACGAATACAACCCTGCCAAGCTATCAGCAGTGTGATTTGCTGCGAAAATTTCACAAAAGAGTAAACCTAAATTAGGAGTTCTAAGAGGCCCAAAATACACTTTCCTTAGGCTTAAGGCCTAGTTGTTATAGCTTAATATTTTTATTTAGCTTACAAAATTATTATTGGTTAATTTGTTAAAATAAGTTTACTAAAATCTTTTTTTTGCGTATAGGCACTAGAGGTCTGCATGAATGCATTTGGTTTGCCTGTGCACTACGGATACCCATTTCATTGCACTCGGCGCACGAGTGAAACATTTGAATGGGTGAAACACTCACAAAACCTCTCAATACCAAAACAAATACCCACTCGTGCCATTATTTTCAAAGAGAGTAAGAGCAGCATTTGTTATCTTGCTCTATTTGCTACAATCGTAACAAACAAAACGAATGTAACAAAGTATCGGTATAGTATAGTGAGTGAAGTGGGTAAAGTGGGTGCAGTGAATGGTAAGCTGGAGAATTTTGGCGAAGCCGCTGCTGCGCGCCGGTTAGTAATGCATCGTCCGAAAGTCTTTTCTTCGGCAAATAATTTTTAAAAAGACCACAATATGCATAGAAATTATAATTAATACACTAAAACGTCTTTCCATCAGAAATTCTTTAAAAATAAGCTCAGCCTCTTAATTGCGTATAGCCCCTTAAATACTCGGTGCACTCACTGCATTGCACTCTGTTTACCAAAACATTTGAATAGTGGGTACACTGCTTGTGAGTAATGTGCTTGCGCTTACAATTTACTCAATTGTTTTGCTATCTCATTCACTCTTAAGGCATATGTGCTTATTCAACACGTGTTTGGAAATAAGTGCACATGCGAGCGAAAGATTCAAACCCGAATGAATGTCTTGGTCGCTCTTTCAAATGCATTCATGCAGACCTCTAATAGGCACTCATAAAGCGGTTTGCATGCAAGAAAAATTGCTTCATCCGTCCTATAACGCGGTTTTCTAGATGATTTAAATCATTTCTATATACATACATACATATGTACTGAAGTGTGTTCATAGGAAGCCTCCTTTAAGGCGTAATAATTTTCACATGAAGTAAATATACGCTTCTCTTGTAGGAAAAACAAGAAAAAGTGTTCGTCAATGGTCTACTACAGAAGTAAACATTTGTGTAGCTGTTGAAAACTTTCACAAATCTTTTGAAAATGCGTGTCAGTCATGCAACACAACTTTGACCTCGCCAATTCTTGCATGCCTCATTTAGGCATTTTGAGTAAACAACTTCACGATGCCATGTCAAACCAACGGGCCACATAAATCGCCGCGATAAGTGCAGCACTGTTAGCAGCATTGAGCAGCAGATGCCGCCCTACTCCCCCTTCTGTGTGTTGCAATGCGGTTTTCAAGTTTGCAGCAGCATGAAGTCAAAAGTGCAGAGCACTCCTTCGTCTGACTAGTAGCTGGAGGATCAGTGCAGTCGCGGAGTGAAGGGGTGGTGAGCGGCGCGTGTGGTTCAGAGAAGCGCAATTGTCTTAGCGGGAATGATGCGCTGCTCCTCAAGTCGCTATTTCGACTTTTCTTTAATGTTAATTGTTTTGCTTATTTCTGTTTGCAGTGTGGCTGTCAACAATCATACTGGGACCGATTCAGCGCAGGTGGTTTACTGCTAGACCAATTTCCAAATTACCCGAGAAAGTGAAAATATTTCCCAGCTTTCGCTGCATATTTTGCGATGCATTTATTTTACTCTGTCCATCTTCTTTCTTGTCCATCCACAATTTGATTCGGATCCAAAAGTAGCTCATATGCGCACTCCTGAGCCCAAATTTTAAAAATCCATTCCTACAATGTAAAGTTTTAAATAATGAATGATTTCTTAAGTGCACTAAATATATATCATTTAGTTTATAATACATAATAATATGTAATACAATATTTAAAGAAAGAGTATGCGATTTTTGGCAACTTCTTTATTTGACATCAACTACGAAACTAGCGCAATGAATATGCAGAGAACTCATAAAGCGGTCTGGGAACAGTTATGCCTTAAGCGCCAATCAGTCACCGCGTATCGTATTTAATCGTAATTGATCGTAACGGCAAAATTTGGGCCGTTCAGCGAAAATCGTATCGCAGCTGTCGCTCTTTTGCAGGTTTCTGTTTTGGTTATTGCTGCCGTGCTGCCACATAGTTTTGTGCACAAAGTAAGCACGCTGTCCATTTTGCTTTTGAGGTTAAATTTTACATTCTTTATAAAATCTATGACACAGAATTATCTAAATTTTTAGGTATATTTATTGTGGTCTACTTTTTGAAATTATTGTTAGCAATAATAATCCGGTTTTTGTTCTAAATTAAAGTCGAAGAGCAGTGGCAGCACTGTTTTGTACAAAGCAATGTCATTCTCTCATCCTCTCTGAGCATCAGAGCAGACGTAAATGTGTGAGAAATACCTATTTGGATTATAATTTCTGCGTTACGCTCCGATTAAATAGGCGATGAGCGAACGCATGTATGAGCTCGGGTAGGGTAGGTTTTGTCTGCGATCCGATTAAATACGATACGCAGTGACTGATTGGCGCTTTAGTGATATTCCACAGTGATGAGAAAATGGAGTTGCCATATGATCTTAATATAGATGCTGGACTATCTTATCATAACTATATACATATATAATTAAGTCTTCACCGAAGTACAGGAAGAGTCGAATAATTAAATAGAAGGAGATAAAGATGGAAATCTTATTGGTTTTTTGCTCACTATTAATTGTTGGAAATATCCCTCTTTATCTTATTATCCATAGCTCAAATAGTTCGTTCGGAATAAGTTAGTTAAAACTGTCCCTATGATTCCATTTTTAGCTTTTTTTTACTTTCTTACAAAGAAAAATTTATATTGTTTATGGTTGATCCTATTAGCTTAAGTGGATAATTAATTTTGAGTAATTCGGATGCTTGGTTCTATATATTTGTTTATTTTCATGTTTATAAACTCATTTATAAAATCGCGGTTCTGGATGTAACGTATTTTTCAGCTATAGCACTTTTTGAATCTGTTCGAGCAACGAAAACCCCTTTAACGGGCCACTTTGAGGCACTATAAGGAATAAAAGAATATAAGACTACTTTCGATTTTTATCTGAAGAAGCGCAATTTACACAAAAGCAGATCTTTTGAAAACCTCAGCATATGGGTGGAAAGCAAGAGCCCATCCTGTATCATTCACTTACTACCATCAGATGACCATCTCCGTAGAACTCTTCAAATTTCTTGGACAACACTTTAAGAAACAAGACTATTCTGGGCATTAAGGTTTGTTTTTAGAAACAACTGGCATTTAGATGAGTTTTAAACTTCATCCCTTCTGAATTTTTAGTCGCGGCGAATATATTCTTTACGCGGCAGCACGCCTTGCCTTGATATCGCGCCATCTCTAGGCAGGCTGTTATTGAGGCAAAAGTGGAACGAGCGCACCTTTATAAACCGCACAGAGAAAGACGCACGCACAAGCTCTGTCGCTACTTTGAGTAAAGTCGGCACTGGTGTAGGCCAAATGCACACAGAGCTTCACTTTGGTAATTGGCCGTGGCTGACAGACGCGCAGAAGCGCTCACTAATAAATAAAAGTAATCACTCTCCCGTAAAACGGCTGCCACAACTCTTGAATGTGCAATGTACACACAC
This sequence comes from Neria commutata, assembly GCA_963457695.1. Taxonomy (NCBI): domain Eukaryota; kingdom Metazoa; phylum Arthropoda; class Insecta; order Diptera; family Micropezidae; genus Neria; species Neria commutata. Next base: position 31,466,218 of record OY735245.1, read on the forward strand.
ATCCACACGTGCACACTTTTTCTCAAAGTAGCACAGTAATACACAAAACAGACAGACAACATACAAGTACAATTAAAATATTCACAGACATGCAGTGTTTAGCGTTGATCCTAAAAAATCGAGGGAGTTTTCTACAATAAAAGAGACTGCGAGAAATTCTCGATACAGACCTATTTTATTGGAAAAATGTGCGATTTTTACAAACCTTTTACATCCTTGGGATGATAGTCGAATTCGATAAAAGCAACTATAAGTTCAGAATCGTACTTTATGGGAAAAATCATTTCCGGATTCTTTAAAAATACACCCACTATTTTGGAAAGCATAAATCAATTGAAAAACGATTTCTTCAATTCGAAAACAATATCATAGATGCCAGTCACGTTAGTGAAGGGTTTGCTGGTTCTCGTGCAAATTGTAGATAGAGGAATGCATATTAGCCCTCGACGTATGTATGTATGAATAATTTTTATATTAACCGTGAATCGAAAAATCAAATTACAAAAACAAACAAAGTAGTTATTTTGTCGACGTAAAATATTGTACAAACTTTCATTTCAACATCGCAGAAAGTAGGTACTTTGTTTTTTAATATTACAAATTTACTAGATTTACCCAGAAATTTTGTAGGTTCAGTTTGTGTTGGCAATATTTCATCTGACTGGAAGATCGTTAGAGAGATGGTGAGGAGCAATGAGGAGCAAAATTTTGGAATTTATGCTACAGATGAATGTTTCAGCAATAGCTTCCTTTGGGAATCTGCCGAAAATATCTGCGTAAATCTTTGGAATTGTTATAAATCTTATGATTAGATTCCAAGATTTTCTGGAAGTGATCACTAGCGGACATAACACCAACATAGAGAATTTTATTACCTACTGAATTTTGTATGGCTGGGAACTTAAAGAGTACACATAGATTGAACAACCTGGTGGAGCAATATTTCTCCAAGTGTGCTCCTTTACTGAGCTTAACAACATGGACAAGCGTCACCAGAGAACAAGATGGCTGTGATTTATACACCAGCATAGCAGCAATTTATGCATGCTTTCCTTAGAAAGTGGGTGGTGCAAGCAACACATGAAAGTGCTACCGTGGCGCGGTGTAAACGCAAATAAATTCAAAAAACTATGAATGCAATTAGATTTCATTAAGATTCATTCAAGAGCCGGCGATTGGCGTTGATGCGGCGATCGCGCGTGTGGCTGCTGCAGTTGCACCAAATTAGCAGCGAAGCTTGCAATTGGAAAAATGATCACCCCAGCACGCCGCAGGCAGGCTGCACGCTCTGAAAATTCGTCGCTGCGGCAAAACAAAAGCGAGTCGCGTCTGCAGAAAATAATTTGCCAGACTTGGCAGCGCAACTGGGTCCAGCGGAACGCAGCAGCTGCCGCGTGCTAATTGCGGATTGTGGCAAGGTAAAGTGTATAAATTGATGGGCAGGCCGTCGGCGGCGATCAGTTGCATTTTGTTTAAAGCGCGAAGAGCACTCTGCTGACGGGACAATCGAAATATCAGCAAAGGAAGGAAGGGAGCACAGCGAGCGACAGTGAATGCCAAGAGGATCGTTGCCAGCACGAACCGCTTTAGAGAGTGCAACAAGGCGCACAGCATGGACAGAAGAGTGATGCTGTTGACGGCAATGTTTGCGGTGGCCGCATGGCAAGGTGCCGCCGCGTCGGAGCTGAACTCCAGCAGCGCGCGCAGCAGCCTTCTGGACAACGGATTGTCGCGAACATTGAAACACATATACGCGCAGTGCGCGGAGAACGAGGACTTATTCTGGTGCGTGAAGCTGCAAGGAGCGAAGCTGCTTAGCCGCGCGCTCAAGGTGCAGAACATCAATATACTGGAGGGCGTCAGCCTGGTGCGTAAACAGGACAACGAGACGCGCACAGGCCGCTCCAGCGCCGCTGAACTGAACCTCAGCAATCGCGAGCTGGAGAGCCTGTCCATGAAGAGTCTGGACTCGTTGCTGTTCGAGCGTTTGGCGAACTTCGTGCGCAGTCGACAGCTGCAGGTGAACGTATCCCGCCTGCTGTCTTTCGGACATCGCAACAGTCAGACTTTGTTCGGCTCCATACTGGAATATTTCCAACAGACACAGACGGAGGCAGGCGCAGAGGGACGCAAGAAAAAGGATGACAAAAAGTATTTGGGTCCCTTCATTGCTGCCGTACTGCTGAAGACGGCCATACTGAAGATGGCCTACCATTCCATAGCGATAGTGGCGGGCAAGGCGCTGATCGTCGGCAAGATCGCGCTGATCATCAGCGCCATAATCGGCCTGAAGAAGCTCGTCGGTGGCGAAGGCAATGAGAAGACAACCTATGAAATCGTGAAGCATCCGCAGGTGCAGCAGAGCCACACCTACTCGTCGAGCCATGCGGGAGAGTACGAGGGTGGACACGAGAGCAGCTCCTATCATCGCAGTCTCGACGATGAGATGATGATGCAGGATAAGGCGTACAGCGCTTGGGTGCCCTCGAAAATCTCGTAAGCGTGAGAGCGACACGGCACGGGAAAGCGTTCACATTCGTCAACCACATCGAATTTGCAGCAAAGCAACCAACCAACCAACTAACTAACCAATTCAATCCAAACTACACCAAACCAAAGATATAGTTTTCGTTTATTTAAGCCTCCCTTTCAGTTGTTCGTGTTTCTACTCGTTAATGCTTAAGCCAAACGAACACTTATTATACAAGCGTTTAATTTTAGTTGTTAGCATGTTTAGATCGTAAGTCAACCGAAGAGATCTGCAACCATGTATCAAATTCGAATAAAGTCTCAGTGTGTTTAAAGGAAACCAGAGGCGTGTCTTCTCTTGAAATCATGTTCGTCATCGGTCTCGATTATCTCGTGGTCGTGGTAGCTGGGCTTGTGCGTCCCACCACCGTGGCTGGTAGAATGCGATGGCGGGCCATGGCTGCTGATCACTTCCACCGGCGCCGAGTGCTCGGCCGAATGATGCCCGCCACTGTACACCACATGCACAGGTGGGTATTCGTCGTAGGGCATGCTGCGATGCCAACCGGAGTCGTGGCTGTGTCCGCCACCTCCGCCGCCACTGGTGACAATCAAGTGTTCCGTGCTACCACTGCTGCCACCGGATCCCTTCTTTAGACTACCCTGAAAAGAAGCTCGTTAGTTATCGCTATCACCATGGGAGTAGGAAAGGAGGGGGTGTAAGGATTACAAGGCCGCAAATTTCCATAGAAATTTAAAGGGAGATTCCAAGTTGTTTGTAATTGTTGGCATTGTAAAAACGTTTGAACAAATCAAAAAGAGGTTGACGTAACACATGTAACTGATTCCATTAGCATATTCATTGGGAATGTATCTAAACATGTTCTTTGAACAGCAGCAAATTTGATTTTTATGGGAATTGGGCGATTTCAAGTTATATAGTAACCTTTTTACATATGCGCGTAGAAAATGTAGCATACGTAGAAACACAGGTAGATAATGCACTGTTCGTAAAAAAGGTATAAAAAAGAAGCGTTCACTTTTGCATCTTGCTGACCTGAACTGCACTTATTGAAAAACGAACGACTAATTTGTTGTTAGTGTTACAAGAACAATTAGAAAAGTTTCTGTTTCTGCTACAGAAGTCATCAAATACTGAGCAAGCTTGATGTCGGAGAAGTAATGTAACGCCTTTTAGGTAAGCTGAAAATGTTTGCTCCAAAAGCAGAGTGTAAAATTCATTGCAGTCGTAGTCGTCAGGGATTTGCATTGAGTAGTCATCACAAGTAGAGAGTGCTCGTCTACATATTCAATTGTTTCTTGAACGACTACTTATGTACACTTTCTTACTGAAATTCGAACAAATTAATGGAATGGCAATTTTTGAAGTACCTATGCTTCATATTCTGACTCTGGGCTTGTTACTCACCAATTAAGTACGTAAGTATCCCAATGGGATTGACAAGCTTTATTTTGTTTGCAAACAATACTCTCAGAGAATTGGAAATTCTTCGCCAGAGATGGCGATGCGAAAAAAATTTCTAAGCAAATTTTATATCTTCCGAAATAAAATGTTCAGACCCTCTTTTACCGCACTTCAAAGTCTTTCGACTTGGTATTCCTTAGTTACTACATTTTGTTGAGCTGAATAGCAGTTCAAGGGAGAAGGGAGGAAAAGAATATGGAAAATGTGGCTTACCAACAGAGCGACGACCAGCGCAATTTTGGCCATCACAAATGCCGCGCCCGCGATTAAGAGCACTTTGCCAAAGAACAGTTGCGCTACCATCGCCATCATAGCCATGCCGCCCAACGCCGCCATATTCTTATCTTTGTCCTTCTTTTTGCGTCCTTTAAGTGGATTTTGTATATATGAGTTACAGATTTTCTTTTTCTTTTTGATTATTTCTTTTTTAATTTTTTTCTTTTTCTTTTTATTAATTTGGTCCCCTATTATGGTACCTGAGCTAATGAGTTCATTTTTATCATCTACAAGACCGAGCAATACACGAACCGTACCTTCTTCAGCGGCGGCGGCATCGTTGTCGAGGGCATCGGAGATTCCAGTACCCAAGTGCACCAAATGCACCGACGGCTGCGGCAGCTGCAGGCGCACGGCACGCCCCTCGGCCAATTGCAGCAACTTCTCGCCGATGGAGTCGCCAAAGGAGCGCTGCTGCGGCTGGCGTGACTGTGCCGTGGCGGAAGCGTGCAGCAGCTGCAAGTACGTAGTGCCATTTTGACTACTGCTGACGTTGGCCTTCTCGATGGCCAGGAAGTCGCTGTAGTGCCAGGTGCTGTTGTCCTGTATGGCCTCGTCCAAGGCGCGCGCGATTCGCACTTCGAAGCACTTGAGTTTCTGCGAGTCGCTGAAACACTCGGCCAGCGAGCGACCGAGACCGCGTGCCGTCAATTCCGCTCCGCCCATAATCGGCTTCCGCAAAGTAATTGCGCTCGCCACAAAACATTCGAGAATCAAGCACTGCAGGATTAATCCGTTCAACAGTTTTGCCTCATTAAACAACATTTTCTGAAAGTTTTCACTTCCTGTACTTTTTTTCCCGCCGCACTTTTTTCACAAACAAAATATTTCGATTGCGACTTACACCCGTAAACTAAAAAAGTTTCCAATTCCTCTACCGTATTTATACTCATTTGACAAAAGGTAGACCCAACTCAGTCACAGAATGCGACACAGATCCACCAAAAAGCATTTGCATGTGATGTCTTGATTTGGGGGGCGGCAATTAACATGCTCGCCAAAGCAGAGCAGCCCGAATGCAGCTGGGCCGGCAGAGAGCCATAAAATGTACGAGTACGAGTACTTTCATCTGTTCATCTCGAATGAGTGTCGCCTTCTTGAGCTATTTTCGTGTTAAAAGTGTTCACTGAACCTTGAAAGCGTTTACAGGTTTTACTTTCATTACAACTTTCATTGTAAATCGCTCTGTCGTTTTTCATCATTAGCAAAATTTATGATACATTCAAATACATTCTGACAATTTTAGACTAACCTTACACTTGCACGAATGGAAACCGCGGCCAGAAATGTACTTACGTGTGACACAAAAAGGAAAATTGGAAGCCAGATACATAGTATGTACAAGTCCATGTGCTTCTTTGTGTTATAACTGTTATGCAACTTATGAATTGCAAAGCAAAATTGAAAAATACTTTTAAGTAGCTCTTCATATATTTTGGTTAGTCGCGTAGGTTGATGGAGAATCAGAGGAGTTGAAAAACGCTTTGGTGCTTTTCTTAGAATTGCAAAGGTGAGCATTCCTTTGTAGTTTCCATTCAGAGTGTGAGTCCGATCCCGCGATTCCGTGTTGTTTTAATCCCTTTAATAGATCGGGATTCAGTTAGTAATGAACTAGACTCAGCCAACTTCGTAATAATCAAATCTTGACCCTATTAAATTTAAGAAAATTGTTTGGAAAAGTTTTTCTAATACTATAAATTATTAATTTTGGCAAACTTAACAAATGGCACAAAATGTTTATATATACTACAAGGATTTGGCTAATATTTTTGTACCCCATCCTTTTTGAAAGAGTGGAATGGCAAAAAACCGCTACTCCTGTGATATCAAAATATTTACTATTGAAATATATCATTAGCAATATTTGAGTTACATGAGACTGGTTTTGTAATATAAATGAGAGAATAAAACGTCTCAATTGATGAACAAATATGATTTATATGAAAATGAGTGAGTCCGTTACGTGCACTTAATATTCGTCCGATTTGAATTTGGACTGAAAATGTCACATATAGACTAATTGGTTTTTCAAAAAAAGCCGAGTCCCTACAGCAGTTTGTTAAGAATTTTTCAAAGCATAAAAGCGAACTGAGGGCGTGGCGTTATTCCGATATAAATAAATACATTTGTGTATCGATAACTGATTTAGTCTATAGTTAACCCAAACATACTTGCGAAATTTTATTGAAATATATTTGTTAGTCTCTGAGATATAGCAATTTCCTGAAACGTGACAGAGAGACAGACGGACATCGATTCAGATATCGTTCCTGATCATATCTGCATACTTTCCATATATACATATATCTACCACTCCTTCTTCTGGGTGTTTTGTAAAATATTTCCTATTGAATACGGTCATCGGAAAAGTCTCAGGCATTTGATGCAGTAGAAACAACAAAGCATTGAAACGGCAGTGGTACGTACTAAAAAATAATTTATTTTGTTATCTCTACCCTTCAACTATTTCTTAAGCTCTTAAATCGACAACTTTCCAGCCCAGGCGCTCGCTCGGCTTGAATTTATGGCTCCCCGCGCCTTCCTCATCGTCCTCGAAAGCGCTTGGACCCAGCTTTCCATTGCTAGTCCTTAGTTTGCCGCTGCGATCCTGCATCAGCACTTGCTTTTCATACTCGTAAAATCGATCTGACGGCCGCGTTGTGGGCACGGTCGTGCGCGGTTCCTGCTGGCGCTGCTCGTCGGAATTCACTTTGCGGCCGTTGCGCTTGTACGGCGAATTGTGGTGGAACTCATCCGCCTCGGAATAGTGATTGAAAACGCTCGTTTTGCCCGGAAAATAACCACCCACAGCAGCGTCGTGGTTACCGCCTTCCAGTGAATGTGCGTGTGCATGTAAATTTGGCCCACCAAAGCCCCCCAAGCCGACACCTATGCCTCCACCGAAGGCGCCGCCTAAACCACTCAATCCTCCGAAGCTGCCCAAAGCACCCAACGCTCCACCTACACCCAAAAGACTGCTCACATAAATCGCCAACTTCGCTAAAAAGAGCGACTTCTTCAGCAGTAGGCAAACGCCGGCGAATAGCAACGGCACCAGTGCTATCAAATTGAACTTCAAGCCAAGCAGGAACGGCAGCAGATACTGCTTGGCCAACACGCGCCCTGCAATGTAGAAATTAAGTTGCATGCTTCAGTTTGATGGATGTCTAAAAGTAGGCCATCAATAAAAGGCAAGCGTCACCCTCCGTGCCCCATATCTACTGTAATTGCTCGAAATATTTTTATTTCAAACTTTTCAAACTTTCAAAAATAAAGTGACACAAGAAAACGGAAAATGAGTTTTGGAAAAATGGCTCCAAAAAGAAAGACTGCGCAGAGAAAATACCAGCGAAGCCGAGCTGGATGGAACGCGTTGTTGTTAGTTTCGCAACGTTTTGTTTTTTTCGCAACCGCTTTGCTCTATTTATTGGAAATTTTACAAAACTGTTTAAAAATCCATTTCATTTCCACATTTTCCTTGCCCGTCTGGTCGTTGCTACGTAATGCAGATGAAATGACGTAACGAAAAAACGGCAAAATTTTTGCATACAAAAATGGGCAAAAAACGCGTGCAAAAAACTACGTAAGGCGGGGGATTACGTCTTCGCCGAAATGCGTCGCAAATTGCCGGGATGCGTTTCGCTGCATTCCTTAACCCTTAATCTACTACGTAGAGCAGAAAAATCCTGAAATTTTCCGGATTGCGGCGAAAATTGCGATTTTTCCTTTTTCGTTACGTTAGAAAAACGCGCGATTTTAATTGAATTTTCTTGAATTTAATTTGTTGCGCACGAAAATATGCTAGGGAAATAATAAAATTCGTAAAATATATTTATTCTCTCTAATAACGGCACAGAGAGATATTTGATGCCCGTTCGCACTAGTATTGCACTACTCACCGGTAGAGGTCTCTTCGTAGTAGTTGCGTTCATCCACAGTGGGGTCGAGCACGAACTCGGCCACACTAGTCGTACTTGCTGTGGGTCCGATTTTCAGCATCAGACCGGGGTATATGGCGTCCATGTGCCACTCCAGATTGCGTTGACTGAATACAGCTCCAGCGTTCTCCAGAATTCCCCTACAAACATGCACAAAAATAGTTGAAACTTTAAATATTATCATGGCCATTTATGTAGCATATAACTAGATGCGAGTCCAGCAATTTATATCAGATATTTATATAGAGTCGTTGACCGGTTAAATTTTTTAATCGGGTCTGAGCAGACAATTTTATTAAGCGTGCAATATTTTAAAAGAAATCTTAAAATTCAGGCAGGCTCTGGAACCGTGTTTACTTTAAAACGAACTTTTGCTGCTTATGCATATTTTGTAATTGTAATAGATTTCTTCAATTTGTTATTAAAACATCTTGTGGAACTGTAAAAAAATGTGTGTAAATTGTGTGATTTATGCATTTTCCCCGCACACAGCTCATCGCTTGGTCTATGCCATGGAGCAAGTATGTATAATCTATCATAGCTATTTTTATTATTTACTATCGACTAAGAGCCCTATTGTGTCTTTACAAGCTTTATGTTTAAATTTATTTGTCAAGAACTGACATTGACATTTCATGCTATCGCTCTCACGATGAAAGAGACAGAAAGCCCAATCTTTTCTTCTGTTCCTTTTATAGTATCAGAACCTGTTGCAAGTCTCCGCCTCATGTACCAGCTCTCTCCAGACGCTCCTTCTTTAAGCGCGCCTTCTCCAGTCCCTGGTCCCAAGTGTATTGTATAAACGTGAATTAATTAAAATACATTGTAAATACCTATTAACAGATTCCCCAGAATTAGAGAAGCTGATGTAATTAGTTTATAAACCTCATTTCAGCATTGTTAAGGCGTTATTGTTGTTTTTTTATTGCAGAAGGAAAAGCTATGCTTGTCAAAATACATTTTTTAGAGAAATCAAATGAAAAAACTGCAAAAATTCGTCAACACGAATTAATTTTATAATCTTTTGGACGACAATAAAAACCGGAACATCGCTTGATTAGTATTTGCAATATCTTGGGTATCGACTTTAAAAACATGGTTCCATATAAACGAGTTTAGAGTTTCCAAATTACTTACGGGACGCCGGGACGTCGCTCGATTAATGTGATGTAACTTCGCCAATGGTTGGGATTTCTTTGAACGGCGTAGAATATAGAATCTGAAAATTTCAGTCTCTAAAAAAAAGCCAATACAAAAAGTAATCCCCCTGATTATGCCCTCTGACCATCAACCCATTTTACGCTGTCATTTACAGTATCTAAAAGACTGGCGGTAAGCTTTATATTTCGGTCGTTAGGGGCAGTGCCGTAGAATTCTTTTTCGTGTAGACTTCAGCTAGTAATTTTTCGGCTTGATTTCTCCAAAGCTTGCAGAATTCATTCAACCCTTATTGGGGTTTTTGAGCAAAGTATGTTTCCGAAAACAATTCAAGTTATTCTCAAAAAATTTATATTTTGTTTTATTTTTTCAACAAAATTAACTTCTTCCGTTGTACTTTGTTCGACTCCCCCTTTTTTTTCTTACATGATTGTGTAAGGTTTGAAGAATCCAAAAATCTTCGCTATATAATAATAATAATTGATTGGCGCAACAGCCCGTGTGAGCTTAGGCCTAACTTTCTCGCATTAACTTGAGTGTGCTTGTCATATTTTTCACAAATTAACGGGACCTACTTTACCGAATCCGAACGGGTTTGAGAAGCTTTTCATGGATTGCCAATTCACCGCGAGAAGGACGCCGTGCAAAGAAACAATTTGAAAACAAATTTTCTTTTTATTACATGTTACCGGACCGGGAGATGAACCAGGTCCTCCACGTCCGCGACCATGCACTTAGCCCACTGAGCCACCACTGCGCTACATGCATTTAGAAAATATACATATACATATGTATGTCATAAGATATAATACTAAGTTTACACTTTTCATAATAACATTATAATATGTACATTGTAATTAAATCTACATTTAATTCCGCTTTCAACGAGGTATCTTTCCGAACCTCTTTCCTCGAAAATTTATTTCAACCGGAAATCAGTTGCATTTCGTATGTTAAAAGCTCAATGCTGCAGCCAAATTTAAGCGGATTTGAACAAATTTTACTTCGTTAAAAGCGGAATTATATAAATATAGTTGTTAGTACAACTTTATAAATATTCTTTATAAAAACTGAAAATCAGGAAAGTGGTTTTTTTTAGGTATGCGGAAAAATATAGCGAAACCCTTAGTGAAATATTTATAAAAAAATTCCTCTTAAAAAATTTCTCTGGTAACCATAAGTTTCAGAACTGAAAGTCCTTATGACAATAAACCAATAACACATGCAATTGACAATCACCTGAAGTCAACAGGATCCGTGTCCAAGAAGTTCACCAAAGATCTGGCGTCAATTTTGTCATCCTTCGTATACACGAAATCACGCAGAAGCGTGTAATTCTCCCTTTCGTCGAAGCGCTGCAAGAAACTGATGGCCGTGCGACCGATGCACTCGCGCAGGCTAGAATGCGGCGCTTGGCGTAAGCAATACTTGAACTGGTCGAGATTGTCCGAAGTGGCCGAATGGGCGACCGTCACGGCTACACTCACAGATATGAAACTTAAGCACACAATTACTCTTAAAACCGAAAAAGGACGCTTTGCCTCCGACATTTTTGAATTACTTGAGGCAATCCCGGTCGATGCTGACGGCGGACTAGTTAAAGTTCAACTAAAACGGAGCGCCCAGTCAGCGCACACATTTATAGTGACCGCACGCAGACCGTCTTATATCACCGGACACCATGTGCCATTATGGCCACAATTCATTTCGGTAAAAATCACTGGAGTGCGTAATTATTTGCTGTGGAGCAAACCCTAAGGAGCATTCATCGGAACTGGCCGCGGTGCGGGGGCAGCGAATGTGAACTTGTGCAAAAATCATAAAGCACACACGCCGAGGCGGAAGCCGCAAAGAAAGTCGTGTGAGTGTGGTCACGGGTCTTTTCGCCAAACTCCGAAATTATGCGAAAATGTTCCACGGCCATGGTCAGCGCACACCATGCCGCCGGCAGTGTTGCCAGATTGATGCTGACATCTGTACGATTTTCTACCCAAACGATAATTCAACGATTTCGTGGTATAAAATAATGATTTTGCATGAAAACTCCCAATTTTGCGCAAATTTTGTTCTTTACTTTTACAAATGCAATTTAAGAATCTTTTAGTATAAAATGAATTAGGTTGAAAAAATGTTGCGAAATACGCGATAAACAAGAGAATTGACTGCACAAGTATTTTGAGAGGCTTGATGGAACACATTTCAAAATAGTTTGACATAGCATTTCACAAGATATCTATCTTGAATGTTTAAAGTATGAATTAAATTAATTACATTTGTATGTGTTTTTTATGTATAAAAAAGCTATAGCTTTGGCTCTATGGTAAACAAAATGAATTGTAATATGCAAAAAAATGCTGCTACCTTAAACATTTAAAAAAAAAACAATAAAAATCTTACTTAGTACTAAAATAAGTATAAATTACACAGTTATTGATTTACTAGTTTTTCTTTGTTATATTTTCAATGAAAAACGTAATTAGTTAATTTTTCTATTGTGGTAAGAAGCCAGTATTATTTGTGGAATTAATTTTTCTCATTATGATTTTTAAATTGCATGAAATAATCAGAATTAAAGTATTAAGCAATCTCAAGTTATAACATTTTTTTCAAGTAGTTTGGAGATGCCGATTTAAATGCGATATTTCGGCATTTTGAGCACCTTTGGACGATTTCAATAAGCAATTCTCTGGCAACGTTGCCTGCGGCTGCCACCCGTGTCGAAGCTTTCGCATGCAAACTCTTTCGGGAGTTTTCCGCGGCTTTTTGCATGTGGCAGTGTGATGTAAGGCGGCGGTCATGTTATGCATTCGCTGAAGACTGCGGGTATTGACCAAATGTTCAACTGTCAGAAGATTATGACATCGTGTAAGCTTCACAGCTTCCCGGCGATGTGGGATAATAGGAACCAATTTAAGTGGCGAGTTGTTGTTAATGGTGGAAAATTTTAGCGGGGCCATTCAATTGTCAACGTAATGAACAGTGTGTGAGTGGAGTTGCAAGAGGAGTGTGGCAATAGAGGGATATATTGCTATAAACAGCACTTTAATGCCGCGTAAATTAAGCGCCGCACATCAAATCGAGCACCAGTGCAATTTGGCCTGATGTGGTCACTTGGTCACTCATCAAGTGTGCATTATGAGAGCGCTTAAATTATTATCGCCATGGAAATGTTGGCAGCGCATAAATCAACAGTTTAATCGACCGACGTGGCTGTGGCTTTCACTATTACGAATTTGACCCTGACCCAATTTGCAATTAATGATTGCGGCAGAACGGAATGTGGTTTGAAAACTTGTCCAAGCTTTCGGAAATGAGAGGACTTCTGGATCGAGAAAGAAGTTAAAGTGCTGCCAAAAGTTTGGATTCCATTTCGCAAGATATTAAATCACTTTCTTTATAGTTCGTCGGCGGTTCATCGCATTGGAAATCATAACTCCAATAGGCAGAGCGAAATCGAAAAGTTCCAAGCACTCGTGAAAATTTGTGCCCATGACGATTTAAAATAAGAGCATTTTGATGACAGCCAAATTGCTAAGAAAACTCTGGCAATTTCCTAATCTTGTTTAAAGTAAGATTCTTTTAGCAAGCTTCTCATCTAATATAGCAACAGCGTATGCGAATCATGGGATACCTGAGTAAGTAGCGGTATCCTTCGTCCTCCGAATAGCTCTCATAAATGCTGTCGTTGAGTAGACCCAACACACTAAAGTGTTTAGCTTAGGAAGTGTGACCGGTCAGGATGCCAAGTAGAATTCTACAGCCGATACGGTTTACATAAAGAATGAAGATTTTTTTATATTATAAGCTTTATATTAACTTCACTTTCTGTCCGCGGTATGTATGTCGTCAAATCTAGTAATCAATTTTTCACCCACTTCCCGACTACTTAAGAATCTGAAACTTTGCATACATACCTAAACCCGAGCCCAATAGATGAATCAATAAATTTTATGGGTGTAGGATAAGGGGCGTGGCACTTTTTTAGAAACTCCAGATTTGTGTATAACTTTAGAACTACACATCGTACATCAATGAAACTCGGTAGGAACTTACTACATATCCATATCCTTCTACTGAGAAAATAAGGGGGCACTGGATAAGGGGGCGTGGCACCCCCCATACAAACAAAATTTTTGATCTCGATTAGCTTTGGAACTAAAGGTCGTGCAGCATTGAAATTCCGTATGCAGGCCCCTCTTGGATGCTTCGTCCCACTGGTAAAATTTTATGGGCGTAGGACAGGGGGCGTGGCACTTTTCAAGCAACTACACACTTGGGCTTCAGTTTATAATTATAGGTACACCAGGTACACCACACATCAATGAAAAACGATAGGAACTTACTCGCCGCGCCTTGCAAGCAAAATAACAACAACTCATCGCGCCACAAATATGCCACGAATATTAGGGTCGATCACAGCCGTATTATTTGTTAAATTGAGGATATGACATATGACGATAGGAAACACTGTGAATACCCTAAATATTGTGTACTGCTCTGCAAGTTTTAAATTCTTTTTGCGACAAATTTCAGAGCTCTAAAATTGAATTTATGGAAGACTAAAAAGTAGAAAATAAAATTATATAAAAAAAAACTTTTTATAAATAAGCTTTAATTTATTTTATGTACTAAAAAGTAGAAAATAAATTGTTTCCAAGTCACCTGTATCTTACTATTAATAAAAGCTTGTGCGCTCAATATCCATATTCAAAATATCTTTCATTACTAGAATCTATTTGCAAAAAAATTATTTAAATAAAATATTGTGGTAACTGGTTGACAAATATTGAACACATGAGCGCCCAAGCTTTTATTAATAGTAAGATACAGGTGACTTGGAAACAATTTATTTTCTACTTTTTAGTACATTAAATAAATTAAAGCTTATTTTAAAAAGTTTTTTTTTTATATAATTTTATTTTATCGACGGTTGGAAGCAGGAGCTTCGTCAATCCACATACAGCTAGACCGGCCCATCTTAGACCGTGTTGAAAAACAACCCAGTCGTTGATAGACGCTTTGACAGTGTATGATGACCGGCTAAGGGCAGGCTTAAGGTTCAGAGAATGGTCAGAACCTAATCTTGAAACTACATCGAACACTTCATTTCCGGACCCGCCAAAGTGCCCCAGAACCGATAGCAGACTGAGTGAGTTTTGGAAGCCTACGCCGTTAAGCTTAGCTTTATACACTTTGACTATCATGGGGGTGGTTATTGAGTGGTGGGCTTAAGTACGGCGCATCAGCGACCGAGGACTTAGTCCACTGAGCCACTGCGGCGCACAATGGGGTATTTTACTCGGATTTCGTGGATTAATTCAAAAAGTGAAATTGATAGATCTTAATAGTATTTGGTATCAGGGAAAAGAAGATAAAATTGTGCATCACTGGCTGAAAAAACTTCTGTTCTATGTGTAACGGTATCGTCACAGCACTCTTTTCAAAATGCATATTAATTCACTGTTTCGCTGTGTCGAGCGAGTGTTGCACATTTCGCAGTGTTTTAAAATTTTACTTTAAATAAAATTCGTTTTAAAAGCCATATTTTTATAATGGAACCTTCAACTTCAGGTATTGTAGTAATGTTTAAGCAAAATTATGTTGGCAAAATATGTGTATTAGTATTTTATATAATTTTTTTTGTTAAAGTATTAAAATTGTATATGTATATTTCAACGAAATAGGTGGACATAAAGTTACTTTTGTAGTGGAATGTACTAATCATTTTAATTTATTTGTAAAGAATATATATTTGACCACTATATTGCAAAAAATTGTAGTGCCCTTTTGTGCCTTTTCTGAAATATTGAGGTTTTAGTGCTGCAGTGTCATGCCAAATTGTGCTATTTCGGTTGATAGTTAAAAATGTTATTATGTGTTTTGTGTTTGGTTTTTGTAGGAATCACATTAAATATGATTTCATTTTTGGATTGTATATATATTCAAATATAAACACTGAAAATTGCATGTCAATCTGAAACGGTTTTTATTCCTAAACTGGCAAATCTTCAAGAAAAGTCAGTCGAAGCAGCAAAGCCAACTGAAACTTTGAATGCATATTTCTGATAACAGTGTTCTCAATGCCGGTAACCTAGATTTCCCGGAAACTGCTTAACCGATGAGTTTTTGATTTTAACACAAACTTCAGAAATATATGTTTTAGTAATTGATAGAAGGTTATATCCCGCTCATAAATATTTTCCGTTTTATAAACTATTTAATGTACAAATTTTCATTGAGAATATATATATTTTTTAAATGCTGCCATTTTGTTAAAAATTAACATTGCGGGTATTCCTTCGATCAGTAACTGGATAATACCTTTTTCTAACAAAATCTTTTTGATTTTTCTATTTTGGATTATCCATTCCAGAGATATCGTGGTCACCGCAAGAGCCTCTTATTAGAGGAGCTCTCGGGGATCGGCTATAGCACCTATACAAACTACTATTTTTTAAAACAAAAAAATATGAGAATAAAGTATGAAGTGACTGTAATGAGGGAAAAAGTTTTCATATAAATATATCGAAACATCTTTCCAGGAAAAATCATTGAATAATCGCCTTTTTCGGTCTCCTTACTGCGTCAAAAATTTAATAAAAACAAAACAACAACAAAAATTTTTTTGTTAAATTTTTCTTTTATTCTTCCCTTCTATATAAAAAAATACTGAAAGTTCATTATTATAGCTCAGGTGAATTGATCGCCATTTTCAGGGGTCAATACCCCACTGTGCGGCGCGGCAAATACGCAAATATTCTTGCCAGAACAAAAACTTATGTTTCTTAATTTTTGGTTTTTTACTTCCAACAACGTCCAGTAACTGTATGAAACTTATAGTGCTTAAGTTATGTATATAGAACAAACTGTTGCTTGGCTTGATAGTAAGCCAAGGATTAAAACCTGGACCTACTTTAACATAAAATTTTGCTTCTTTGCCAAAAATAAAATGGGCTGATATTTGAAGTTTAAGTGTTACGCTAAAGATATTTTTTTTTCAGAACTAGCTTATTTATATATATTCGAAAATGCATAATGTGTACTTACCATAATTTGCATAATGTGTACTTACTTAAGTTAGCCAGTTAGTACAAACATGTTCGCAAATACAATTAAATATTTAGCTGTCATTTCTTTGCCAAACAAAATTTCACTATGTTTCGTAGAATCACGATGATAAAATTTTTAAAAATTTCAATCAAAGTGCATAGGTTAGGTTAGGTTAAAAAGGCTGTTTACTGCTGGCAGTAAACCCACCCAGAGGCCGAAGGCCCATTGTGATGCCTATGTATATAAACCCAGTAGATGGAGAAAGCCCAAACCCTTATGTGTGGGTGAACCATCCTGATTTCATAGCGAATCTTGAAATATCCTCCAGAAGAACACGTACTAATTCTGCCAAGCTATCAAACAACTGTTTTCCCACGAATCGTAGGCGACGTTCCTGTAGTGCTGTTACAGAAGCCACTCCGTGGGATTTGCAATCGGTCGGCCATGACGCCTATGATGCAATGTCCGGTGAGTACCCCTGTGAGTATGCGGATGGAATGTCTATTTAGAGCAAGTATGCTCTTAGTTCTATTTGCGTCTAGTTTGGGCCATAAAGTCCGAGAAATTGCACAATTTGTGGTGTTTGACCACCGGTAATTGGCTTGGCTTCGCAAATGGGAGTGTGGATGCTGTTGTCAGAGTATTGTAAGTCCATTTCAGATCCATTCCTAGCTAGTTCATCTGCCCTCTCATTCCCTTCTACACCGAAGTGTCCGGGTACCCAGCAGAGCTTGATGGTGTGCTGGTGGATGGATTTGAGGGAGTTTCGGCACTCTCTCACACATTTTGATTTGATAAGTTTCGAGTCTAATGCTTTTATGGCGGCCTTGCTATCGACACAGATAGGTGGGAGATTCCTTTCATGGATGGTCCATGCAGCTTGGTTGACCGCATAAATTTCTGCTTGAAAAACACTGGAATAGACGAGAAGTCTGTATGACTTGTTGATATCCAGAGATTCGGAGAAAACTCCAGCGCCTGTACCAACCTCCATTTTTGAACCATCAGTGAAGATGTCTATCTCGTTCGCGCCGATGGCGCTGTTTGATACCCATTTATCTCTAGATGAAATCAATGGAAAGTGCATAAATATACCCTCTTTTAATAAATCCACGCTTCGCGGGATTAAAATATTCAATCATAAAACTGAAAACGAACTGTGATCCCGGGATTGAAAGCCTTAAACTCCACAGATGCACGCACAGATTGAGTTGTAGTTTGCAATATTTATCTGATAGCATGCTTTTAGGCCGCAGTTCTGGTTTACTTAAGCGCCAATCAGTCACCGCGTATCGTATTTAATCGTATCGCAGACAAAACCTGTTTTACCCGAGCTCTATACATGCGTTCGCTCATGACGTATTTATTCGGATCGTAACGCAAAAATTCTCATATAAATAGGTCTCTCTCAGACATTCACGATACGATTAAATACGATACGCGGTGACTGATTGGAGCTTTACTCGGGGCATTGCAAGCAATTTTCGTAAAAGAGGAAAAAGTTGGTAGCGCGAACAATGAAGTACCTACCGAATCTTGTATTTAGTTATGAAAAAATTTAATTGCCGTGCTAGTTTTAAAATTTTTTTTCGAAGAGTGGTATGCAAGGATCACGTATACTTTGTTAAGGAATCCAGTAACATTGAACTAAACAAATGGCGCAATAGCCCATGTAACTGAAGCTAAGACTTATCCCAAGATATCCGGACCTACTCATTTATTCTATAGAAACATCCGAACGGGATTAAGAAGTTTTCTTTTATTGTGAAAGAATACTATCGGAGAGTTGCCAACCAGCTCAGGAGAGACGGCGGCGCCGCGTGCAGAGAAACGAGATATTTTTGTCTCAGTAAATAAGCATATTGGTAATACAGTTTCGTTTTCATAACGTATAATTGTAATTGTAATAAAGAAACTAGTTACTTAGAATTGCATTACAAAATTTAAGCGAATATTAAACAAAAAGCAAAACATTCTGTATTTAAGTCAGGGATTCTAACAAAAATATGTATTCCAAAGCAACTTGAGCCAATTGAGTGAAAGTGGAAACAGCCAAGAGCAGGAATCGCACACATGCAAATAATGAAAGGGTCACCTTTCAACTTTCCTCTTCATTGGCTGCGAATCGGATAGCAGCACACCGCGTCGAATTGCATTGCCATTCACACAGCAGCAGGCCTTTGTGCCGGTGCACAGTGGGGTATTTAATGCAGTTTTTGCTGCTTTACACCGACTGAATATTTATGTATTAAAATTTTTCAATGTAAAATATAATTCAGTATGAAAAGAATCTCAGGGCATGTTTTGGAATTTTTTTTATAAAAACAAAAATTTATTGTTTACATATAGAAGTTTTTAATAGATTATAGACTTATTTTTGGAGTGTTCCATTCTTCCATCCATCACCGTTTCCACCACCATCACCGTTTCCAAACTTTTTTGTAATATCCTTAGTTTGAACATTTGACGATTTCCTTTTCCCTAAAAAACACAAAATCATAAAAGATTATAATCAACGTCCAACGTTTTACTTAACTGTATTCACGCGAGAAGCTATACACTGGTTGAACTTTTTTTTACGAACTAATTGTGCATCTTCCCAGAGTTCGTTAATCGGAATCAAAACCTGTGTTATAATATCTGGATCACAGGTAAAGTGTAGGTGCAAAATACAAACCAAGTATATACCATAAATACTTTTTCACAAAGATAATAATCATTCTAACAAATATTTTCTGCTTTTCTGTTGCTGCTGAAACTTGTCCTGGTAATCTAAGTAGAAGCTCCTTTTCTGGCATTACCCTTAACACAATCAGTTATCAGGATAATCAGTAGTAATAAAAAAAAACTGAAATAACAAGAATATTGCACCGGAAGTTAGAAGAGAAAAGGAAAGTGCAATAATACCACTACGGTTTTTGTTAGATTTGTGGGTTTATATGTATGTATAAGTAAAACTGCATTCGAAGTTAATTTACAAAAACCCTGATACAAATATGCCAAAAAGGCGGACGGTACGCACTGTAAATCATTCAAGTGAAAGACAAATATTTGATTTTGAAAAAGTTTAAAATATTGTTTATCTGAAAATATTGCTAACATATGTTTCATGCTTTACTACTCTTTTTCCATCAAAAATATCACTAAAAACTCAAAAATAAAAACAGTTCAACCTTGACAGGTGTTTCGGAAGCCAATCGGCTTACAGCAATAATTCTTTCTGTCAAAGATGCAGAATTTGATAATTTTTGAATTAAACGCCGGAACCGCACCTAAAACCCCACTGTGCGGTGGCTGCTGGGATGTCTGGCAAATCCTTCTGACGGAGCAGATGCAGACGCAACTGCAATTGCAGCTGTGGCGGATCTATTTTTAAATACGTTTGCGCAGCGGTACCGAACACCGAAGCTTACACCCATACACTCACGCAGAAGCACTTTCCCCGCCATCGACGGTAGTCGCCCAGCAGGACCGATCTGAACAAAATGATTTGAATTGCTGGTGATCAGTCAAACTAACTTTAAGCCGATTTTAAAAAAAATCAGCAAAATTAATCGGTTAAAACAAGATTATTGACCTTCAGTATGCAGATCGAAATTATAAGAGCTTAAAAGGTTCAGTGGATGTGGGTAAGGTCGCTGGTGCGAAAGTTCAATACCTGGCAGAATCAAACCAGCTACAATAAAGCGATTATTTGTTTTTAGTTTTTCTCATGGCAAAAATTCGCAACTCTTCGAGAGTATTCTTTGACAAGAATAAAAAAGTTTCTGCATTCCTTTTGAACACGGTTCTTGAAAAAAATGTGTAAGTCCGTAGGTCGCTTACACGAGTTTTTGCGGTAGTTAAATATAAATATACATATGAGCCGTTTATTTTGAAAGTGGTATAAGTCCACTTTCTGTTATTGCGAGATATTTAAATGTTTACATTTCACTCTCAGTGTCACTACTATGAAGAGCTAAAACTTCCATCTCCCAAATACAAGAATCTCAATTTTTTTTCACCATAAATTGTTTACCCATAGAAAGATCATAATAAGTTTTATCAAAAAATGCCACTATCTACATTTTTGTAAAAAATGGACTTATACCACTTTCAAAATAAACGGCTCATATATGATTAAAATTAATTTTCAACAAAATATTTTTTTAAATTATATAATATGTACAATTAAAATACATTAAAATACATTGCCGAAAGCTGTATCCTGATTGTTCAAAGAGATCTTTGACAAAACCGTTATCCTTATTGTATCCTTATAAAAGATGGCAAACAATACAAATAAACTCTTTTCTTTATTTCAATGTATTAAAATACATTAAAATACATTGAAATATGTAAAAAAACAATCTATCTATTTTCCCATTAGAATTAGTTTCGTCCTTTGAAAAATATTAAAAAATTCCGAGTCATGTTTTTGGTAACAAAAGCTGTTATAGCTCAGTTCGGCTACAAGTAGCAAAAAATATGTATAGAATATAAATTAGTTAGAATAATATTGCCTTTAATTTGAGATATTAGTCACGGGAAAATTGTGGATAGTTCCGGAGATACGGTCAAAAACGTCCCAATTCAGTCAAAATATCGCGTTTTTTCAAACTTTGAGCGCCTTGCGGCACGGGTTAACATGCTCCAATCGTGCTCAAACTTTGGCTACCTTAAAATCTGCTAAGGCTCATCATTTTGTGGGGAAACAAAATTCGGAAAAAAAAGTTTTCCCATATCATTAGCGGTCACCCTAATGTACATAAATATGTATATTTGGCGTTCCCAAGATTGTCCGAAAACCACACCGAAAATTTCAACCTACCAGCCGGAGCCGATGTCGATAAAGCAGCCTAAATCTGATTTTTTAGATACCAACTATAGAGGTGTAGAGGTGGACAATTGGATTCGGGTTAGTCCATCACCATATCAAAATGGTCAAGTAACTCCAACTAAAAAAGTCACTTTAAAAACGGGTTGCGCTTTTTTAGGTTGCTTACTTTTCCTGCTGGGCGCACTGTGCACGGAGCCATGAAAGCGAGTGCGAAAAGGAGAGTTGCCGCTTTAATAGGGCTTCAATGGTAATCGGCCATATTCATGCATATGTCAATTCGAATTGTTTATCGAGTAACAAGCGGCTGCATCGGCAGCAACAAAAATAACAGCGGCAGCAACCGGTAGCAGCAACCAAGGCAAAACGAATCTCAGAATGGAGCAGTTGCAAGTTTCTTTTCTCTCTCTCTTTTGTGCTCTGCTCCCATATGACTGCGAGCTTAAAAGTGGAACAACCTGAATTCGATATTGCTGCTGCACTTAATTTAATAAATAAATTGCAAAAACGGCAAACTGCGTAAAAATCACAATGACGACAACAAGTAAGAAAACTTCATCAGGGCATATCCGACTGAGGAATATCTTACATTTACACTTTCCAGATTAACTTCAGAAACGGTAAATTCAGAATAGTCGCATTTAGTTCAGATCTCTTAAATCGTTTTCAGAAATGGAGAAAATGAATTTAGATAAGTCATATTATATTCAGAGATATTAACTTTTTTTCAGGAACGATCATATTAAAAGTGATTAGTCAATTTAATTTTAGAAAGGGACAAATTAAATTCAGATTTGTTAAATTGATTTCAGAAACGACCAATGAAATATAATTGTTTTTTTTTTTAATTCAATTTTCCGTTTCTGAAAACAAATTGAAAATATTTCAGCTAACTTGCATTTAAGTTGTCCATTTTTGGAATAAATTTATTAAAACTCGAGTTAAATTTGACCGTTTCTAAGATAGAATAAATATACCCTACGATCAACAGTATAGTGAATAAAAACAACAACAAAAGGCAGTCGGTGCAGCTGCGCATGCATTTCTATTCCGTTTTCACTGCGGCCAATGTCAATGACATTGAATGCGTTGCAGCGAATATTTAACCAACACAGACACACTTACAAGCCGTAGAGACGCGCCTCGGCGCACCGATACACAAATCGATCGAAAACAGGGGCAACACCGCTACTTTTATCCGTTTTTGGAGCGACACCGGACTTCAAAGCTGAAGGCGCTGCCAGCACAGCGCCTCTGACAGCAGCGTCGTTGGCGGTGGCGGCATCGGCGACGGCTCCGACGAAGCGTTACAATCCTAACATGCTCGTACCTCTCATGGAGCAAGATCATGCGACTGAGCCGCGGCGATCGCAGCGGGCTGCAGCGAGATTTTTAAAAGGTTTTAAAATTTATTGCTTTTGGCGCGATTATGGACTCGAATGGAATGATTTCGCTAACCCGCTTTTGTCTGTGAGTTTCTTTGGAAAGCGCTCCCATTTGAGTCATTGTCAAGGGGACGAAAAGGCGCTTTTCAAGTGACGTAATGTGTTAACATTAATACAAACTTACAAAACAAAAAGGCACTCGGATTCTAATAGAGTAGGCGTCGTAGGCCTAGTTGAGGATGTCATCGTGGCAAATTTAGAATTCAAATGCCATCCCTTTAAAATCTTGACAAAGGTACAAAAAAAGTCAGCAAAAATACGCAAAAATTAAAAAAATTTGTCTTCTCTTTTTAACGTATTCATTCAATACAACCTCGAGGCGCTTCCTTTACCTGGACTCTCCACCGTGTGTTTGGTTTCCCCGCGTATATAATACCTTTTTTGCTCGAGTGTTGCCGTTTTTCGCCTTGACATGCCCGACCCATTGGAGCGGTTGGGGACTTGCGTGGAAACGTTCTTGTCGGCGTACTGCGCATGCAGGTCTGGATTGTTCTGATATGATATGATTTTTCTTTCGAACACCCCCAAAAGATGCTTACCAATAGGAGCCACTTTGGGCTTGTTATGCAAATGAGAAGTAGAACCCTTTCCCGACCGACAAAACCTACACTACCCTAAGTATTAAATATCGGATTAAAATATATGTATTATTAATAAATTTTGAAATGCGTACACCTAGCAAAAAACTGTTAGAAAGGGCTTCGTCCTAAAATTCCAAAAATATTATTTCCATAATTTTTGGTGAATTGATTCTGAAGATAGTTCAAAGAACTGACCTGAAAGTTTTCGAAATATTTGTGTTACCATGCAAAGGACAGACGGGCAAGGAGAAATGAAATTCGAGGGTAGCTCCGGTACGGAACCCTGCGAGCGCGTGCTCGACTCGCACTTGCATTTTTTTTTTGGTAAGGTAAAACACTAAACAAAAATGTCACCCTAATAGATTTTATAAATTACATTTCATATTTTTTTCAAGAACGTTTATTCTCATTTAAATTTGATTCACAAATGATAGAATATAGAAATTTCCATTCAAGACGCATGCCGAGTGGGAGGATATGCGTGTCTCACATGGCTGATAGTCGTATTGGCAAATTGTATGCATGTACATATGTGTACATACAGAGTGCATATAACTATTGCGCTATGGATATAACAGAGGGAGAATGGAGTTGAAGGAGAAGGGAGTAGAATGAAGAATGGAGTATGGCTAGTACAGGCTAAGCAGGACAATTTTTTGAAAGCAAAGGGAGTTTAATCGGTATTTCATGCAGGAGTTATGTGTGTGTATATGTGTGCCACCAGAGAGGCGGACGCATTAGTCGGGGTTGGTTTTATGTTAAAAAGTAATAAAGCTTTGAGCTTATGCATTATAAACATTAAAGACTAAGCATGTTTACAGTTAGCTAAAAGTAAATAGAGTAAACCGAACAATACCAATCCGAAATTGTGAAATGGGAAAGAACAGGTTGGAAAAGTAGCAGTCATAAAAGGAAGGCAGAGAGCGTTTTTGGCTTGGAACTGGCCTTAAACTGGAATAGTGAAATGCTGAAATGTTTGGAAATGCTTTCATTATTATTACACAATCGCAGCACAACATTTTTGTTGTTCTTCTGCTTGATTACTTCGTTTCTTATTTTTGTTACCTTTTTGTAAGTTTTCTTCTTAAGTTACAATAAATAAGATTCTTTAAAAAAACATGGCGCTGTTTTCAATTACAAAAAGAAATTGCTCTATAAATAAATTAATTAATAAATAAAATTAGTTTAGCTGAATATATTGCCCTCCTTGAAGGCGGGCGCTGGCGCATGTGTGATCTTTTTGTGCGTGCGCGCGTGTGTGCATTAGGAGGGAGGTGGTGGCGCTCATTTGTGGTATGCCGCGTAGGCCAAGTTTTGCGCATCTTGCAGGGCGCGTCCGTAGCTGTGCTCGTCGTGCGAGTAGTGCGGGTGGGAGACCACTTCGTAGTTCTCCTTCTTCGACTCGAGTAGCTTCTTCAGGCCGATGATGCCAGAGAGCAGCAGTGCAATCTTGCCGATCACCAGCGCCTTGAAGGATATCAGCGCCAGGAAACCGATGACCAACGGCAGCAAGGCGGCCATCTTCAATTTGAAGAGAAGCAGCAGTGGCAACAAGTACTTCTTCTTGTCCTTCTTCTTACCGCGAGCTGGAAAAGGGGAAAATTCCAAATAAGCAATAGAGAAATATGTACACCAAAAAAAATAATTTCAATGAAATTTTGAACAACTGTTCTTAAGGTGCTTAGGCAAAGCAGCTTCTAGAGATGAGTGCCATCTCGAAAAGTGGTTTAATATTGAAAACTTGAGCCTCTTACACTTTTTTGTAAAATTAATATTTTGGTATCAATTGCCCGTGCATAGGAGGATCAGGAATGTGGTAAAATGCAATAGCTGGGTAACACAAGTTGATTGAAAGGAAGATAGTGTTCTGGACCTATTTTTATAAAATCTACATGATTTAAAATCAACGAAGCTATTTGCTTGAATTTAAGAATAATAAGTTTGAAATGAGGAAAAAGTTAATGAAAATGAGAAAACGTAAATTTAAATTGCTAAAATTGAGAAGCTTTTCATGGCAAAGAATATTCTCGAAGAATATCCAATTTATCGCGAGAAGTGGCGCCGCGGAAAGAAAAAGTTTGAAAACAAGTTCTATTTGTATTAGATGCTATGTGCAGGACCTCCCCGCATCAGCGACCAAGCACTTGTCCACTGAGACACCGCGATGTTCAATTGAGAAAATGCAAATTCTAATTTAAAGAAGTTTATTAAGTGAGAACAGAAATTTTTTAATGAGAGGAATGAGATAACACATTACCAACATGAAAATAGTAAAAAAACGAGAAGGGAGAATTGAAAATGAGAATTGAAAAATTTCGAAAATCCTATAGACATATCCGAACGGGACTGAGAGCTTTAATTCCATTGCAAAGAATACTCTCGGCAAGTTGCTATTTCGTCGCGAGATATGGCGCTGTACAAAAATTAAATAACAAATTCTCTTTATTTTTAAGATGTTATTTGTCTGCTGGGGATCGTACCAGTGGCCTCTGGCATCAGACACCGCCCCTTAATTGTTGAGTCCGAACTGTTTCAGCCGAATTTCCATAGGAAACTCTTAGGGCCGGTTTCTCAATATGTGGTTAGTTTCACTCTTAACCAGCGGATAACTAATAGCCCGATATTAGATTACCTGGCAGTTCAGAACTTTCGTTTTCACCATGTGCTGTGAAACAATGTGTCGGTTAAGGGAAATTGTAAAAGATTTGACTTTTGTTCTAGTAGGGGAAACGGGCGTACCTTCGTCCTTGGGCACATTCGTCAATGGCGATGAAGTTATGAAGGAGCCATCGAACATAACTGTTTATTAATAAAAACTAACCCATAACTAGCATAAATATCCCTCACAAAGTTTGCCATCTCTATCTGAACAGCTGATAAAGTTACATTTCATTTTGTGTTTTTACGCTTGATGCTGGATATTCAGGGTGGTACACGTAAGAAGTTTGTGTTGAATATATATCATTATTTAAAACCCAATTGTATTAGTTTTACTTTAATACTAATAATTTTGTTAATAAGTGAATAAAGTGAAAATAAATCGCTGAAATTAGAAGAAAAAAAAAAATAAAAAAAGTGACACCGGGGGGATTTATCTTTTTTTCATGGGGCACATTCGTCAATATAACTTCACAGGTACTAAAAAGCGAAATCGAGTTGAAGCTTCCAAGACCCTCGAACCCGGCTTAAACCTCCCGTAACCACCTACAACTAATATTATGGTCGATCTCAGCACTTCAAACATTATATATGTATAATAAATAATTAAAAAAAAAATTGGATAAAAACTACCTTTCTTTGAAGCTCTTCAATATGATTTTTTACATTTTTTTAATCCAAAATATAATAAAAACGTGTTATGTAACCAAAAACATGTCTTATCTAGTCTAAACAAGATTTTGTATCACTTATGGTACTTTAAAGTATGAATGCCGAAAATGCCCCGCCAAATGCCGAAACTACCCTGGCATTGGGGCACATTCAGCGAAATGACTTTTTCTACTAATCATGAAAAAAATAATACAAACGGAACTTTTTAAAGGGCTAGGGCTAAAATTTAAAAAAAAATAAAAATATTTATTTTAAATGTTATACAACACGGTAAATCAAACCATCCTTGCCTTAGTAAATGTATTTGTACAACTCTCTACAATGCATTCCATAAAGGAATTGTCTCCGCGATATAAGGCCTCGGCCATAAAAGAAAACCTTCCTCTTCAACTTCGGCCAAAAACACAGAAAGTTATTGACAATAGCAGCTGCAGTAGCTGCACATCCTCTTCGGCATGCAACGCGAACATTGTTTCATTAAGACAGCGGCCAGTCCGCTCCAGTCACCCCGCCCCCATCGGCGCCCCTGTATAAATGTTAGACTAGATTCAATTTTATGCGCTTTTCTCTGAAGCTACTATTCTTTCTTGCAATTTGTATGGCAACTATTGCTTGATGTTGTTGATGTGGTCACTGGCAGTTACTTTTCCCACCTTTATTGCTATTTTGCCTCCCCTCCTCTTTCCCACCACCGCTCCTACAGACCATAGCTGTCTTTATGGGCAGTTAATTTGCTGGTTAACAAGTCACTTCTTTTGCACTCGACACTATTTGCATATGTGGTAGTACGCGTGTGTTTTTAGTGTTTGTATTTATGAGCAATTAACGCCTCTGGCTGTGTTTGTCTAATGAGAAAGTGCTTGCGAATTGTTCGCTTTAATGGCCTTAATTCATATTGCCAATACGCAATTATGGCATTTAAAATACGAACGCGCAAGTGGAAACTGTAGCGTTTTCTTTGGTCAAGACATGCATACATGAGGCTCGTAATGATGGTCAAGAAAGTCGGGCTTGCAAAATGCGGGTTCCGTATCAGATATGTCGATCGATTAAATTTAAGGGTGTTTAAATCCAATCCTAATTTGCTTGTAGGATGCGGGTAAAATTTATTTTCCCTTTTGTAATTGAAATGAGTAGGTTTTATATATTTTTGGTCTGAATAAAAATCATATAAAACGATACGCACATATAATTTGTAGAGTGAAAGGGCATTATGAAAGACGTTACATTATTTTTACATTTCCTTTTTAAGCGTCTGATTAGTGTTGGCTTACTTCTTGCAAATTAAGAGCATAAGAGTAGCTATTGTGATACTTTCGTAGTCGAGATTTCTACACTTTTTATCTTAGTGCACTCAAAGCGGATTGTTAAGTGGATTTGTAAATATGCACCAGACTATTTGTGTATATTTAAAATACTTGCACATATGCATATGGATGTGATGTATTAGTGGTGGATCTAGCCAAATATATCACATTTGCTGCGCTTTCTGGAAACGACGTTTTCAAAGCCGGTAGCCAAGATATCTCATCCATAATAACTATTGAATGCTTAAATTGAAAATTCTGCCGAACTAAATTTAGCAGTTCATACATTTACGCCAACTTGCAACATTGCCAAGTCTGTGCTTGTTGCTCTGCTTTCCAAGTTGCAGCTTATTGCATTTGTATAGCGCGCATTGACATTGACAATTCATTTTAATTTATTGTTCACTTTTACACAAATTGGCACAAATGCATCTGCAGCTACAACCAACCAACAGTATCAGGAACCTGCTCCTGCACTTGTTTTTCTATTTTCTGTGGAAGTTTGCTCACGATAGAGCAACAACAAGCCAACAACAACATTGCATGTTGGACTTGCATGACTGCCTCCAAACACATACAGACGAGTAGGCACAAGTTTAACAGTGAAAACAGGATTTCCCGTCGCACAACTGTCACAGTCACGGCAGCAGCTGCTGAAGCAGCTGTAACCCACATACGTGACTGTGATTCCAGTTTGTCAACAGTTTCTCCTTGTATTTCACCCACCTCCTCTTTGGTAGTCTCCGCTTGCATGGCTGCTTTACTTACATTCCTCCAGCGCTC
This sequence comes from Neria commutata, assembly GCA_963457695.1. Taxonomy (NCBI): domain Eukaryota; kingdom Metazoa; phylum Arthropoda; class Insecta; order Diptera; family Micropezidae; genus Neria; species Neria commutata. Next base: position 31,494,857 of record OY735245.1, read on the forward strand.
GTTGCATGTCCTGAATGGAATCTTTGGGGACCTTGAACTGCAGCGTGTGTGTGCCGAAGAAGCGCGCCACACGCTCCACCAACAGCGAATCGACCTCATTCTCGCGCGCCTCGGCCTCCTCGGGCAACGCCGCCGCATTGAGGGATCGTCCAACGGGAATGTCATCGGTCTTAATGAGGGCGATGCCTTCCGTCAGCTTGACATCACCGTTTTCAGTGTCGAAATATTGGAGTGCGCGTTCCTGCGAAGTTTAAATTTGATATTATTAGATATTTCGATATTAGTTGGGAATCACAATATTCTATTTGTATGTATATAATTGATTCGCCCGACATCTCGTGAACCCGAGGCTTAGGCGTAGCTTTTCGTTAGTAAAGGAGACCTACAAATGGATAGTTAGGTGTCTGCCGGAGGTCGAAATAGTGGATTCTCGCATCAGGGATAGATCACTTATCCACTAAGTCACTGCAAAAATGCTCTATAAATATTATCTTACTGTAATTATAGTATTGCTACTGTTATTAGAATAATCGAATTTATTTTACGGTTGGTCTGTTTTACTTATTTAAATTTCTAAAATGCCATGCTTTCGTTTTATAGAATTTTTATAGGTCAACACGAATTTTAATCCAGTGGTGTTTTAGTGATTTTTCAGTTATTTAATGTAATAAAGTATTAGCAAATTTTATAAGTATTTGATATAAATTTATGCAAATAATAAAAAAATACTTGAAAGTATACCTAAAAAGCTCTTAGAAACCGTCCTTATTATTGTGGTAGCCCCTCGAAGAAGTTATGATAAACTCAGCTTGGGTTTATAGTCAATGTAATGGCGGAAACCTAATACTTTGACTAACTTTTAAGAATTTTCCCGCGGATTTGTAATTCGACCAAATGCGAGGGTTCCAATAGAAGATCTTGCTATTCTGGAGTTTTTCCTGTTTCTATAAATCAAAACTAAATAGCATGAAAAACGATTTCCCCCAGCAGAGAAGACCAATAAACTTGTTTCACATACCCCACTACAATTGCTATGGTGTACAAACTGCCATATTTAAATCAACCCCTACGATTCTTATCAGATTCTGCAGACTGAACTGAATGTTTTTACAAATAAGCAGCAGACTATGCTGCCAAAATGAGGTAGCGCCAAACAATCAATGACACTATTTCGATACTTGAAAGAGGACACAATGAATGCTTCGAAAGTAGTGTCATACTTCTCTAAAAAGAAAGACCTTCTTTTATATTCAAATAAAAATTAGCCGCATCGTTTAGTGCAAACTGTTCTTCTCTATATTTTTGATCAATCGTCAATGCTTTTATTCTGCTTTTATTAATTTATATTTTTCGTGCAGACAAATACGCAAAAAGTATTCTATAGCAGAGATATATGTAGATAGAGATTAAATACTCGAACAAACTTCTATATGTTTTGATTTTCACTTGCAGCCATGCTTTGGCGAACGATGCCAGTATTTTTTTAATTCATGAAAATTTGCCATCTTGTTTTTAAGGAAACTTTTCTTCCGTATGAATGTCTTTTTTAAATATCCTTTATATCTGTGCTGTTGATCTTATTGACACAATGAAATAGTCTCTGATTTTCACTTCACGCACTTTCACTGCAGCCTTAAAGAAACCTCAACAACACATAATCCTTCTGATCATTGCTACCACTTCATCAGCTTAGCCCAGCGTGGCCGGCACACGTTTAAACTAGAGCCTTGAGATTCAGCATCGCTGCTTACCTTTACGCACAAAAACATTGAACGGTCGCCACAATCCTTGACCATTTTCAGAGCGCTGGTCAAGAGATTGTCTGTGTCGGAGCCATGGCCACTGGCTGCCGCACTGGTGGCCACCAAGGCGAACAAACACACAAACTTAAACATGTTGCAGGAAGAAGAAAGCGTTGGCAAAGGCAAATCCACAGTTTTGACGCTGTTATCCTTGTTTAATCCACTTGAACTGGACGGCACTGGTATAACGATCGATTGATCGGTCAGAAGGCAACCGGTAAACTGTGACTAAAAGACGGTTGTGAATCGAGTTTTATTCCCGGCTCAGCTCGGCGTACGCAACAGCTTAATCACTGAGAAAGCGCACACGTTGTGTCTTCGGAACAGTCGCAGTAGTAGCCACGGTCGCAGCCGGAGCTGGGACTACAGTCACAACAACAGTTGGACTTTTCTACAAAAACGAAACGAGCAACCAGCATTGCAGAAATGGCAGCGACAGCAGCGACACTTTGCTTGGCGCGTTTCTGCTCACAACAAAACGGCAGACGGCAACTACAACAACAGGCCTTGGTTGTGCTAGCCGAGCTTAGAATTTAAATAAGCCGCTTGCCAACTTGAAGAGACTCTTTAGCTGCTGTTGGCACTGTAGAAAATGCCACTGAGTTTGCGGCTCACAACGCTCAGCTGCGCTCGTGAGCGATCGTTCTCCAGCGAGGTTTATTGCGCCAGCTGCCTCAGGCGCCGGGGATTTAGTTGCTCCGATTAAACTCTTCTCGCAATTTGTTACCTCGGCTCGTTTTCCTGATTTTTTGGTTGACTTTTGTAGACTTTTCCGTTTACGGACATTGAGTAATTATTTCACCTGTGGTGAATAGTTATGGTCCTCAAATTCGCAGAAAGTCTTCAAACATTTTTATGCAGCTTTAAACATAACCAGTTGCTAAGTTGTGCATTAATTAATGAAAATATTCTCGAAGAGTTGCCAATTAGTTGCAAAGAAACAATTTTAAATAAATTCAATTAAATTTCAGGTTGAGTCTTTCATTGGTTTAGATTGATCCTGGGACCCCTTGAGGTATATATTTCCTATACCATCTAAGTATTATTGTCATTTTCATTACAAAATTAGTTCTGTTTGATGTGGACTTCTCCTACGGACGGACATACCTATAGAATAAATTTGTAGGTCCCGTTAACAAGTTAATACAAGCTAGATTTAAGGCTCGGCAACACGGCTGTTTTAAGATTTGGTAAATGGCTTACGGAAACCGCCTGGCGTTGTACATATCGGCGTAGAGCTTCGGATATACATTCTTCAAAACAAGAAAAAAATAACTGATATAATTATCCGGAAAAATATTCCTGTGCCCCTACAGATATATGTATGCTTCGAAAATGAAGCTCGTATCACACATGAACAATTTAGATTATCACATTTGCTCCACTGTGCCATAGATCCACACGAGTAGCTTGTGGACTTATTGAACAGCAGCAAAGTCTCCAATAATAAATTCAATATTCGACGGAGGAGAACCAATTCTCTCGCAGAGACGCGCAGAGAGAACGCAAGTGTGTAACCGACCGCTGCGAGTGACAGCCAGAAAGGGCGATGGGTTTCAGCAGCTCGTCGGCGGAGCTCGTCTGAGCATGCTGCTTGGTTGAGGTGCTGCGTGAATGAGCACCGCTGAGCTGGGCGCACTTGATTAGGCATTGCAGACACGTGATCTTGAGCGGGTAGGTGCAGGGCGGCGAACCACAGATGGGATGTGCATTTCTGCGCATGTGTGCGACTCTACGCGTCCATAAGCGTTTGAAAATCAGACACACACGCACGAGGACGCATACTCACCTGCATTGCATGTATGGCCTGCTTACTGGCCGACCGGCCGACCATTAGGATGGATGCAGTGTATCTCGTCGCAGATAATGTATGCGAATTCGAATTAGAGTAAAGTAGAAAATTAACTGGTTTCGTTCGAGTAAAAAAATTTCACTTTAATTTTGTTCATTTAACGTTTTTGCTCAGCTTGTTGTTGCTGTTGTTGCTGTTGTTGCTGTTGTTTATGTAGTGATGCACATCAAAAGTGGAGTTTCATTTGCGTCATGGCCATAATGGCGAGTGATATTATTTTCACACTCTCCGCTCAGATTACTGTTTTATCTTTTCAAAGTTAATTTTATTTGTTTAATTTAATTTCCCCCTCGCACGTCTGCATCCAAGCGAGTTGCGGACGCAGCGGTTACCGAAAGTGAGAAGAAAGCGTCTATGTGGATTTGCATAGCCTCATGTCCGCCCGGGAATGGCATATCACAAGGTAACAGCAACGGCAGAGTTCACTTGCAATTGTTAATTGAAATCAGCGCGAATTATGGAAAAATTATTGCAAAATGCTTTCTACAGCTATTTTATATGTGCTTGTACGTGACTCGCTTGGACTGAAATCTTTTCATACCTCGAGCGAGAAATAAATTAATAAAAATTGCTTTAGTTGTGATGCGAATTTCACTAAAATATTTTTAAAATTGTATTAACCAGTGAATAATATTGTACATACATATATATGTACTTATATGACGCATTTAATCCGATTTTTTAGTTTCTATGATAAAATGTATATTGACTCTTACATAACACTGACTCTTATGAGCTGGACTTTATCGGGACTAAAGAAATGATTCTCTACCCCAACGAGAGTCATATAACAACGATGGTATTCTGTATGCTTATGAATGAGTTTTGGACGTGCTGTAAGAATTTCCACAAATTTAGAAGATGTTAGTAAATCGCGGGTAAAAAGTGGGCACAAGCCGTTGAATTAGATATCGACGGCAATGTTCAAGAGGAAAGGCTATGTCTGCAATATTTTAATTTAGCAGAAGTTCATCAAGTAGTTAGTAGTAGCTTGTTTTCATACAGGCTATGCTCCTTTCTTAATTCCAAACATTCGAAATATACTTTTTTGTTCTTTATTCGCTTCGATCATTTCGGATAAAACGTTCTTTTTTATTCAGCCTGGAACGCTAATCGCGTGCTTTCCATTCTAGCTTCAGAAGAGAAATAAAAACAAGTTAGGAAACATAAGTCGGGTTTCACCGACAGAGTAATACCCTACACCAAGTAACCGAGTGGGAAGACCACGCCCATTTTTGACAAACTAAAAGATATTCCTAATTGGACTGTATATAGCAAATATTGACACTCTGCTCTGGGGGTCTATATCGGTATATATAATTTACCACCTTCATGGTGGGCGGACCACGGGCATTTTTAAAAAATTTAAAGGTACTCTTACCAGCAATAAAGTGACCAAATATGGACGTTCTGGTATATATATTATGGAAGTTATGAGGATTTTCAGCTTTCCGCCTATATAGGGGGCGGACCTCGCCCATTTTTTTGTATGGCATGTAGGGCCGATATCTGAACTTAAGAACGAAATTTCATTCTTATAAATTCATAAATAGTTGATTGAGAGCCATTTTATCGTAAAAATTTTTCGTATGTCCTAGTGGGCTTACATCTCACCTTAAATACAAAAATCATTGCATTAAATGAGTATTTAAGCAAATTAAAGCCAATTTACTGAAAAATTTCCGAGGTAGTGGGACTTAAGCCTTTGAGTCGCATACACCGTTTTCGTCGACGAAAACGAAATCCCATACATTAGCTACGAAAAATTTGAAAAAACTGAAAGTTTTTCGTAGCTAATGTATGGGATTCCGTTTTCGTCGACGAAAACGGTGTATGCGACTCAAAGGCTTTACAGGCCCATTGTAGGCGTATCCTCCAACCGATTTGACTAATTTTAAAACTTTACCTAACCCGAGGTTCACTGTGACTGTGTACCAAATTTGGTTCAAATCAGACAACTCCTTCCTTCTCTTTTTTCCGAACACGCAGACAGGCAGACAGACAGGCAGACAGACAGACAGACAGACGGACAGACGGACAACCGGAAATCAACACAGAAAGTGATTCTAAGCTTTTTCATATACTTATGTCTATACCTAGGATGGCTCCTTTAATGCGTTACAATTTTCGCACAAAGTTATTATACCCTATTACCATAGGTGTAGGGTATAAAAATATAATTTGAACGAGTTGACTATATGGTGATACTTATCTCCAAAGTGTCTTTACTATATGTAAATATATGCTCGATTATTACATACCTATGTAAACATTAAATAACAATTTCGCCATAATTAGGAGTAGGCACTTTCCCTTTCGCACGTTACAAAAGCAAATGTGCCCAACAACAAAGCCTTATCAGCTGCGCACATTTCGTCATGTAAATGACATTGCATAGAAGTTTAAAGGCTTAAATGCTGCAGTAATAAAAGAGATAAGCAATTCTTTGCACGCACACAAGAATTTTTATAAATTAGCAGTAATGAAACCGTAATTAAAAAGTACGGTACGCGTATGTGCAGTTAGGTTGCTGCTGCTGGCGGCAGACGGTTGCCTGCTGAAGTTTGCAACCCCTCGCGAGGTGCTCCCAATTAAGAACCTTCATTTGCCTAACGAAAGTTTGAGCTTCTTAATTAAGACGCTGGTAGGCGGCAAACGCCAGAATCGACTCCTCGCCTACGACGGGCGGCTCATTCTGTCTGAGGCGCTCGCAGCCATTAGCGCCCCGCTTGCGGGCCAGTGCGGGAGGTGTTAATTCAAAACACCTCATTATGAATTTTGACAGTGACTCAAAAGTGAAAATGCTGAATTCCGAAATGCAAAGCAAATAAAAGAAACCAAACGCAACGCAGTGCCACTCCCCCCACACCGATCCGATCCGATCCGTTCAGCCTAACCCAAGCGAAACTGTTTTACATACGCACACACATTTTCTTCGCTTTGCACATTCATTTCGTGAGTACTGCAGGTAATTGCCAGCGTTTACTTGGAATAGCTGCCTCCGTCGCGTCGGCTGTGTACGTATTTCGTACTTTGTATTTCGCTTTTGGTAGAAAGCGAATTTTTTGGATTTTTAGCACGCACGTATTTGGGAACTGTAATAAATTCAGTCGACGTGCTTCGCGTCGCGGTCTTTCGGATCGTACCCCGCTCTGCGTTAAGGCATGTCGTCCTATGCTCAGAATACGCGCTCAGACGCCAGCTAGAGCAAGTTGGGTTTCTGTGAGTTGGTAGAGCTGAGCAATTCCTCTTCATGTAAAGAAAAAAATTTCTTAAATGCAATTTCAAGTCTTTTTTGTTGGTGTATTGCGAAACTATACTCTCCTTTACGGAAACTTTCATTTTCTAGCCGAATCTAGCCTAAATCGACGTTGAAATGCTCCTACTTCTCTGCTAAAATTGTATGGTGTACGAATATGGGCATAATTTAATAAAACTTCATAGGTAAGAGAATTTTTTAACAACATTTCTACATGTAAAATGATTGAAACAAGAAATTGGGGGATGTACCTAGGGGTAGGGAAGGGCAAATTCCTCTCCCTCAGACATTCATAATGGGACCATTATAAAAAATATAAAAAATATATAAAAGATTTAATTATTTAACATGAGGTAATTATAAAAAAATTTTAGTCATAAGTACTTGTACTTTCTCTACATGAAAATACTCCCAATCGCTGGCGAAGATCATTTTTCAATTCTTAGATTTAAATTTGTGCAGTTCTTGCTACTCTTTGCAAGAGCGAGAACCAATAAACAAAATGTTGATTAAAAAAAGCTTATGTCTTTTGTGTTTCCCAATATTTTTGCCTATGCTTGAAAGAGTTTCTTTATACTTTAATTATCTTAGCTATGAAATGTTGTTGAGTTGCTGAATATGTCATATGTACAGAGTCGTGTGACTTGGTTCTTTAACCAGAGTTGCATTTCTTATTTACTAAAACAGGGTTTCAGTTAGTGAGATCATAGTGATGGTTTCATAATAGATCTATCCTGCCGCGGTGACTAGAAGATCCCACTCCAAATAAAGTTAATAAATGAATTACTTGCGCAACAGCCCGGTTGGGCTAGGCTTTATCGCATTTACTTGTGTGTGCTTGTACTATTTAGCACAAGATAATGGGACCTACTCATTAGTTCTGCAGCGGTGTCCCAACGGAAATTGAGAAGCTTTTATTACATGGCAAAGTATACTCTTGGAGGGTTGCAAACTAGATCGCGGGAGACGGCGCCGCGTGCAAAGCACACTCACTACACTCTCAACTTTAATCCGAAGAATAGTTCAAAATTGGGAATGCAGTTTAATTTTAAACACCACAAACATATTCTATTTCCTAATCGCTCTCATCCTTACAAAATTGTAGTCTGAACATTAGAAACTCTGTATTTTCTTTCTCTCTTTGAAGGTATGTATTCATTTTGCTATTTCAGCGTTATATTTAACATTGTTAACACAAAGACTCCTCTCCACATGTTAAAGTCACACTCGATGGCTTCAAACGGACCCACTTAGCCTCCTGTCTGCACTTCATTACCGACAGCAAAACTTTTCAGCGGCTGTTAATTATTCGCGGCTCTCAATCAATGTGCGACGCCTGATTGCGGTTGTAAATTTCACATTAATCGCCATCAGGCGCACACACAGATAAACACACATGCAGCTAGCGCCTTTTTGGCTATGGCCACTTTGCGCCCGCCGCTGCTGCAGGCCATTGATTTCGTATTAAATCAGGATTGGCAACTTCGGGCCGCTGCGGGCGCTGCCGCTGGTGTTGGTGGCGGTGCTGCCGCAGCGAGCATGACTGCTGCCATAAATGTGCACTCGCATATAAAGTTATAAAGTAGCTTGCATGGATTCCTCCGCTGCACAGCGAAGAAAATGAAATCAGCTGCGAAGTGAAACTACGGCGCAGCGGTGAGACCCACTTTTGCTGCATTTGCCGCCGTAAGCTTCGTCTTGAATGCATGACTATTTCCTATTGTGGGCCTCGAGCAGCTGTGGCAGTAGCAACAATAACAGTAGCATATGCCACACACACGCTCACACACAACATACACACATGCATATTTGAGTAGCCATGGAACATGCCGCATTTCTCCTGCGTAATGTGCGTTTTGCATACGAGGCAGTTGAAGTTGTACGCAGCTGGCGTGGCGGCAAATAGCCATGTGACTTTGTTGCCACTGCTGCTGTTAGTAAACACTACATCTATATGTCGGGGTATATTCGGTTGTGTGTATCTCCCTGAAACTAGGGATGTGCGCATGGCTTGGGAGCCGCCACCACAAAATCCACCCAGTGAAGAACCAATGCGAATCAAACGGCCTCCAAAACTGTTGGTGACCCCCGAAACATATATTTGGTTGATCCCCGCCTGAGAACTACGTTCAAGTTGCCATATGCAAAGCCGGGTAATTTTAATTACATTCATTACAATTAGAATTCCGAAAAAGTCACCATTCCACATAAATTTAAGTTTAATTCTACGATGGCATTTGATAAAAACTCTAGCAAAAATTTTTATCTCTCCAAATATTTTGTTCCATTTTTTCGACTGGCCATGTTTAAATACATAATACAATTCCATGTTATGCAATCGAAACATTTTTTCAGAATGATTCCCTATTACAATTCCTTGAAGTGGATTGGACACTTTTAAATTGTTTCAATTCTTTTCCTTAGGAATCAAAAAAAATGTATAAAAATGTACGATTGCTTGGAATTGGAATTGTAATGCAATTTACTTTACCCACATCCCATGGAGCCGCAGCAGATCTATTCCGATTTTACATCTCCTCGTACGGAAAGTTATTATATGGATAAGCAATACCTTCTCCTTTCAAACTTTCAACCTTTGCAATGACCACTTCATATCGATTACTTTTTATCAATATATCGTAGATGTATCAGATACATACATATGTATAAATTCATATGTGATTGTATTACGCGTTTGACATGATATCCGGAAAATCGGCCTATAGCATCACAAAAATGGGCCGCCCTGAAACCCCGGAAGCATAGATCATGCCCCAATAATACATGGAGAATATCAGTACTACAAGAACTAATAGCAGGTAACCTATTTTCTACCGCTCCTGAATAATTTTAGTTTTTGCTAAGCCACTTTCAGAGGACCTCAAATATAAAAGTTTTTTTTTAATCATAGAAAATCCTTGGAGCCGGCGGTTCGGAAGCCGGTGGTTCGGAAGCGTACCAGATGGCAAAAATTAGTTCAAGTGAACTGGACAGAGATAGAAACGACAACACCTACCGAAATCGAAGAAAATGGCTGATAATGGTGCTGTGATCCCATGAGTACAGGACAAATGTTCGTGGGCTATGTTTTACTATTTGGTTTCAATTTCAATTCGATTGGGAATAAAAATCGAAATTAAAAACAATTTTTCTCGTGAACTGTTTTTGAACTTCATAAACCCCCCTTTAAAAAATTTGGATTTGTTCTTGTGAATAAAATTATATAAAAAAAACTTTTTAAAAATAAGCTTTAATTTATTTAATGTACTAAAAAGTAGAAAATAAATTGTTTCCAAGTCACCTGTATCTTATTATTAATGAAAGCTTGTGCGCTCATGTGTTCAATATTTGTCAACCAGTTACCACAATATTTTATTTAAATAATTTTTTGCAAATACATTCTAGTAATGAAAGATATTTTGAATATGGATATTGAGCGCACAAGCTTTTATTGATAGTAAGATACAGGTGACTTGGAAACAATTTATTTTCTACTTTTTAGTACATTAAATAAATTAAAGCTTATTTTTAAAAAGTTTTTTTTATATAATTTTATTTTCTACTTTTTAGTCTTCCATAAATTAAATTTTAGAGCTCTGAAATTTTTCGCAAAAAGAATTTAAAACTTGCAGAGCAGTACACAATATTTAGGGTATTCACAGTGTTTCCTATCGTCATATGTCATATCCTTAATTTAACAAATAATACGGCTGTGATCGACACTAATATTCGTGGCATATTTGTGGCGCGATGAGTTGTTGTTGTTTTGCTTGCAAGGCGCGGCGAGTAAGTTCCTATCGTTTTTCATTGATGTGTGGTGTACCTGGTGTACCTATAATTATAAACTGAAACCCAAGTGTGTAGTTGCTTTAAAAGTGCCACGCCCCCTGTCCTACGCCCATAAAATTTTACCAGTGGGACGAAGCATCCAAGAGGGGCCTGTATACGGAATTTCAATGCTGCACGACCTTTAGTTCCAAAGCTATTCTATATAAACGATTTTGTTTGTATGGGCGGTGCCACGCCCCCTTATCCAGTGCCCCTCTTATTTTCTCAGTAGAAGGATATGGATATGTATTAAGTTCCTACCGAGTTTCATTGATGTGTGATGTGTAGTTCTAAAGTTATACACAAATCTAGAGTTGATAAAAAAGTGCCACGCCCCTTATCCTACGCCCATAAAATTTATTGATTCATGCATTGTCATGGTGGTTACGCATGTATGCAAAGTTTCAGATCTCTAAGTAGTCGGGAAATGGGTGAAAAATTGATTACTAGATTCCACTACATACATACATACATACATACATACATATATACATACATACATACATACATACATACATACATACATACATACATACATACACACATACATACATACATACATACATACACACACACATACATACATACATACATACATACATACATACATATATACATACATACATACATACATACATACATACATACATACATACATACATACATACATACATACATACATACATACATACATACATACATACATACATACATACATACATACATACATACATACATACATACATACATACATACATACCTGTGGTGGCCCTAATATAAAGCTTATAAAAAGTATGGATATATGTACGTATATATTATTTATTATCATTCAGATCATTTTTTTTCATTAACTTCAAATGAGCGCGATGTGTTATCGTAAACTTCGCTTCTTATAAAATCCGGGGTTCAGACGAACTGGAAAACTTAGTGTACGGTGGTTCCTTGTCGGTTAAGCCTCACTGAAACTTTTCGACATGTTATTCAATGTAATTTCTGGACGTTTTCATGTTCAACGAAAACAAGTTGGCAGGCTCATTTTATATTTGTTTTGCATTTTGTATGCATGCGGTTGCTTTGTTAAGACAACAATTGCTTATCCAAGCACCCACCCAACCACGGGCTTACACACACTCAGGCATACACCCACACATGGTACCCAACATTTCCATAAATTCGTATTCTGCAGTGTAAAATTAACAGGGAAATTTCACAAGCTTCTCAAAAGAAAGTGTTCGGCCTTGCTACGTCCTCTCTTTCGGTTTGTTCCTTGTTGGTGTACATGAAATAGAAGCATCTTCAGCAGAAACAGCATTAGTAAAACGTGAGCAATTTACCAAAACTAACACACACTCAAAGGAGGCCTCATAAAATCCGTTAAGTAAATGTTCACTTGCGTTCGCTGCGAAGGCGCCGAAATGAATCTGACTTGCTTGAATGCCCGATCCCTGAACGATCGGGGATGTCTTCAGTATGCATGCAGAAGAGCTGGTGCGAAATATGGTACAATGGCGTTTATTTAGTGTTAAGCGTGTTCCTTTAATGGGTGTAGGTATATACTTTGCGAAGCGACAGATGGTAGCGGAGCTGTTAAGGTTTATGGTAGAATTACTGTAGTAGTACAGTGATAAATCGTGTCAGCTGACACAATCTATCTTACCCGAACACAATGCGCGTTATTACTCTAAACGGATTACGTAGTAGAAATATCTGCGTCAATTAGAAAACTACTACAAAAATCGTGTCAGCTGTGAAAAGAATGTTGCCATACAAAAAAGTCACTGGAAAATTGAAATAGAAATAATGCTTTTCCTATGCAAGAATTAAAACGGCAACACTGATTAAAACAAGCGAATATTTATTGGAAATACACAGTCCACCTGCCCTTTCGTTTGCTTAATTTGTACACCGTACATTTTACACAACACTAAGCACATTGAGTCAATTATTTCGTCGTTTGAATTCATTTTTCACTATTTATTTTGCTTGTGAACTTTGTTGCAGAAAAGTGTTGCCAGTGACCTTCGATTTTAGTTCAACAAAAGAAGTGGATTGTTTTTACCGAAATTAGTTAAAAAAAGTAGTACACAATATAGAGATGTAACAATTATGATAATTCTGTGCCATAAAATTAATAAAGAATGTAAAATTTCATCTCAGAAGAAAATAAACAGCGTTCTTCTTTTGTGCACAAAACTATACGGCAGCACTAGCAAAAAGAAAAGACTGACAGTTGCAATCCGTTTAGGTGTTGGAGTAACTGGGCAAATTGATATCCGCCACGTTTGAATCCGACCCGTCCATAAGAGTACATTACCATTTCCGGATAAGAGTGTAAGTCATTTGGTTAGTACGTTAGCATTACCAAGCGTGAAGAAAGACGCAGAGTTGTTATTTTTGTGTTTGTTTAACAAACTTGCATGTGTATTTTCGTAAACTTAAGGATTCAACGTATTCTTCTGTAGTCGGCTTCCGGAGAGTATATCCGATCGTGGGTAGGATTAGACGCTTTCGCGTATTCTCGGAGTTTCTAGATATGCATATAGAAAATAAGAATAAAATGTATAATGTCAGAAAACTTTATTGATTATGAAGAATATGCAGAAAACTACGTAAAGGAGTTATGAAGCTAAAATTAAGTATGTATTTATTCATTGCCATTAATTTTTATTAATTTGTTATAATTTCGTAGCGTTCGAACGTCATCATGCCCGTATTGCTTCATGTCAAATTTGGCAGACCGAAGAAAATCCAATTGAAGAACGCGGGGTCGTAGCAGGGGCTGCTCTTTCTGTTTCAGTTATTGTACAAAACATTGTACAAATCAAAAAAATTATGCTTTCGTTGTGTTCGACCAATTTTGGATAAGGTTCGGATTCGGCAAAAAGAGAGGTTCACACCATAAATTTTTAAAATGTTTGTACATGTATAAACATTTTCAGTCTTGTTTACATATAACATGGTTTTGAGAGTTTTCCACAAGCAATTTTCTACGTGTAGTGAGTCGTGTATCATATACATGTAGAATATTCTGAACAACACTAATAACGGGCATCCGACGTAGATTTTTAAAATATATGTTTTCAGATAATTTTGTTTCCCATCCACGCAATAATTACTCAACAATTATTGTGATAGTTCGTATTTAATTTAAGTTAATACTAATGGACTTACAGCACATGTAACACACACATTTATTTGAAAAAACTAAAACTAATGATTTCCCTTAGTTCTTTGGTTTTCCACTCCAATCCATACTTAATTACGTCGACAACAGGAAGAAAACTTTGCGACGCTTCTTTCCTTCTAAACGCTCTTCGTCGCATCCTTCGCCGGCTTCCAGCCACTGAATGCCAAGTCGATGTCACGCCCCCAGCCGGAGTGACCACCAGACGAGACGACCACCTCATGTTGTGCCTCCTTGCCGCCGCCACTCAGTAGCTTCTTGATGCCAATGATGGAGGCCAGAACGAGTGCGAGTTTCGAGACAATTAACGCCTTGCCCGCCAGCATGGCGAGTGCACCATAGGCAATCGGCACGAACGTGCCGCCCAGCAGCAGAGGGATCATAATGTATGCGCCGCCACCGCCCTTCTTATCCTTCTTCTTGCGACTCTCGACAGAGTTCGAGGAAAACTCCTCCAACGGCTGCGAGTCCGTGAATGGCATTTGCAGCTAAAAGAGAGCGAAAAGTTTCGGCATTTGAGGGACACAAAGCTGCGAGCTGAGCTGGACACACTTACATAAAGCGAACGATCCCATAGAAAGTCGACCAGCTTGGCAATGATCAGTTTATTGAGTTTCTCCTCCTTGGCCTCCAATGCGCGCGGTAGCACAGCTTCGACGTCCTTCTCGCTGGAGAGCGGCTTCGTTTGCGGGTGTTTAGCTGTCGTGCTGCCATCCTCGCCCTGCTTGTTACTTTTCACCAGCTGCACGCCATTGATGATCCTCAACACCTTTCCCGTGCGCATTGCTCGGTCCAGGCCGACCAACACCTTCACTTTCAGACACACCGACAGGTTCTCCTCCGCGCACTGCTTATACACGCGGTAGGCCAGTGAGAGGTCCTTCCAAATGCTCGAGGAGCCGCTCGCCTTGTCGTGCGCCTCGTCGACGGACACGCCGTTTGCGTGCTGGTTCGCGGACGTTGTGGCACTGCGCGCGCTGCCGTCGCCGATCAGGCAGAGGACAATCAGTGTGGCCGTCGTTGCCCACACGTACTTGATCATGTTTTCAATCTGGGTAGTAAACCCTTCGAGAGAGAGATGTGAGCTTGACGTGCCTTAATGTTCCAACTTCGGCATGTGTGTGTGTATCGTAGAAGTGTCCTGTGTGGGTTGGCTGCTTTTGGAGATCGTTGTTCCTAATACAGTTCGCCAGTGGCAATAGCAGTGGCCGCGTGCAACGCTTTAAGATCGACTGATATGTCTAAATGGCTGTGCAACTGTTTTATACCGCGCTTGCATTTCTTGTTGTACTTTTTGCAGCCTCTGCTGCCTTTGCTGTGGTGCATTATTGGCTTCATGTGCAGCCTTCTCTTAATTATGTTTTACTTCTAAAATCTTTGTTGTCTAATCAGCAACAGCAGAGCTCTGTGCGAGGCGAATGCTTTCAAGCGCGTGTCGTAGAAACCGAAATCTTTGCCTGAATCACGC
This sequence comes from Neria commutata, assembly GCA_963457695.1. Classification (NCBI taxonomy): domain Eukaryota; kingdom Metazoa; phylum Arthropoda; class Insecta; order Diptera; family Micropezidae; genus Neria; species Neria commutata. The sequence continues at coordinate 31,510,250 of OY735245.1, forward strand.
GAACTTCTGGTACACTATTAAAATATTTGCTGCACTCCAAATCGGAATTTCGGAAATTTCCTTCGGATTTATTCCGATGACCTGATTGGCAGTGTAATTTGAATTATAATGAAATAAAAAGACTTAAATTGGCTAGGATAGTCTTAATATAGTTCATTAAAGCTTTTAATTCATTCAATTTTAATATTATAGCATAAAGTTTAAATTACATGATTGGGAATCTCGAACAGCGCTGATTGTATCTTTGATACTTTTCTTATGAAAAATGTATTTGAAATAACTGAGTTCCCAAATGAACATGAAGACCAACAGGTCTTTAACATGTCCCACCAAACTAAGCAATAAGAAAATAGTTCTTCGATTGGGGAAATTTTATAGAGATAAAACTCAACCCCAAATTTGCCTAAAGAAGTAACGCCAAGTTCATTTGCTAAAGATACTGAAATAAGGTGTATGCAAGGTGCTCTAATGAAAGTAATTAAAAGATGATATCATATAATCTACAAGTAAACTTCCTCAATTTGAAAAATATATGCACTCCTAAGCATAGATAAATATAACTAATTTTTGAGAGAGAGAATTTTTTTAAAATTGTTACTTTGCGCGGCACCATCTCTCCTAAAGAATTGGCAACTCTCCGAGAGTGTTCTTTGTCATCGGCAAATGTTTCTCAATTCCATTTGAAAACGGCCATAGAATAAACTTGTAGGCCCCGTTAACTTGTGCTAAAACAACAGGGCACACACAAGGCAATGAGAAAAGGCTAGGCCAATTGCATACTCGTATATGTACTATAGGTTTATCCGAGAAATACTTTTTTGGCTGAAAATTTTAATCTATCGCGACACAGTATTGAAAATATTTTACTAATTCTACTTTAAAATTTTCTTATTTATATTTAGAGACGGTAAAAGAGAACATATCCAAGGAACTGCTCCTTCAGACCGAGTAAATGTTTGCACGTCCTAAAATATCAGTTGTATTAGATATGGATTAGGGATTTGGTCTTCTAGTCACCCCGGTCAGAGAGCTCTATTTTGTATTTACATGCACAGATCCTCGTGGATGGGAGGTATGGAGGTATTCACTTGGAAGATCTGTCCTCAATATCCTTGCCAGTCTATCACCGTAACAGTGGATGTGTTCTGCTGTTAACCGTTTCTTGGGATAGAAAAAATAAGGGTCTTAAAGCAGCTTTTATTCGAGACAAGAAACTAATATTCGAAAACATCTGCTACTCCATAATATTTTTATATAATATTTGAAGCCCTGTTTTTCGTACGTACGATAATTTTGCTCAGTGTATTTACCGTGGCATGCAGTCTGTACAGCCGGCAAATTCGCGCCACCCCCTACTCTTGTTTCCATTGCACCAGTTTCTAGGATAATTAGGCATTTTAAAGCTGGCAGCACGTCTCGCTCTAATCTGTTGCATTTTCATGTCTGATAGCTCAGAATTGGAAATTGTGTTCGCGTGCGCGCCCGCCGTTAGTCGCTGCCGCGATGAGCACTGCTCTGCAAACTGTGCCAAATGCAATTTGGCCGCCGATCGAATAGCCGAGAAACTTAGTAGACTACAACGCAGCAGAGGCACGGTTTCAGACTCACTAGCTCGCCCGCTGCAAGTTCGGATGAGCTGGTTGCAATTAGCGCCTCGGTTTCTTTAAATAGACAGAAAATCAAAAGTTATCGCAGTCTGTTGCTGAAAGTGGTGGCGAGCTACGCTACAGCTCCACTGGAGATACATCAAATTGGCATGAAACAGATAGGATTGCCATATAAGATATGTGTCTATATTTGTTTGTTGTACTGTGAAAGAACTTGTTTCTCGCTGTACTAATGTTTAAGTCCTCAATAAATATAAATACAAAATTGCCAGGATTTACATATGTGAGGGATGTACCTATATAGCAAAATATTGCACCAATTAAATATTTCCTATGCAACTTGGCCATGGTCTTTGACAACAACAAAAAAACAATATATTTGGGTCATTAATTTATTAAACAAGTTAGGAAACATAAGTCGGGTTTCACCGACAGAGTAATACCCTACACCAAGTTACCAAGTGGGCGGACTACGCCCATTTTTTACAAACTAAAAGATATTCCTAATAGGACTGTATAGATATATGAGACACTGGAGGGTCTACAATAAAAATTATCGGTATAGATAATTCACGGCCTTCATGGTGGGTGGACCACGCCTATTTCACAAAAATTTAAATTTACTCTTACTTACTAACAATAAAGTGACGAAATAAGGTCGTTCTGGTGTATATTTCTTTTGTATGGCATGTAGGGTTGATATCTGAACTTAAAAACGAAATTTTCTTCATATAAATTTATAAATAGTAAATTGAGAGCCATTTACCGGAAAAATTTTTCCACCTATATAGTGGGCGGACCACGCCCGTTTTTTCGTAGGAGGCAGAGGGCCCACGCTGTACCTTAAAAAACAAATATCATTCCTTTAAATAAGTAATTAAATAAATTTAAGCCATTTAACTGGAAAAATTCCGTGGTAGTGGGACTTCTTGGCCCGTTGTGGGCGTGTCCTTCAACCGATTTGACTGATTTTACACTTTACTTAACATGAGGTTCACTGTGACAGTGTACCAAATTTGGTCCAAATCGGACAACTCTTTCTCTCTCTCATGCGCGGACGGACAGGCGGACACCCGGAAATCAACACAGACAGTAATTCTGAGCATTTCTATATACTTATGTCTATACCAAGGACGGCTCCCTTAATGCGTTACAATTTTCGCACAAAGTTATTATACCCTATTACCATAGGTGTAGGGTATAAAAGTTAAGCGCTGCAACCAAGAAAATATTTTGGGTGGTTGTTTTGAATTTGTGAGGAATTTTATCATATAATATTCAAACGTCAAATATGGGATGCGAGACATCAAAGAAAGAAATAAAATCCCATTTAAGAATTTTTATTAAGAGTTTGAAATTTTCCGAAATTAGTGTAAATTCACTTATAATAAGTTTTTTTTTTTTTATTGAGGTGAAAAAGAGTAGTATGGGATTCGAACCGCACTAAAAAAACACCCCACTCCAAACCCTTGGATCCCCCCGGAACCACCGTAAAGTATTACTTCGGGAGGACGGATTCAGCATTTCTGCTGCTCATCTGTTTCGTTCAGCATCTAGTCTAGCACGATTCCGTGCTCTCTCTGCATATCTAAGCTCCTTTTATATCGACGCAATTTCTTCGCAAATCGCATCCCATGCATCTTGTGACTTCAGCATTACTTCCACGATGTTGTACGGATTTAGGAGAGTGCCAGTTGCTGTTCTCAACCTATTCCTTACTGCTTCAAATCGCGGGCATTCAAATAGCGAATGCCCAGGGTCCTCAACTGTTTCATCACATGGCGGGCACAGTGGTGAGTCATCGTGACCGAAGCGATAGAGGTAGCTTCGATAGCCACCATGGCCCGTTAGAAATTGAGTGAGGTGGTAGTTGTTTTCGCCATGTTTGCGGTTCAGCCATCTTCCGATATTGGGAATGAGTTTATAAGTCCATCTCCCTTTCTGAGAAGACTCCCAGCGTACTTGCCACTTGGCAATTGATGCTGCTCTCTCATTGTTGCGTTGTTCTCGTCCCGGTCGCGACTCCCCATCCTTCATATTGTACAGTTGCCTGGCTTCGCCTGCCATTATATCGATCGGCAACATTCCAGCGATGACCAACGCAGCTTCGTCAGATACTGTTCTGTAGGCGCTGATGACCCGCAGTGAGATTAGTCTTTATATCTTCTCGTACTGCTTCCGATATGTTCTTATCTTTAGGGATTCAGCCCATATCGGTGCTCCATACATCAGGACAGAGGTTACCACTTTTGCTAAGAGCAACCGCCTGCTACTCCTTGGACCTCCAACATTCGGCAGCATCCTCGAAAGCGACGTGCAGACTTTTGCTCCTTTATCGCAAGCGTATTCTGCGTGTTGCCGAAAGCTAAGCCTATCGTCGATTATCACGCCTAAGTATTTCAGGCACCTTTGGGAGCAAATATCATGGTCTCCTACCCTTTTTCTTATAACTTCGCTTTTTTTTCGGCTGCTGATAAGTACTGCTTCGGTTTTTTGCTCTGCCATAATAAGGTAAATAGCTCCATCTGTAAACAGTATTACATACATTTATTTGTGAATTTGGATATTTTTTACCACCTTTGTTTCGTATCTCCGTAATCTGTAATTTAAGTACAAAATTTACTGTGAAAAGTTATGAATTCTATACTTAATCTTCTATTTGCTTTACTAGCAACGAAAGCCGAAGAGGTGATTTATGTTTCGTTAGTTTGAATTTTTTATTTGTTGTCAATTTCGGTAGGCAACAACAGGGTATTTATGGAATATGAACTGTTTGTTATGTAACAAGCTCGTAAGTCGTGTAAAGGCTTAAAATATAACTTCAAATTTGAGTTCTCTGGACTAAAATACAACTTTTTTTATATCAGATGCAAATAACTTGTGCTAAAGTGGAACGAGCAATAATTTCTTTTACATTTTATTTGGAGTGAACAAAAAAACCTTGGCACATATACTGTGTTCCTGCCCCGCCATCGCTAGAACTCGTCTGACTTGTTTAGGAGCGCCATTCTTTTGAGGGCTCGAACAGATCTCGGAACTAGGCATTAAGCCTCTTTGGAAATTTGTGAAAAACACCAAAATTCTGACAGATCACTACTTTGACAACTCCTAAACGGAACTGGTATCGCTAAGGACCCAACAGGGTCTATGCGTGGCCTTCTTAGGCAGCCAGATTAACCTAACCTAACCTATTTGGAGTGAGTAGGGGGATAGTTAACTGTGTAACACCCCGTTGCACAGTGGGGTATTTGACTCGGATTTCGTGGATTAATTAAAAAAGTGAAATGTAGGTATCTCAATAGTATTTGGTATCATGGGAAAGTAGATACAACTGTGCATCACTGGCTAAACAAATTTTGTTCTATGTTTAACGGTATCGTCACAGCACTCTTTTCAAAATGCATATTTTTTCACTGTTTCGCTGTGTCGAGCGCGCGTTGAACATTTCGCAGTGTTTTAAAATTTCATTTTAAATAAAATTCGTTCGAAAAGCCATATTATAAGCTTTATATTAACTTCACTTTCTGTCCGCGGTATGTCCGCGGTATGTCCGCGGTATGTCCGCGGTATGTCCGCGGTATGTCCGCGGTATGTCAGTGGTATGTCGTCAAATCTAGTAATCAATTTTTCACCCACTTCCCGACTACTTAGAGATCTGAAACTTTGCATACATGCCTAATCTAGAGCCCAATGCACGAATCAATAAATTTTATGGGCGTAGGATAAGGGGCGTGGCACTTTTTTATAAACTCCAAATTTGTGTATAACTTTAGAACTACACATCACATATCAATGAAACTCGGTAGGAACTTACTACATATCCATATCCTTCTACTGAGAAAATAAGGAGGGCACTGGATAAGGGGGCGTGGCACCCCCCATACAAACAAAATTTTTGATCTCGATTAGCTTTGGAACTAAAGGTCGTGCAGCATTGAAATTTCGTATGCAGTCGCCTCTTAGATGTGTCGTCCCACTGATAAAATTTTATGGGCGTAGGATAAGGGGCGTGGCACTTTTTTATCAACTCCAGATTCGTGTATAACTTTAGAACTACACATCACACATCAATGAAACTCGGTAGGAACTTACTACATATCCATATCCTTCTACTGAGAAAATAAGGCGTGCACTGGATAAGGGGGCGTGGCACCGCCCATACAAACCAAATTTTTGATCTCGATTAGCTTTGGAACTAAAGGTCGTGCAGCATTGAAATTTCGTATGCAGTCGCCTCTTGGGCGTAGGACAAGGGGCGTGGCACTTTTCAAGCAACTACACACTTGGGCTTCAGTTTATAATTATAGGTACACCACACATGAATGAAAAACGATAGGAACTTACTTGCCGCGCCCTGCTGGCAAAATAGCAACAACTCACCGCGTCACAAATATGCCACGAATATTAGGGTCGATCACTGCCGTATTATTTGTTAAATTGAGGATATGACATATGACGATAGGAAACACTGTGAATACCCTAAATATTGTGTACTGCTCTGCAAATTTAAAATTCTTTTTGCGAAAAATTTCAGAGCTCTAAAATTGAATTTATGGAAGACTAAAAAGTAGAAAATAAAATTATATAAAAAAAAACTTTTTAAAAATAAGCTTTAATGTACTAAAAAGTAGAAAATAAGTTGTTTCCAAGTCACCTGTATCTTACTATTAATAAAAGCTTGTGCGCTCAATATCCATATTCAAAATATCTTTCATTACTAGAATCTATTTGCAAAAAATTATTTAAATAAAATATTGTGGTAACTGTTTGACAAATATTGAACACATGAGCGCCCCAAGCTTTTAGGGATAGTGAGATACAGGTGACTTGGAAACAACTTATTTTCTACTTTTTAGTACATTAAAGCTTATTTTTAAAAAGTTTTTTTTTATATAATTTTATTTTTATAATTGAGCCTTCAACTTCAGGTATAGTTGTTATGTTTAAGAAGAATTATGTTGGCAGAATATGTGTTTAGTAATTTATATAATTTTCTTTGTTAAGGTCTTAAAATTGCATATATTTCAACGATATAGGGGGACAAAAAGTTACTTTTGTAGTGGAATATACTAATCATTTTAATTTATTTGTAAATAATATATATTTAGCTACTACAATGCAAAAAATTGAGGTGCGAATTTGTGTGAATTCTGAGATATTGAGGTTTTAGTGCTGCAGTGTCTTGCCAATTTGTGTGATTTCGGTCGATAACTAAAAATGTTATAATGTGTTTTGTGTTTGGTTTTTGTAGGAATCACATCAAATATGATTTAATTTTTGGATTGTACATATATTTAAGTATAAATGTGTCATGTGTCATGTCAATCCGACACGTTTTTCTTCCCAAACTGGCAAATCTTCAAGAAAAGTCAGTCGAAGCAGCAAAGCCAACTGAAACTTTGAATGCATATTTCTGATAACAGTGTTCTTAATGCCGGTAACCAAGATTTCTCGGAAACAGCTGAACCGATTAGTCTCAAATTTTGACAGAAGCTTCAGAAATATATGGTTAGGAACTGATAGAAGGTTTTATCCCGCTGATAAATATTTTCCGTTTTATAAACAATTGAATGCAAAAATTTACATTGAAAATATAAATTTTTTTTAAAATGCTGCCATTTTGTTAAAAATTAAAGTTTTGGATATTTCTTCAATCTGTTACTAGATAACACCTTTTACTAATGAAATCTTTTTGATTTTTCTATTTTGGATTTTCCAATCCAGAGATATCGTGGTCACCGCAAGAGCCTCTTATTAGAGAAGCTCTCGGAGATCGGCTATAGCACCTATACAAACCAATATTTTTTCAAATAAAAACTATGTAAATAAAGGGTAAAAAGACTGAAATACGCATACAAGTTTTCACTTTAATACATAAAAACATCTTTCCAGGAAAAATCCTTGAATAATCGCTTTTTCAGCCTCCTAACTTCGTAAAAAAAAGAAATAAAAAACAACAACAACAAATTTTTTTTTTATTTTACTTGCATTCTTTCCTTCTATATGAAAAAATACTCAACATTCAGTATTATAGCTCAGGTGATTTGATCGCCGTTTTCAGGGGTCAATACCCCACTGTGCGTTGGCGCAACCCGTAAAGAGTATATGACCGTGTCCGTCTAAACAAATAATTATAACTTTTGTTGTTGTCTTTTTGTAGTATTTTCTGACACCATTATTTTAAAAATCGTATGCGACCTTCCATCCTAATGAAAACATACATTTGATTAGGGAGAGACGCCACGAGCAGATTTTCCCTACAATATAAAATAACACAATTTTGATGGGAACGATGTCGGAATGACCGTATTCGTTCAACGCACTTCTTCAATATTATAGAAGTATTAGCAGTAGTATTGCTCGTAATATTTGTGTTAAATAAGACAAAGTTTGATATATATTGAGCGTATGAACCATTAGAAACTTAATTGATGAAGAAATATAAATAATCTAAACAGTCGGCAGGACGTTCAGTCGGTTACACCAACTGAAGCTTTGTGGAAGCCTTGGATATTTAGAAAGTAGACAGCTATCTTCTAATATATAAAAAATAAGTGGTGAAGCTCTTTAGCCTTTTCACTCGATAACCGCTAGGCCGATTTTCATGATTCTTTTTTTGTTTTGTTCGAATTGCTGTATTTTAGGTTTATGAAAAAAAAAATTCCGGAAAATCTGACGGGAAAGTCAGTAAATCTGATAAATCGATTTATAGGTAGCAAAAGCTGATTTAAAAACTTTGCTATTAATAGAAAATAGTTGTACTTACAGCTTGCCATGCTTCTGTCATCCGCGAGATTAACCACGAACTGATACACATTTTCATTCGAATCGATTTTTAAAATTTTTTTTGCAAACAACGGAAAATAAATAAGCACATAGCCTACTATTCGAATTTTTCCCAAAAAATTTGAAATCTACATTAGAGAATTATTTTAAGTCACATCGCACAATTGTGTATGCTGGGTCGCAAAGGGATATATTACGTTTGTTATCAGTGCTGGTTTTTGATTTTGTGCATCGCTTCAAAAGTTTCATCGTTTTATACAGTTGATTTAAGGTAAAAAATTAATATTAAAACACGGGCAAAATAGTTATTGAAAAGTGAATTTCAGTTATTTTTTTAAAATGCCGATACCAATGAGCGCAAGACAACAAGAAATATATCTACGAAACGAAACTGAAGAAGAACGCGTAGCACGTAGAGAAGTCGACATATTGGGACAAAACCAACAGGCAAGCAATTTGAGAGTGCGTCTAATAAGAACTGCGTCTAATCGTACTGCTGCTGGGAGAGAGCAAACAATTGCAAATCGAAGAATGACCAGACGCGTATCGACGCCGACATATGAACGAGTGGCATTTAAGTATGAACCAACAGAAAACTACGGTGGTGATGCGATTTTCGATATTGGAACAATGACAATTGTGTGCCAACATTGTAACGCGCTGAAATTCAAAGACGAAACTGAGGGGCTTTGCTGTGCGCGTGGGAAAGTGAAATTGGTTCCCTTAGATGCACCTCCGGAGCCATTGAAATCGTTATTTGATTCGGATGATTTTCTCAAGAACATTTGACAGTACAACAACTGTTTTCGTATGACTTCGTTCGGAACCAAAATCATTCAAGAAACTGGTTTCATGCCAACTTGCAAGGTAAAAGAAAAAATATTAAAACATCATTGAAACACACCTGTTCTAACATTGACACGGGATTCTACACTGCACAATTCGGGTTCACAGATTCAAGGTCAAATTTACCATCGGATGGGTGCATTATTGCCAGTAAACGAAGGCGCACACCAATATCTGCAGGTGTACTTTATTTCGTCGGAGGATGATCAAGTTGATAGACGGCACAGGGGTCAAACAGGAGTGACAAAAAACGTCATTAGACAATTGCAACAATTCTTAAATGCAAACAACGCTTTGATTACGATGTTTAAAACGGCGATGGAAAAAATGAACTCAAGCGATCTCAGATTTGTCTTCAAACCTCATGGCGCTCCAGCCGGAGAACATGCACGACGATATAATGTTCCAACTTTGGTTGTTGGCGATCAAGCACACAGCCGAGACATTGTCCTTCAGCGAAGAACCGTTGGACCGTTGCAAAGGATATCCGAAACGCATAGATCAAATGAGAGATTGTCAGAACGCAGATGGTGCATGGACCGTGTGGTGCATTGAATCCAAAATCACCATGGTTGATGGAAAATACACAAAAATACCGATGGTCCTATGGTCATTAAGCTGAAACAGTAACGGGGTCACATGGATATTCAGTTTATCGACGACATTCAAAGGACAATAATGGCCGGACAATCGTATTGAAAGTGACATTTCATCGTCACGAGTCGAGAGATTGAGATCGGAAACGAGTTCGTTGTTAAATATTTGGGCAAAGTGAGATGGCTGCGTTTGGAGTTTTTTGAGATTTTAAAAATTACAATATTAAATGTGTTTAGGGCCACATATAAAAGCTTGGCGGGTCGCAGGTTGAGTATCGTTACTTCAGACAAACATTGTGAATGATTCCCCGTGGGACTGCTGCAGATGAGCTCAATGTTGCGGGCAAAACGGAGTTATGCCGGGTCCAGCTAGTATTATATAAACTGAATTCGTGAAAAACGGGCTTCTTTAGTTTTGCGGCCTTTATGTGAACATATTATAGTGCGCGTTGTTATCAAGCGATTGGAATACAAACGAAAAATGCCACAAGCTATGATCCTTTCTAAACCAACAAGTGCTCTGCATGTATAGGGGGCATCCCCTGAGTGTCGGTTTATTTTAAAAAAAAAATAATAGGTATAATTAGACATACATATACAGATATCATTCTGTAAAGTTTCAGCTTATTACCTCCAACAGTTTGTTAGAAGTTGTTTACAGTGTATTCAAATGTTGGCAGTCCATAAAAATGGCGCCTAACTTCGCTTAACTTAATCTTCGTAGTTCCCAATAAGTTCATCATTAGCGACAAGTTGGCAAACAAGTTCGAGATTCACTCAGCACAGTAGCGGCAATCACAAATATTCCCATTCAAGCATAATCACTGTGCAAGTGTGAGTGCTAATTAGAATGCACACTCTGAAACGGAAGGTGCGAAAACCATTATCCATCTGCCCATTTCTCCCCATAACTTCAAAGAAAGTAAGAGTCAATATTTGTGGCGTAGTGTTCGGTACATTGGCGTACGCAGAAGCAACAGCAGTGGGAGAGGGACAACAATTATTTGTTTCTTTAATTTAAATTAATGGCTCGAATAAATCTCGGCAGTACCCTGTGGTGTTTCGATGAGCATCTTCGCCTGCCAATCCATGGGTCTAGGGTTCGAGTGCTGAGGTCAGTTTCCCCAACGAAATCCTAATTAATCATCCCACGCCGCGATGGCTCAGTGGGCTAAGTGCTTGGTCGCTGACGCGTAGGACCTGGGTTCATCTCCCGGTCCGGTAACATCTAATAAAAAGAAAATTTGTTTTCAAATTGTTTCTTTGCGCGGCGCCACTACTCGCGGTGAATTGGCAATTCTCCGAGAATAATCTTTGCCATGAAAAGCTTCTCAAATCCGTTCGGATTCGGTAAAGTAGGTACCGTTAATTTGTGAAAAATATGGCAAGCACAAACATACAAGTTAATGCGAGAAAGCTAGGCCTAAGCCCACACCAATCAATTATTATTATTAATTATCCCACTTTCTGCGGGCGAGAAAATATTTCTAATTATTTTTGTTACGCACTCAATTTCTCTGTTTTATACGCAAAATGAGAGTTGTTGCGTTTTCTACAGCAGTAAGTTAGAAAAAATATTTCTAACGAAATATGTAATTCTTTCCACAAAAATGTATTGGTTTCTTTAGATTCTTAAAAACTATTCTCAAACTGAAAAATTCGAAAGTTTTTTCACAAATTATTGGGCGTGCATAATGAGTAATGATGAGCCAACATCCACTGATATCGATTCCGATAGACTGTTTCGCCTTCCCTGAAGAGAGATGGCCCAAGCAGTCACTTTTTGGTCATGGAATAGTGTTTCGTGGATCTCGTGTGGATTCTCCACTCTACGAATGCGGAAATTTTGCTTGTTATCGGTGACAGAGAGTGTGAAATGTGCCTCGTCGGTCATCAAAATTTCCTTCAAAAAATCAAGTTTAGTGTCAATCAACCATTCGGTTCCCGGCAACACTCTCTCTTACCGCTTCAAACAGTTCATTTGTAGGTCTTTGGCATTGATGCACGGCTCAAAAAACTCAATACCAAATGACGAATAGTGTTGTCAGACGGTGCTCGTTAGCCACGATATTTTCGACGATATGCACGTTGAGAACGCAACTGAACGACTATTTTCAATGTACAGCGTCACTATTTCGGCGCGTTGTTTCGGTGTGAAGCGATTCATGGTTAAAATTGTACTGAAGTACCGTTTCAAAAACATGTTTGCTTAAGTCTATTGATTGATAAATGTTAGGGTTATTTGATATTAACATACCTACACAAACCTAGTAGGTATTACTTACATATGAGCTGTTATTTTTGAAAGTGGAATAAGTCCACTTTCTGTTATTGCGAGATATTTCATTGTTTACATTTCACTCTCAGTGTCACTACTATTAAGAACTAAAACTTCCATCTCCCAAATACTAGAATGAAAAATTGTTTTCGCTATAAATTGTTTACCCATAGATAGATCATACAAAGTTATATCTATAACTGCCATTATCTACATTTTTGTAAAAAATGGACTTATTCCACTTTCAAAAATAACAGCTCATATAAGATTTAAGAGCTGGGTCCAATCTCAATTAACGAAATCCTCAACGATGTTCAAAATTCTTACTTAATTGATATATTACCTCATTTTCTATTTCTTGTGAATGGTTTTTTTTAGTGAAAGAAAAATATTATTAACCTTAGCTATAATAAAATAATATAAAAAAAAACTTTTTAAAAATAAGCTTTAATTTATTTAATGTACTAAAAAGTAGAAAATAAATTGTTCCAAGTCACCTGTATCTTACTATCCATAAAAGCTTGTGCGCTCAATATCCATATTCAAAATATCTTTCATTACTAGAATCTATTTGCCAAAAATTATTTAAATAAAATATTGTGGTAACTAGTTGACAAATATTGAACACATGAGCGCCCCAAGCTTTTAGGGATAGTAAGATACAGGTGACTTGGAAACAATTTATTTTCTACTTTTTAGTTTTTAAAAAGTTTTTTTTTTATATAATTTTATTTTCTACTTTTTAGTCTTCCATAAATTCAATTTTAGAGCTCTGAAATTTTTCACAAAAAGAATTTAAAACTTGCAGAGCAGTACACAATATTTAGGGTATTCACAGTGTTTCCTATCGTCATATGTCATGTCCTCAATTTAACAAATAATATAATTCGTGGCATATTTGTGGCGCGATGAGTTGTTGTTGTTTTGCTTGCAAGGCGCGGTGAGTAAGTTCCTATCGTTTTTATACGAAATTTCAATGCTGCACGAGCTTTAGTTCCAAAGCTAATCGAGATCAAAAATTTGGTTTCTATGGGAGGTACCACGCCCCCTTATCCAGTGCCCCCCTTATTTTCTCAGTAGGAGGATATGGATATGTAGTAAGTTCCTACCGAGTTTCATTGATGTGTGATGTGTAGTTCTAAAGTTATACACAAATCTGGAGTTGGTAATAAAGTGCCACGCCCCTTATCCTACGCCCATAAAATTTTACCAGTGGGACGACACATCCAAGAGGCGACTGCATACGAAATTTCAATGCTGCACGACCTTTAGTTCCAAAGCTAATCGAGATAAAAAATTTGGTTTGTATGGGGGGTGCCACGCCTCCTTATCCAGTGTCCCCCTTATTTTCTCAGTAGGAGGATATGGATATGTAGTAAGTTCCTACCGAGTTTCATTGATGTGTGATGTGTAGTTCTAAAGTTATACACAAATCTGGAGTTGGTAAAAAAGTGCCACGCCTCTTATCCTACGCCCATAAAATTTATTGATTCATGTATTGGGCTCGTGGGTAGGCATGTATGCAAAGTTTCAGATCTCTAAGTAGTCGGGAAGTGGGTGAAAAATTGATTACTAGTTTTGACGACATACCGCTGACATACCGGATGTGAACCTAATATCTGTGGTCATATGCAATAACGACTTAAGTCGAAAACAACAGTTTCGAGAAAATGCAATTCGAAATTTGAAATGCACATAAGTGCATGTACATAAGTGCATGTGTTTTTTTTAAATAACTTTTTTTCTGAGATGGGTACAGATACCGGGGTTTGAACAAAATATGCGCATCAACGTCAGGAATACAGTGGTACCGTCAACTCAATTTCGTCTTAAGTCGACTTACGTCGTTATTGCTTTTGACCACAGATATAAAGCTTATAAACATGTAAATATATTTCATAGAAAAGGTATTTAAGTAAAAAATGTTAATATGTAGGCATACTTATATACTGGCTACGCTTAGAATTTCCAGCAGGGGCGCCTGGAGAGAGGCCACACGGCAGGTCGTAACCCGGTAACGGGTTATTTTGACCCCCTATGTATGTGTGTAAAGAAAATCAAGAGAAACTCTCCTTTTAAAATTTTTAATTTGTTAGGTCAACTCAACAATTATTTTTGTTTTGTGGCAAAAGTGCCGTTTTTTGCTGTTTTACTTATGAAAACAAATTTTTAATGATTTACATTTTTTTGGTATTCATAATTTTCGACAATTTCCTTCTTGGAGGTCTTCCCGTTGGCCACAGTTGCAATTGTTGCAAGTAGAAGGGACCCGCATACTTTTTACTTGATGAATTGTGTGCTAAATTCTATTTTCCTTGCCCGTTTGGTCTGTTACTACGTAATGCAGATGAAATGACGTAACGAAAAACGCGAAAATCACAAAATTATAACGGAAAATTTTTTGTATGCAAATATCGGCAAAAAACGCGTGCAAAAAACTACGTAAGGCGGGGAACTACGTAATGCCGAAATGGATCGCAAATCGCCCGGGATGCGTTTCGCTGCATTCCTTAACCGTCAAAACATCATCCATGAACTCCAAAAAATCACCCATACTATCGGCATAGTAATCTGGTATTAACTGTGGATTTCTTTCGGCTTGTATGTCAGCAAGTGTACTGACACCACTGAGTACAGCTAGTGTCTGGAATCCGCATACCTTGCCGAAACCTACATCCTGCTCCAGCATGTCGCTAGCTAATTCAGCTCCAGGTTTGCCCAAAATCGCTGGTGTTCGATTGCTTCCCTCTGCTACCATATTAATAAAGGGACCCGGGCCAACGATGCTTACAGTCTGGTTTAGTGGCAATGCATGTCTGTGGCACCAGCGATAAAGAGGCAGTTCGGATCGCGCAAGTAAAGACCCGCTTTGACGAGTTTCATATACGATAAATTCATATGTCCATATCGATGACAACAGCGCGCAGCGGTTCTGGATCAGGACCGAATACTTCGTGAGCGAATGCCGGGTATGTGTTCTCGGCCAGTTCTGAAGCCGTCACGTAGAGCAGAAAAATGCAGAAATTTTCAGGATTTGCGGCAAAAATTTCGATTTTTCCGTTTTCCGCTTACGTTTTAAGTACACTTCGAACACAAACAGAAAAACCGCGCGAATTTTAACATTTTCATAGCATATTTTCGTGCACAACAAATGTAATGTTGATGATTTTTAGCTGAAGTTTTACGTTGCATAAGTTAGGCTCAAAAAGAAAACAAAGTAGGTACACTTCAAACAAAAGACTCAAGTAACGAACTTCGCCTGTTGCCAATAATTGTTTGGTTATTTCAAGCGTTGTGCCATGTAGGAAAATAAAAATACTACTGAAATTGAACGTAATGAGGCCTAAAGCCTTGCTTTTCGGATTATCGCGCCAGTCATTTATTATTATTTATCAGCGCAGCTATGGGACCAGCATGACCACCATCACCCAGATCTTCACACTACGCCAAATCCTGGAGAAGACACACGAATATCAAATCGACATGTCTTCGTCGATTATAAGGCTGCTTTCGATAGGCCGACACTGGGTTATCTATATGCCGCAATGTCTGAGTTCGGTATACCTGCTGAACTGGTGAAGCTCTGCAGGATGGCGTTTAACAAAACACAAAGCTCCATCAAGTGTTCCCAAAGTGTTCAGCTCCTGGTGTACATACGCAGACGATATGATATTGTTGGTCACGCCAAGAGAGATGTTACCCAAATAATGAGCTTGCCAAAGTGGGTCTGGCGGTTGCGAGTCAGTCTGAGAACATACAAATTTGTTACAAAATTTTCCTTTGTGCTGATTTATAATTCACGCAAACAAGCTCATGCAATAAAGCTCATGCTATGTCCGGTCAGAATGTTACGGATGTCGTTGGAGAATGTGTTTGCGAATTTAAAAATTTGGGGATCGCGGATACGGATGCGGATTTTTCACGTAGATGCTGGTCATTGTCATTTCTGCGGAAGAACTTGTTAGTTCGATGTGACAGGATTCCTACAGGCGTCTTTTCTCGACACAATTCAAGCTATGATAAAAAATCTAATTATTCGTATTGGCTTAGTAGTAAGAGTTTATCGACTCCTTTTTGGCCATGTAGTAAGTCTACTGGAAGCTTTGATGCGCATCTAAGCATCTAAATTTATTCTTGTAACATTATAACAGCCTTTGGGATAAATTAATTAAATTAAATTAAAATTATCGATTGTATTATACAAGTTTATGTTATCGATTATAGACAAAATCTTGTTTCGCCGTTTCTGTGGGTGCCTCCTAATCATTTTAATTAATTAATAAAATTTCTTTAGTTTGAAAGAATAGTTTTTATTCGGACTGACTTGCTAACGAGAAATGACAATACCTAGTTGTCTATTTCTGTTCTGAACAAAGCGATTTTAAGTGTACAACAACAAAGAATTAGATTTATTGCTCACATGGGCAAAGATGCGTTTTGGCCGGAAAACCTCATCAGTGACTTTTTTCTTTAGTTTCATATACCGCTAATTTTTGCATACTATAAAGAGGAACTAATGTACATCTTTTAGAGTTTCAAAGAATTTTTCAATTTCTTTAGTATGCGATTTTGAAGGCTGCATTTCTCATTAGCCAGATTTCGATTTCTACCTGACCTCCTCGCTCCGAGAATCATCCGGCGAGCTACAACATCTTAAAATACGTCACGCTCAACAAGCACTCCGATGGTAGCACGGTAAGGTAGCGCCCGTAAATACATGCATCAACGGCCGCACGGTATTATGCCATTACGGCAAATCGAGTAAATTGTGCGTGCATAATTGAGGCGCGCACAGCAGCTCGCGATGCCATGGGAAAATGCACTGGGCTCGAAAAACGACAAGCACCCGTCAAATACACGCACACACACAAGCGCACGAAGTCACATCTCAGCGGCTAATTGCTGGCATCTAAGAAGACATCGGGGCGACTGGCCCATGAGTTAGAGACAATTTCCAGAAATGCACATTCAAATGGAGGCATTTGACACAGGTTAACCTCATAGCCGTCGAAGCGGCTGATGAAGGAGAAATTTACGTTTATTACGTGTGGCAAACCACAACAACATCGACAGCGTCGACAGCACTGACGGGCGGAATGCAGGGCAGCAGAGAGACACGCAGGCATGCAAAAAGCGAAACACGTCAAGAAAAATGTTGCAAAAAGCATTGTCTACACGTTGGAGGGCGGGTGACGAAAGGGTGTGCAGGCAGGTGCATGTGAGTGTGTGTTGGCAGCGGTATCTGCCAGTGTTCAAGTAGTCATGCAGCTGCTGTTTTGCGGCGTTAGGAAGCACAGTGGCTCCATTGGGTGCCTGGAGGCCTTTGGGCCCAATAGATTTGGGGCTCTATCTTAAGATGTAAAATGTATGAAATGTTTTACGTGGATGCTGGTTTTAGATATTTTTATATTAAACACTGGCAAATAAAAATTCATATATTAAGACTATTTATATTAAATGTAGTATGGCAAGTAGTAAAGCTAACACTTCCTGGGTTACTTCAAATTGATTATTATATTTTGTCAGGATATAATTTTTGAAATATGAATATTAATGGACATTCGAAATTGATTCATAGTTGTATCGTCGAAGGCACGCGTCGTCTTCTATCGTCGGAAACACACTCTACTCATCATGTCGCCATTAGTGGTACGCCTTGCGGCATCAGGGTTGTATTTTAAAAGGGTCGCTTACAGTAGTATATTTTTAAATGGTAGGATGAATATATTAAAACATATTTTCCCGTAGGAAAGATAACAATGGTAAATTTCGGTATGAAGCAGAAGAAATTAAGTACAGAACAACAGCAATAAATATAATTATTTTCTCACACTGCCGCAACCTGATAGTCATTTGGGCAAGCATTTGCGAAACATGTCCCCATAAAGCCTTCTAACAATTCAATATTTTGATATTGAAATAAAAAATGTTTCCAATGCGCAGAGAGGCATTTCTTAAAAAGTAATTTTCACATTCTCACAACATCTTATTAAAACCAATTCTCATGGTACCACTCGAAAAAGGCAGAGCAACAAAATTATGTTCAGATTTATGCCTAGTTTTTATAAGTTACAAACCAAAAAATGTACTGGTTTTCCAAGTGCCAAATTGTACAAAATACCACAATTTGTTTAAATTATTAGAGAAATAGAAGTAATTTTATAGAAATAACATCTCTTGGCCGCAACCTGAGGACGACACCGGTGAGGCTGTCGGTAGGCTTTGGAATTTTCCGCAAGAATTGAGTGTTAATGATGCGTGCACCTCAAGCGCCGCACCGACTCACTGCCTCACTGGCCCATGAACAATTCGTTATTGTGGATTTGTGGGAAGGGGGCTACGCTGCCGTTGGCTCTGCCTCTGGCTCTGGCTCCACAATGCATAGCAGAAGTACGTTTGTACGGTTGCATTTGTTCCCCTGACACACTTCCAAGCTTGTTCATGAAAAATTGCTTCTGCAGCTGGCGCTGCACGGCAGGTCGGCAACTTGTTGCAAGCAGGCCTGCCTAACTGTCGCCATGCAAACATACTTACACACACAAACACATTTGCGACAGTGACAGTGAAATTTTTTCGATTGAGACTATGCTTCAGCTTGCATATGTTGTTGCTGTTATTGTTGCTCATCTTGTTTGAAATAGTTTCTTTGTGGCTTTTGTTTCTTTGTTTGTAGTTTTCGGCTTAGTTCGAGCGCATTGCTTGTGTTAGTAGAGCACGTCAAAAATTAGACACAGACAACTTGTTCGAAACTCAATTGCCACTGATTGCAAGTGGGCGTGGCACAATTGTGCATGTGCAGTATGTCGTTGAATGTTGCGTTAGTGCAACTTCTCTCATTTTCACGGTTTGTAATTCAAGATAAATTAAAAGTTTGTCGCTTCACTCTCTCGTTACTAGCATTGAGCTTTCCCTTCTTAGCAAATACGAACTTCACATCTGTGTAGCTGTTAAGAGGAAACTACTCTAAAGTCAGTGAAGCGGGAATGGGGGGAAGATGGACAAGAAGCGATATCCTAACTTGTTTCATATGAGAACGTTCTATTTTCGGCGTTTAAGTTCTTAATTTAAAAAAAAATTTATGTTCCTAATTTCATTCACCTTACCACCGCAGCCGACTCTTCTGAAATTATCTATCTCAATCATGTAAATATGCCATCCTTAAAAGGCTTCCCTACAGCATTAGGAAAATACAAGCAAAAGTAAAGAGTGACAGTTGGATTTCAATGCCTGAGTAATGCCTTACATTAAGCATCAAACCTGTGCAATCCGACTACAATAGAAACTTTTGTAAGTTAGTTGTAGTAGCCAACGCTCCTTAGCCTAGCTTAATCTCTTCGATGGTTCTGCAGGTAGTAATTGAATAAATGGTCTGTAAAAGGGCCTTAACTGCTGATTGGTGGCACTGCAAATGCATAAAGTCCATACTTTCCCTGACAAAGTCAATGGGCTCTAAAATAATAAAAAATGCTAATTGTGAAGACATAAGCAGCACAAACAAAAATTCACTTTTACATTTAAAATATTAATTATGATTGCAATAGAATATTTTGTACAACAGAGGCTTAGGTCTATCTTTTTATACCCTACACCTATGGTAATAGGGTATAATAACTTTGTGCGAAAATTGTAACGCATTAAAGGAGCCTTCCTAGGTATAGACATAAGTGTATAGAATTGATCAGAAACACTTTCTCTTTTGATTTCCGGTTGTCCGTATGTCTGTCTGCCTGTCTGCGTGTTCGGAAAAAAGAGAAGGAAGGAGTTGTCTGATTTGAACCAAACTTGCTACACAGTCACAGTGAACATCGGGTTAGGTAAAGTTTTAAAATTAGTCAAATCGGTTGAAGGATAAGCCTACAATGGGCCTGTAAGTCCCACTACCTCGGAAATTTGTCAGTAAAATGGCTTTAATTTGCTTAAATACTCATTTAATGCAATGATTTTTGGGATTTAAGATGTAAGCCCACTAGGACATACCAAAAAATGGGCGTGGTCCGCCCACTATATAGGAGGAAAAATATTTACGATAAAATGGCTCTCAATCAACTATTTATGAATTTATAAGAATGAAATTTCGATCTTAAGTTCAGATATTGGCCCTACATGCCATACAAGACAATGGGCGAGGTCCGCCCCCTATATAGGCGGAAAGCTGAAAATCCTCATAACTTCCATAATATATATACCATAACGTCCATATTTGGTCACTTTATTGCTGGTAAGAGAACCTTTAAATTTTGTAAAAATGGACGTGGTCCGCCCACCATGAAGGTGGTAAATTATATATACCGATATAGACCCCAGAGCAGTGTGTCAATATTGGCTATATACAGTCCTATTAGGAATATCGGTTACTTGGTGTAGGGTATTACTCTGTCGATGAAACCCGACTGATGCTTCCTTACTTGTTTTCATTGTGCTCGTACTATTTTTGAAAAAGTTAACGGAGCCCAGAAATGTATTCAGTTGTCGTATTTGTACGGGATTGAGAATCTTTAATTGCATGCCGAAGAATGCTCTTGGAGAGTCGCCAATTCTTCGCGAGATATGGCGCCGCATCAAAAAGCAATTTGAAAATTTTTTTTTGGAAATATATTTAAAATTTTCTTAGTCCGATACCTCCCGTACACTACCATATACAAGCCCCAGTCCGAAGAACCTAATACAATCTTGAACAGATGAAGCTTTTTGTAGATTGAGCTACGAAAACCATAAACAAATTGATTTTGCGTCAGTAAAATAAAGTAACTTCCCGTTTTTTTTAAGTTTGAGATAATTTTGAAAATTCTCAATAAAAATTTTATAAAAAGTTAGATTATCGAAAAATTCCCATAACGCCAAATTCAAAACTCTGTACCTAATGATTACAAATGAAACAACGGTTTTGAATTTTACTGTTATATAGATGATTATGTATGTAATGTATAAATATACACAGTACCTTTTTATGCTACATATACAGTTATTTTTCGCGAGATTCTGGAATAAAAAACAGTTGTTCCCTTCCTTCATTGGATTACAGAAGAAATAATTTTCGCGAGGCCGCTTGACCCCTACAACCACTCACCGGCAGCATTTGCGATATCGCCAGTCACAGGTGCTTATCGTATGGTATCTCATGGTGGTTCCGTCAACGCAAACATGCCGAAATGCCATAAAAAATGTCACGCTCCGACAAAGCGCCAAAGTATTTGCGGAATTCTTTCACAGTTTTTTTATTCGCCTTGCCGCACCTTTCCCTTATTTCTTTTGACACTTTCTGTGTATGTATCTGCATATTCGCTACTCATGTATCTGCAGCATCTCCAAAAGAGTTGTTAACAAGATGTTCTTTTATTGTTGTACATTCTCGTTGCCAGTCCCTGACCAGCTGCACTTTTGTCTTTAATTCGACTTACCTAATTTCATTTGGCTTTCAGCGGTTTCTCGGCTTTCAACGAGGGGTGCAGAGGCGTATTACGGCCGCATTCTGTTTATTTGGCTTTTCTGCCATTACTTTCACTGTTTGTGGGTATACGACTGAGCGGAAGTGTTTGAAAGCGGAATTTTCGTGGCGTGTGTGCCTCTTTATCGATTGTGTTTTGATTTCAATCAGCTGAGCTGCTGAAAGGCCCAAAGACCCAGAAGTGGAAAGTGTTTGTGGTCCATCGTCGTTGTTGTTGCTTATCGTCATATCATATCGTTTTATTGAACTGAGTGCTTTTATGCTCACGCTCATTAATTAATTTCCTGTTTTGGAAATGCAATTTGAAAATTGGGTCATCGTCCGCTTCGTCACATTTCGCTGTGAAATCATTGAAAGCCTCCACAGCGAGATTTCGAGTTATGTATTTCTGTTGTTTTCTCCAATGAGAAAGAGAAATTTCGTTTGCCTGTTACTTTGTTTGGTATAAATTGAGGTATTTGGGGTTCGGAATTAAATCGGTTTGTGAAATCTTCAATGCTCGCTGCTTTGCAGGTGTCACGAAATGATGCGCAACATATTTTCCATTGTTGAGTTGCGAAGAGGGCATTTGGAATTTTATTTAGAAAATGCGGCAGACATTTTTAGAAATACGCTGCTATGGTATATTGGAGAAAAAATCGTAAGTGATTTTGTCCTCCAATAAAGTCAAAAGCAAAAGGGACTTTGAAAAAATTTGCAAACGAAAAACAATTTCGATACGTTTTAGATGGGAGAAGGTTTATTTTGTAATTTAATACTGAGATTGCCTATCTAATCATACCATCGAAATGTCGGTCTATATTTGGATAGTCTAAAGTCTGGGTTACTTCACCTTTGTAATATAAATGGAGTAATCAATTCTTACCGAATACCCTTTTGATGCCAAAAAGATTATCACGCTCCATAACATTGCATATATCATGAAAGAAAAAGATGATGCAGTTATTTCTATCCAATCCATCCACTTTAAGCCAAAGAACAAAATATATTGATGTTTTTTTGAAAATTGTTTATTTTTATCAATTCTTTTTTTTAGTATTTTTTTCATATTTTAATGAAATGCATGAATGACAAAGAAATGTTTATAAATTATACATTTTCGCGTTTGATGTGTTCTTCTTTCAATAAATATTATTAAGTGTGCGTCTCCATACTTTTTTTGTTGTTGGTTTTTTGCTCATAATGTTTATGATTTGCAGTGATTGTGGCGTCGTTTGCGTTAGTTTGTGAATTCTATGTGAATTTGCCTTGTTACTATAACAATTAATTACTTTTAAATGCTGTCAGTTGTTTGCCAAGTGACAGCTTAATTGCGTTTAAATAAATAAATTAATAAATACTATGGTTTAAAGTAATTTAAGACAAATGGTTTTTGTGTTATTGCTTTTGCGTGGCATAAGAATACAGTAGTTTGAAATGAAACTAAAGATTTTGTGTGCTTTTCAGTCAGGATAGTACAAGAGAAGTTATAGAGAGAGTGAGCGAGTGAAAGAAAGGCTTTGAAATGAGAGAAAGTGAAATGAGATAGCTTTGAAGTACTTGTGATAGTAGAGAAAGTGTTGAGAAAGTTGCACCAAGAAATAAAAGAAAAGTTGTAGTATAAGAAAAGCAAGTAGATGAAGTTGAAATAGAAACAAATCAAGAGTGAGAGAGAGAGAGAGAGATGTATGCAGATCTTAGAGAAGTAGCTATAGTTGGATGGAGAAAAGGTTAAAATAGTTCATAGTTATGAGAACGACAGATGAAAGTTTTTAAAAAACTATGGCAAGTTATGGCGTTTGATGACCAAAACTATGACTTCTTTCTCCATGAAAATATTGATAAATACAAAAAAGTGAATAGTAGAGGAGAAAAAAGATACAATAGTGAAAGGTTAAGAGAGATAACAAGGGCGAGAAAAGAGAGTAGCAAATAGCGTTTAGAGAGTGATATAGCTAAGCCTAGATAGATAGATATAGATATCTTTTTATGTTGTAATATTTAAGACTAGCATTATGTGTGAAAATACATAGTAGGAGTTAAATAGTTAAAGTAAAGATTTGTACATTGTTAGAGCGATACTTAAGAGCAAAGAGGGACAGTCTCAGATAAATAAGATACAAATTTTTTTATTAAAAGCAAGATGAAGATTGAAAGCGTAGAAGAAGTATGAAGTGAAATATATTTGGCATGCAAGAAAAGAACTAAATGCAAGAAAGCGATAATGAGTGAGAATCTGTAGGAGATAGAGCGCAAATTGAGATAAACAGATTGTACAGTAGACCATGCGTAGAAAGAAGAAAAATGAAAATGCGAGACTGTAAAGAGAAAGAAGCTAAAGAGAAGAGCAGACAGAATAGAGTAGAAACATGTTGAAAGTTGAGTGCCTGGAAAAAGTTTAATCTGAAATTGGCAGTATCCTCGATTGGTGCGATTCTCTGGTAACAGAGAATCCTTCCAGTGGAAATTGCAGCAATTCTTCTTTTGCGCATGAGTATTATATTTTTCTGTGCAAAATATTAGGTACCGACTTCATCTCTCGTTGTTAGTTTTTACATAACCTTAAACAGTTTGTTGCTTTCTGTAATCTTAACAAATTACATAATAAATAAATAAATAAAACCTTTAGATACACAATAGGCATTATTATATAACAAATAAATGCACACACACACTGTTCGTTCGTTTTTCCTGTTTGGCGCATTTCGCGTCACTAGATGATGTGATGTAATGAAAAATAAATTATATAAATTAATCGTAGAATAAATTAAAGTAAAATAAAGTTTGTTCTTCATGAGTCTATTGCGTTGCCGTAGGGGCGCTGCAGCTGGGTGCAGTGCGGGCTCTGGGCGCGGCCTAAGTCGTTTGGTTGTCCTCACGTCCAAATCATTCGATATCGTTGAGAGTCGTTGGGTCGTTGGCTGCGGCAGCATGTCTCGGTTGCGGTCAGCAGCTTATGCCTTGGGCTTCTGGGCGCCATAGGCCAAGTCCTGAGCATCCAGAGAGCGTCCCCAGCCACCGTGGCCGGAGCTGCCGTACGAGCCGGAGGAGCCGGCGTCAGCGCTGTAGCCGCTGCCGTACGCGTCGTGGCTCGTCGAGTGGCTGGAGCTGTGGTGCGGGTGAGCGACCACTTCGTAGGTCACGTGTTTCTCCTGCGACAGCAGCTTCTTCAGGCCAATCACTGCGGACAACACCAAAGCAATCTTACCAATCAACAATGCCTTGCCGGCAATCAAAGCGATGGCGCCTAAGAGCAGCGGCAGCAGGGCGGCGGCCTTCAGGGCGACGAGTGCCAGAATGGGTCCCAAAATTTTGGCGGCCTTCTTCTTCTTGCCACGGCTCTCCTCGGGCGAGTTGGGATCCTCAACACCGCCGAACAACGACTCGGACACATCCTCCAGCGCGCGTCCAGTCGAGCTGACGGCCTGCACGATGTCGGCGCCCTTCAGTTCGACCTTAATGGTGTGCGTGTTCAGGAAACCGGAAATGCGGTTCAAAGCCAGCGATTCGAATGACTCGTCGCCGGAGATGGAGCGCGCTACCTCGGCGGCAGCTGGGGGCGCATCCGGCGACCGCACCACCGTCACACCCTCGGTCAAGGCGAATTGGTCACGAGCGGCCAGTACCTTGTCCACGAAGTTGAAGAGCTTGTACTTGACGCATGACACCGAGTCTTTGCGCAGGCAGTCGCTATAGATGCTATCCACGATGTCGTTATCGCCACCCACGGCGTTGCGGGCGTGACCGCGGGTCTCCTCGGCGGGCAGTGCTGCGGCAATGGTGAGCAGACACAGAACACCAGCAATTACTCTTTTGTGTGACATTTTCGTAAACACTTTTTGCTTTTAGCCTTGGCTCGTTTGATTTTTTACTTTATTGTTGTTGTTGCTGTTTTTATTTTTCTTTTTGTTGCTGACGATGTTGTTAAAGTCCTACAAAAGGCAGCGTTTATTGTTCTCTTGGTTACTTTTTTCAATTTAAAATTCAGCGAAACACTTTCGGACGAACGCACTTTCTCTTTTCTCGTTTCGAATACAAAAACAAAACCAACCGCACCGTGCTTCTAGCTAGCTTCTTAAGCGCAAACGCTTGTGTTGCCGTTTGGACGTGAAAGGATGAAATGATACAATTTCCCAATGGTCGCAACAATTTATATAGCGTCGCTGCTGCTGGTCTCTTGCGCGCTACTTCTTCATTTCTTCATCGGCGCAGCAGCAGCAGCAGCGGCAGCAACGGTAGTAATAGCAGCCACAACAACAACGGCAACAACGGCAGTATTCGCTTCGGCCACGCAGCATTTCTTTTCTGCGGCGGTCACACACACACACGCACACGTCAGAGACTGGTTCAGCAGGTTTCTCGCTTAAGTCTTTCGTTTTGGCGCAGCTCTTTCGCTTGTGTACTTGTCAAAGAGTGTTGGAAAATATTTGAAAATTTCTGTACGAATGCAGCAAAACGGCATAAAAGTATACAAAAATTTACATTGAAAAACATGACTGGGAGTCGCGGTGTGAGTTGCAGAAGCCGCCGTGTCGCGTCTTTCAAGTTTCAAATTCCGAGTTATGAACGGCGGCAAACCTGCTCCGCTCTGTGCGCCTGTGTGTGTGTGAGCGCAGAAATGCTTTCGCTGGGTTTCGCAGTTAAAAAATTCGCGGCGCGGCAAGTTCATGTAACACTGTCAACTTTCAATGACACTGGCGCGGCTGCCGCTGCCGCTGCTGAGCATGATGCGGACTACAGCTGCTACTATGCGCACGCGCCCTCTGCGACCCTCTGCCGCTGCCACTGAAGCCGGAGAAAATAAAAGGCAATACACCAGCTTGGGCCACAAAAAATCCAGCATTTTGGCAAATTGAAAGTGCATCTCTTACGTGTACGCCACTACAAATGACGGATTCAGCCATCGCGATGGCACGCTCGATTGCCGCTACAAAGTAAGTGCTACACTTGGGGATTCGCGGTCTTGCGGTCAGGCAGTTGCGTTGCAGTTAAATTGCATTGCCGCCATTGCCATTGTTGCTGTAGCTGTAGCGGCAACTGTTGCAGTTCTCCGGCGCTGCAATTGT
The DNA here is from genome assembly GCA_963457695.1 of Neria commutata. Classification (NCBI taxonomy): domain Eukaryota; kingdom Metazoa; phylum Arthropoda; class Insecta; order Diptera; family Micropezidae; genus Neria; species Neria commutata. Next base: position 31,536,853 of record OY735245.1, read on the forward strand.
TTCCCTTTTACTTTTCGTTTGCTTGAGAACTCTACTATCTTTTATTTTGTTGCATTTGCAGCTCTCTTTCTGCTTGTCTGGCCATGGGTGCAACTGCTTCAGCACGGCCGTGCCGCAGAGCAGCATCGTTTCTTTTTGGCAAATGCGAATTCATATTTTTTTACACATTTCAGTGAACTTCATACATTTCTACGGTTCGTGTCGTGCGAACAGAAACCCCTATTCTAAAGATTTAGCCAAAAATGTATAGAAATTCAAAATTGTAAGGCATATTGCTTATTGTCCGTTGGAAAGCATCTGAGAAGTGTGTAATGGGATTTCAGCTCTTTGGAAACTTTTATCATTCCCATATGTTTGTTAATATAAATAATAATTGATTGGAGCAACAGCCCGTGTGGGCTTAGGACTAGCTTTCTAATCGAATCCGAACGGGTGGATAAGCTTTTTATGGCAAAAAATATTCTTGGAGAATCGCCAATTCATCACGAGAAGAAAAAATTTTAACAACTAATTTTATTGGTAATAGATGTTATGTGCCGGGCTGAAATTTGAAACCAGGCCTCCCGTATCAGCGATTAAGCACTTGTCCACTAAGCCACCTGTTCGTTGCTAATGCTAAAAAGTGTTTGATGCACAAACATTTGAAATGTTCTTTAATTTTGTAAAAGTAGTTGGCAGCAGATCGCTAAAATATGTGATTCCGAATGCTGCAGTAAATAAGTGTATGAAAATTGAGAAAGAAGTATCGAAATAAATTGTATTCAGTTCAAATATTATTAATATATCGGAAATTATATCATCGGGAAATCGGGTTCAACTCGCATTCCGTTTTAATCAATATTTTCGCTTTAACAAATATGCTGTTTGTTATGTTTGTTCCTAAGGAATATAGCTTGTCTTTTTCTTCAAGAATAATAGCGATCAATGCTTTTTTATAGAAAATATGAATAATAATAATTAATTATTGATTGGCGCAACAGCACGTGTGGGCTCAGGCCTAGCTTTCTCGCATTTACTTGTGTGTGCTTGTTATATTTTTGCACAAGTTAACGGGACCTACATTAACCGGATCCGAACGGGATGAGAAGCTTTTCATGGCAAAAAATATTCTCGGAGAATCGCGAGAAGTGGCGCCGCGCAAAGAAACAATTTGAAAACAAATTCTCGTTGTGTTAGATGTTATGAGGCCTCGGCTGAGATTCGAACCGAGACGATTTCGCATCAGCGACCAAGCACTTAGCCCACTGAGCCACCGCGGCGCCAAAAATATGAATACAAATATAAATTTCTGTTATATTTATATATTTGACAGAAAAATAGAATTGAATATTTAATTGAGTATTTAATTGAATATTTGATAAAAAAATCTGACCTGAGAATTTGTCGGTAGGTTGGTGTACTATTATTATACATATATTCATAAAAAGATGGAAACGTTAACGTGTAAGTTGAATTAAGCTGAAGGCAATAAATAAATGATTTTGTTAGTTCGCATTTTTGGAGAATCTCGTTGGATCACGAGCCGAGACTTGATTTAAAAAAAACCAAACAATTTTCTATGTCAGAGTTCTTAACCGTTTCTGGTGCAACTTGATTGCTACACTTTCTCGAATTGAAATGCTCATCTAATGTTGTTCTGTTGGGCAGATAACAAATTAAAATTGTGCTTTATTATCTTGTATTCCCATTTAATGATGCGATTGTGCCCCTTAACCCAATAAACGCGCGGCGCACTGCAAGTAAAAGAAGAGTAGGGGAAATTTTTAATTAAATTACGCGTGGAGAGCAAGTGGCAGGCATTCAATAAAAGAGTGACTTTCTAAATTTCAAACGCGACACATAAAGAGTGTTTGAATTGTAACGATGCGAGGCGGTAAAAACGCGCAAGACTGGAAAATAAACAGAAATTTCAGCAGATGTGAGAAATCCACAAATACACACATTAAAGAAATCTGACAGCAGATCTGCCAAAGCTTTTAATTGCAAATTGTGAAAATAATCCGCGCGGTTGGCAGTTGCTTTCGTGTGCGAGCAAGAGCACAGGTGGGGAATGCGTGGAGGAAGAATGAGGGGAAAGAAAAAAGAGAAAGAAAATTGAGAAAATTTTCATCATACATATGTACGTACAATCGAAATTTGATGATTAATGAACTGACAGTGTAATTAATTACATTTACAATTACCATACATAAATTTCTAATATTGCACATTTTTTCAGATGCGATCAGAACAACAACAACAACATGTAGTGCAATATGCAGAACCCAAAGATGCAATGGAGATGCAATTGCCAGGTGAATCTAAGAAATCGCATTGGAAGGCACACACACGCACACACAAAATTGCATGCCCCGCGAAAAATCAAGACAACAGGTTAACGGAGGAAAGTAAAGTAAAGCCTCAGCCCGCATGGAAGCCAAAGTCAAAGCTGAAGCTGCGGATAAGGCTGAAGCCAACCACTGTCAACGGCTCATGAACACGCGCCGCGCTGTTGCGGTGTTTCGGAGCCGCACGCTGAGCTGTATGCATGTGGTGCGCCGTGACGATAATGGCCGCCGATGAGTCTTGGTTTCGTGTTTCTGGTCTGGTCTGGTCTGCACGCCGCCGGAGCAGGTGAACGTACATCTCCGCTGAGTAGCGCAGCTGTGCGACTCACGCTAATCCGATTTCCCAAATGTCACAGTTGCAGTCGGGCGGATAGCATATCACGGATCGCGGCTGGGCGGTGATAGTTTTTCAATGAAAAGCGAATATAGAAATCAATCGAAATGCATCAGTTTCATTCATAAAACTGAATTTGAAATGTTCAGCACATCAACAACGTTTCACTTTGGCCATTTGGGAGTGTTGGAGTTTATCGGTGTGCAAGTGTGTGCGTGGAAAGTGTGGTTATTTATTGACACGGCACGCTACGCGACATTTTAATCGAGTTGTTGACGCTAATATTGATGGAGTTGGCGAATTCCAATCGAGCCGCGTTGTTGGCAGTCAACTCGAATTGCAACAACAAAAATCGAGAAAATCAAAAAAGAAAACCAACTTGCATTTCTTTGTGCAGGGTGAAAATCTCATGCGGTAATTTCAAGTTAGCGCGCTTCGAGTTATAAATCAAAACTGAGCGAAGTGAAAATCGATGCATGTTTAGTCGGTGTTGCCACACGCTCAACCCTCATGGTACAGTTTTTATACCCTACACCTATGGTAATAGGGTATAATAACTTTGTGCGAAAATTGTAACGCATTAAAGGAGCCGTCCTAAGTATAAACATAAGTATATAGAAATGATCAGAAACACTTTCTCTTTTGATTTCCGGTTGTCCGTCTGTCCGTCTGTCCGTCCGTCTGTCTGTCCGTCTGTCCGTCTGTCTTTCCATAACAACAACATAAAAATCAATAAGAAACAGTTATACTAAACATTTGTATTTTTTTTTTTTAAACATTACAAGGCAATTTCAGGCTTTTCCGAAAAAATGTAAGCTCAATTAACAACGGCTTGATTGTACCCTATTTTGAGACTAATAAGACCGCTGACTATCTGGCAAGTGCATATTTTACGAAGGGCGAATGCATTCAGCTTTGTTCTGCACTTCTTAAATCCTTTTAGAATGAACGTGCCGCCCTCCCCCAAGTAATATAACTAATATGGCTTGCAATTTGATTCGGAAGGAATAAAATAATCGTATCAATTAATTGATGTATTGAAGCATGATTTCAGATGGCTTCATGATATTTTATTAAAAATAGTCATTTTAAATTACTATATCAACAAGACCATGAGACTCAGCGCCGTAGCCTGGATTTGACATATAAGGAAAAATATCTCAAGTTAAATTTTACTTTAGCGGTTTAAATTTAGTCCATTAATTTTTCACTTGTAACTTCCAACCTTTCAGAGTCTTTTGTAAAGAGCGAAATCACACACATAGAAATAGTGTAACTTTTTGTTTCTTTTTGTCTTTACTGACTAAACGGATATTTGAGCACGTTAAAAAAATATCCTAATATCTGCTATTGTCTTTTTAATAATAATCAGGCATGTTCCAGAATCCGAATCGGAATTGCTTCGGAATCGGAATTGAAATCCGATTCGGTTTTAAAATGGTGTTCCACAATCCGAATGAAATTGCCACTTTCGAAATGAATTTCGAATCCGAACCAAACCAAATTTCGTATCAGCTGTTTTGTGTTGACACAAAATAAAAGCAGAAACAAAAGTAATTCAAATGTGAAAATTTAAGCATTTTTGTGTAATATTTAACAAAATAAGCCAAAATGAGTGTTGCAGTTTTGCTGGCGTTGTTGGTTGGCAACGAACAACACCCACGAGTAAAACTAAAAAGAAAAATTCTGCGAGAATGCAGCAATCCCATTGAATTGCCGGATTCCGCGTAAGAAGTATTTAAAATTATAGTTAACCAGCTTATAACTTCTGAATTTTTCAGATTTGTTGCTCAATACCGCGTTAACAAAGATGCGTTCCGGATGATTCTTCATGAAGTGAAACCTTTTGTTGAGCAATGCTCTATTCCACCTATTTTGCAATTGGCTGCAACTTTGCGATTCCTTGCCGAGGGAGGTTTTCAACGTTCGGTGGGAATGGACTCTAATATCGCTATGGCCAAAAGAAACTGTTTTTGATAAAACTCTATGGGAATCCGGAACCGCGGTCCATTGCATTTTAATTTCAGTCTCACGTAATTTCAACTTCATGTTTTAGGTTGAAAATTGGTTCACATGTCTATATTAAAAATAAAAGAAATTAATCCAATTCAACAAAAAAAGCATAAACCAATTGCCTAAAGACTATCATAACTGATTTAAGTCTTTTTATTTCATTATAATTCTTATTCCACTTGCAATCAGGTCATCGGAATAAATCCGAAGAAAATTTCCGAAATTCAGAATCTAGAACACCAAATTTCCGATCCAAATGCGTTCGAACTCATTCGGATTTTAAAACAGGGTTGCATCGGTAAAATATTTCCGAAAATCGGAATGCAGAACACCAAAAAGTGGAATCAAATCCACTTCCGATCCGAATCGGATTCTGGAACATGCCTGATTTTTTAGTATTTGAATATCGCGAATACAAAACACGCATAAAATAATAAATTTTTCTTCTCTCATGAAGCTTAAATAGTTCGATTCAAATTGGATCATAAAATGCACGGGAATATATGCTCCAGCTACGCCATTGAGGAGAAACGTTATTAATAAATGCAATAATTGCGATAAAGTGCATATAGCAAAATTTAGTAGCGGCATGCGTCGATCGATTCGTTTTGTTGCCGATTCCACCCCCTTCTGCTTATTCTGCCAATTCGCTAAAATATTTGTGTTCGGGAAAAAGTGCAAGCTTTTATCACACATCTCACACTTACTGCAGTGTGTGCATCATAAAACTCATGCCCGCGTCCTCTCATTCGACGTCTTCTCTACTGCTGCTGCTTGCGTCTCCGTTTGTGTTTTTTCTCGTTTTTAATTTAATACTTTTCTGGTAAATGGCATCAAAAAAAGGGAAAGTTACGCCGAGTTGTCTCTTTCAACTCTTTTTATTCGTCGTTTATGTCGTGGTTTTATGGCATTTTTGGAATTTTTTATTTTGTTGGCTTAAATTCATTTCACTGCATGCGAAACGTGTTAATTGCCTGCGTCTGCACAGCATCGGCAGCCACAAAAAACGAATATGAATACAACAAAAACAGCAGCAGAATTGCCCGGCATGTCCGCGACAAATTTTATTCGAGGGCAGCGATGAGTGCGCAGAAACTTAATCGCGCGTTTCAAAATTTGAATTATGAATTAGCCGCTGCCGCGAAGTGTTGCTTCTTCTGCATCCTATAATTCCCCTTCTCTTCGCCAGTCAGTTCTAGATGCGAACTGAATTCATATCAACTCCACGTGTTGTATAATTTTATACGCCAGCAAAAGAATTGGAAAAGGGCGAATACCGAATATACAAAAAATACGTATGACCAGATTTTGTGTAAAATTGTTTAAAGTCCTCTTTTTAATTCTTTGAAACTTTTCTCCCGCACACTCCAAGAGAAGCTGCATCGGCTTGCGAAGTCATTCATGCTTCAGCGCCATAATGCAATACGCGGATGATGAGCGTCTTGTCCAAGCTGACATCATGATTGCGGTAGTGGCAATTGCGGTGCCAAGATATGTTAACTCCTTGACAACTTCGAAGAATTAGTTTCCTGTATTCTCATTCAATAACGGAAAAATAATAATAATTAATTATTGATTGGCGCAACAGCCCGTGTGGGCTCAGGCCTAGCTTTCTCGCATTAACTTGTGTGTGCTTGTTGTATTTTTGCACAAGTTAGCGGAACCTACATTAACCGGATCCGAACGGGTTTCAGAAACTTTTCATAGCAAGGAATGTTCTCGGAGAATTGCCAATTCACCGCGAGAAGTGGCGCCGCGCAAAGAAACAATTTGAAAACAAATTTTCTTCATGTTAGACGTTATGAGACCCCGGGTGAGATTCGAACCGAGACGATTTCGCATCAGCGACCAAGCACTTCTTAGTCCACTGAGCCACCGCGGCGCCGGAGAAAGCAGCACTAAAATCTCGCTTGACAGCATCACTATAATCGGCGCACGCTAGAAGATAAATTGTCAAGTTGAAGAGGTCACAATATAGAGGATCCCCTGTCTGTAGCCTCATAGGGCATCTATTTAGGCAGTCCTGCTCATAAAAAATCAAATGGCGGTTTGGCATTGGTTTGAAAACAGAATAACGACTATTGTAATTTTTATTGACTTTTTATCTTAAAATAATTTGGTAGATATCACAATGGTTTTGGTCCAGGCTGGAACAATGTATGAACTAAGGCTTAGTTATTAGGCCATAAACCATACAAATATCAGTGATATAAGCTCACTAGTTTTTGGAATTTGAGAAATATATTTTAGAGAAAAACGCTATTAAAAGGTCGATGCGCCAAAGCTTGGTCCGAAAACGTGATCCGTTCTACGGCTATAACTTTGGGAAATCTTAAATTTTTTACCCAAAATATTCTAGAGATATTTAAAAAGCCATGCAGCAAACAAATTTGATTTGTGGACCAACAGTTACAGTTAGCAGAATGAAGACAAGTCTAGGAGGAAGAGCTAAACTATGATTTAAGAAAGCAAAGTCGATTACAAAGCTTGACACGTCTAATAAATTTTATCTTTACCTTTATATTTGGCAGTTTTCTTACGGTATTTCATTGTTGGATTCCAGGGAACCCACAAGGACTTGTGAAATGCCAAGGGTCAGCTTAAACAAAAAAATTTACTTCAGAATGTAGTTAAAATACATAAACATTTGAGAAATTAAAACTTATACTTATTTGTCAAATGTGCAAAAATTTCTGTTAACATAACTTGACAGACTCATATATAAAAGAGAGACAAAAAACAACAGAAAGTTGTTGACACTCTTTGCTGCCGATGGGAAGAAAATCGCAACAGCTTCACAGACCGACGGCACAAGAAAGTGTTAAAAGTCCATAAATGAATGCAACAACAACTACGATAACATCAGCAATGACAACAACCTTTAGAGCTATGCAAGCAAAGTAGCAACTGAAACCGTAACCGATACCCGTCATGATTCGCAAACATCTTAAATCCAGGAAGGTTCAAACGTGTTTCCGCTTAATTGCTGAGGCACTTTAACTCGATATTTTGAGAAAAATTCCTTCAGAATTTTTTTGGGAAAATCAAAAAACGCAGCGTATAGTTGAATTTAAATTGCGATTTTTTCAATTATGGTAATTAATAGGAGTTCCAGTCTAAGATAATAAGAAACCTTAAAAAAAATGTTCTCTTTCAATCTATATCTTAAAATTTACAAGTTTCGTGATATTTAATATTTTTTAGAATGGAACCATTAGTCGACTTTATGAAAATTATGCTCCGGTTTCCTTGTATATGGATACACACAATTGGGAATTAAGCCTCCTTAATCTTTGGCTCGAAATATTGTGTTTATAGCTGATATGTATTAAAGGTGATCATTTCTATTCTAGAACAAATCAAGCGATTAACTTGAAATCCCATTCCATCCCAAATCACATTGACTGTCATCGCAAATCACCTCACCGAGAAACTCATATGCTGTAAAAAAATTATTATTCTAGCATATAACCCCTTAATCGGAACTGTTATGAACCGAAATCGCTATCGTACGGGAAATAAGTTGGACAGTAACCGTTGTTCGTTGCAGTTGCATTCCCTGAAGCAAAGTAAAAGTTGTCATCTCTTGCTGCCATGCAATCGACAGGTGTGGCTATTACAATTTGCTTTTCCGATGCATCTGGCACACCGTATGGAATTACAATTACAGATGCATTATTAACAAGTGTGCAAATAGTTGAAGCCAGGGTGAAAGGGGCCATCCGATCCCATCCTCCCCTTAAGCAAACTGATTTGTATCTTATTTTTTCACTAAATATATTTTAAGTATTTCAAATTGTGCGATCTGGAAAAAACTTTGCGAGTGCAAATTTTTTGTCAGTACCTAGAAAGGTTGTCATTTCCGGCCGTGACCATCCAAAGCATGGCAAATATTTGGCATTTATGCCAATTTATTTTGAATTCGCGGTTACAATCGCCGCCGACAGCTGCCACATACATTCCTTGTTTGCAACGCCACGAACCGGAAAAGCTTTAATTAAATTTACGCTCACCTTCCGCTGCCCTTTCGAGTTGCGTACATATGTACTTACTTGCAACAAGCCAGAGCAAAACCGAACAAAAATAGAACGTAGAAAGTTTTAATGCTATTTTTATTGTTATTATTTTTGAATACAAACACGTTTGGGCTCTTTTAATTAACTCAATTAAATGAACAGATTTTCATTACATGTTGCTTCGGACTGCCAAAATGCGCAGGCAGGTAGGCAAGTAAGTAGATACTCATTTTTCCAAATTTCACTTTGGGCGGACGCAACATAAACGCGGTCCGACCCAGTCGAGCGGCCTTCATATCAAAGCGTAAAGAGCGAATCTGTGAGAAACCGCCGGCAGCGCATGCGCAGCGGCGCTAATCGGCATAATTTTGTTCGTGATGCCAAGAGGGCGAACCAGTTTAAGGCCACACGCCCTTTTCACGGCGCGGCAATACGAAACGAAAGCTGCACTTTCAAAAAAAGTGGAAGTGCGCTGCCGCAAGCAGGGTGAAGAGCAAAAACACCAACAAAAGCAAGAGAGAAAGAAAAGCAGGAATATAGGGAAGAGAGCTGAAGTCTGCCGAAATTGCAGAGAAATTAATGGCAAAAATTGTACAGCAACGAGCCCCGCATGGCTCCTTCCAGAAGACAAATTTGAAGGAGCAGATCTTCCCAGCATCAAATCCGTTTCTTGTATTTCTTATCAAACTAATCCATTGAACGTGCTCAAGCTAATGCGAGAGAGCTGGCCGATGCCTTGATCTACGGGCTGCTTTCCCAACTAGTATATAATATCACAGTGGATTGTTCAGAACTGTCTACCGATTTGTTATGGAATGTGTACCCACATTTATAGCTAAGTAAATAATGTTGCCTTTCTTTTGTTCTGGCAATTGGTAGTCCAGACTTTGGTCCCCCAAATATATTTTATTTTGAAAATTTTCATTCTCTAGGGTACACATTTGAATATCTTATAGTATACCTTCTTCTCCTGGCAGGATCAAAAAAATTTTTCCGAAAATGCACCTTCCATATGAAACACATACATTTTTCTTAATTTTTCATTTTTCTTCCATGTGGCAAAATGATTCCTACACGGTGTTAATTCAATTTAATAAACGCTATTTGAGATCAATATTAGATGTTTCCTATACTATATGTAGGATGCAATGGAATGTTTCAGGTGCTCCATGCAGTTATGTACATGGAATTATATTTCGCTTGTTACCGATATCGAACCGAAACCGTTCCAAACGGCACTTCAAATCGAAAAGCGTATTTATAACCAAATTAAGTGGCAAACGGTAACCGTAGCCGTTACCGCTATTCGTTTCGGTTTCATTCCCTGCTATGCAGTTACCACTCCTCATATGTGGAGCGCAAGCACAGCCCAAAGAACCGCGTCATTAAAACCTGCTGACCGCTGAAAGAAGAGCCGCTCTGTGGCGCAGATGGAAAAATCCCTTTCTCTTTCGAAAGAAAGTGGTGCGCTCGGAGCGCCTTGCCTTAATTTGCGGCGTTGCTGGCCGTGTGAGCTGTACCAAGAAATGGCTCAGAAAGCATATTTTCAATAAATTTATGAATGTTTCATGCCGGACGGTTATATAACAAGTGTTAGAGGCATGGGTTCATCTGCATGCGGCGACGGCTCGTTGGGATTCGTTTGCGGTGCGGTGTGCAGCATTCGAAACGCCTTTCTGTGCTAACGCTGTTAAATGCTTGATTATATAAGTTTGGAGCAATTTCGTGCGCTTCTATTTGGGAGCATGGAGCCGCGGCTGATGTGTGTCGATCGTGGCAGCGGCATCGGGGTACGCCGCGCCACTTTTATGTGTAACGAATTAGATAATTTGTTGTTTTCAGCTTGATTTGGAGTTATTGTGGTTGTTCGTTGTTGTTGCTGTTCAGTTTGGAAGCGTTTTGTTTACCAAGGCATATTATCACAAAAAATTGTGTGCGTTATTTTTTATTGTTTTGGATATGAACCGCAAAAGTGAAAGTTCTTCGAGTGTGCGCAGAATTGCCAAGTTGATTTTGGTTTGGTCTTTCAGATTGCCTCATAAATTGCATTGCATAATAGTTATAAAAAGGAACGGCTATTGCAGGGTCTAAGGCAAGCATTATCACTTTGAATTATTACAATTTGTAAATTTTGGGTGCGCGCTTTTATAACTTGTTTGCCCCTTTTTTTTAAGAATGAAAGCGAATTTCTGCTTCTGATAATATTTGCGGCCACGATTTCTTAATTTTATCTGATATCAATCCCGAGAATCCGGAGCTCAATAGTGACTAATACCGGGATTTTCGTGACGGAATCTTTATGCAATACCATGATCCTGTAATTGACATTCCACGTGACCATGTTATATTATTCCGTGTACCAGCAAAATATGGATAGCTTAATATCGATGTTCTATGAGAAACTCAATATAAAATATGCATGTATGTATGTATAAACCAAATATTACCGGTTAAATACAGTATGGATTACAGCACTTGAGTGACCGTCTGGGTAACGGTTAAATGTATCTTTCCAACTAACAATTATTGGCTATTTTACTTTTGGCAAAGTACACGACTTTAATTTTACCAGTGAAAGTTTTTTGATAAACAGGCCATAAAATATAAACGATATTATTTATTGTCCGCCGGCACGATCGTCCTTAAAAAAATGTCAAAAGCCTCGTTTCGGTGACAAGCACACCACAGGGCACTGCAGCACCCCATGAATCGCTGCGCCATGCGAAAGGAGCCGCTTGCCAGCTGCAAACAGAGGCTTGCCACACGCATGCGCCACTCAGCAGCTGCGTGTGACAGCCACTTTCGGACACGCAATGCGTACATCCAGCGGCAATGCAAGGCGCTGCAATTTACCACAGATTGCGGAGGCAAGCAGATATAAAAGAAATTCGCTTTCACCTCATTGCAACAAGTTGACGTTGAATTTTTCGGCCTGGTCGTCGCCGTCTCCGTCGCTTTCTGTTGCTTTTCCTCCACCGTCGTCTCCATCTCTGCCTTTTTAATTTCATTGTGATTTCTGTTGCATTGCCGCGCGCAAGTTTCTTTCGCAGCGCGAGAGCGCATTGTGCAGATTCGAAAGTGAGTGCAAAGAATGACATTCTCATCGCAATACAATTTTTATATTTCCTCATTTTTACAACATGCACTCACAAGCGAGTTTCCCTCCAGAGTTTTTCCCAGCCGCACATGGAAAACGCCAATTACAAGCTCGTGCTTCGGGGCGAATGCTTGTAAGTGCAATAGTACAAAGGCCGGTGAAAGATCACTTAGCATAGTAACGAAGTTTTCCCAGATATATGGAGGAATAGAGAAGTCGAATTTCCAAATTTCATGATGTAAGGACTTAAAATGCATCCTGTAAAACCGGCATCAATTGGTCTTCTCATTACTTATAAGAATTTATGTTTTGTAATTGAATATAAAAAAACTATTGCTAAGTTAAGTCTATGGTTTACAGAAACCTTACGGACTAGATATTAAACCGGTAAACTTATAATGATATACTATTATCTAGGAAATGAAAGATAGTAGAGAGGATTTAAATTAATTTCTAAACATTGAAAAATCGATATTAAAACTAACACTCAAATTATTTATTAAGAGAGATCTTGTTCTTGGCTCATTCAAAGCATAGATTGTTTTAAAGGACCAGTACAGAATATCTTAGCATGATTTCAAAGGAACATTAAATTGTATGAGTTTCAGTAAATCCGGGCAACCAATATATCCACAGATTACATCATAAATACAAAAGTTTTAAACACTTTTCTTCGCGGTTCAAGGGATACCATGGCAATAAGCTTACATAGTCTAATATAAGAGGTAAAGGCAAATCAAACTTAAAATAGCCCAATGCAAATTTTAGAAATCTTTTTTGAACACGGTCCAGGCGAATGTTGTGCACATTATAGTAAGGATTTCATACAAATGACGCATATTCCAATTTCGACCTTGCAGGGGAATTGTAGAGTAGTCTTTTCTTAGACACGTTTATTTATTCTGCGATGGTTAATTTTATCCACGATAGGAATAAATGTTAAATTTTCAAATATATGTTTTGAGTACTCCGTTGCGATGAAATACGAGTACTACACCTTCTAACAAAAAGTGTGTTCCATTAACCTTCATCTGCCCCTGGTGTAGAAAACTACACATCGAGCATACACTTTTGGAATTTTCTCCAAAACGGCTCAATGAAATTTTTCCAAATTTTATGACTTTATCAACAGCATCGATTTACAGCTAAAATTGCATTTTTATCATAAACGGAAATTTTTTGGAGCTTTTATAAGAAAACTTACATTGTTGTCCCTTGTGTAGATTTCTACACATATGAAGTTAACATATGTTCGTGAGGTTTTGGCGGAAAAAAATACTGTTTTTTCTGCGCGTAAATATAAATCAGTGAATAAAAACAAAGTTGTGAAATACATTTAAAAAATTATAAATTAAAAAAGCTCGCGTTAATGGCATAGGATATGATTTTTTACCCTTCTTCCCGCCGAACATTGAAAAATTATTTTTAACGTATTCGAATGTCTTTGTCATTGCAAAACATGGTAAGGGCTACAAAAAGGTTGACTAAAACTTATTGCAAGCATATATTGGTGTCTTAATTTTAGCTGGTGTAGTATATAGGCCAGTTTTTAGAGCATCGCTTTGAAATTCGTGTAGTAGTTGAGTACCTAATGCATATAATATTAGATCTTAACGAAACCACACGAACCCAACAAGGCCACCAATTTTTCAAAGCAATAATGTAACATGTGAATCAAGTTTTACGATTTCATGATACAATGAATAGAAGGCAGCAAAAATCGTCGGAAAAGTATTTTCCGATTCGTGAGAAATATGATAAGTGGTCTAGTGTACTGGTGAAATTTTATAACACATGAATGCGTTACCACTCTGTTTTCGAGGAAGATTCATATTCTGCCAATACATGCCATAAAAGCATGAAAAATAAGGCATAATGTTTTGGATGAGTGCGTGCTCGACCACATGTTATACCCGTATATGGCAGCCAGATCTGGTATGCCTGGCTCGGAATCTACAGCATCTTTATTATCAAATGCTACAAGCCATATCCCATCAAAAAGATCAAAAACCGTTCCGCCACAAGCAAAGGGCATATCAAGATGCCATATATGCTACGAAAACAATTTCTATCTAAAAACAATTTATATGATACTATTTTCTGTTCTTTTTTAAAAATTGTATGCAAAAAAGACAACAATCGAAATGTTTGCATAAAACGCGTTCAAGAAAAGCTACTGCAAATTAGTTTTATTTTTTATACATGTTTTCTGAAGAAATATAACCAAGAAAAGGGCTAAGTTCGAATTATTGTAGCGAATATGCACTAAATTCCCATATGTGTAGAAATGTACACATGAGGGTCCGCAACGTAAGTTTTTTTGAGGGGCAGATGAAGGTTAAGTGACATTCAAATCTTCTTGACAGAACGAAAGACTTCAAGTGACGAACTTCAATTACCTGACTGTCGTGTGCTGACTTTGTCTGCAAAACGACTGTAGCAATATTTTTCTCATAAATCTTAATAAAATACTAAAACAGATAGTATAAAACCACACTTTCAAGTCGCGCAAGTGTCAATGGCCGCGCACAAAATCGCGCTTCAATCCAAGCCAGCTACCAACACATGCGGCCGGCTCGCAGAAGGGCAGGCGGGCCACTGTTGGCAAACGGCCAAGCGTCGGGCAAATGCTTTTAATTCATTAACGTCGAATCTCGCACAGCTTAAGTGAAAGTTTTACCGTGTGAGTTGCACACATTACAGCAACAACAATAAGTGACAGCACATATTCGCAAAGTGCTGACAAACAAGTCAACCGGTAAGGCAGTAGCTCACATTCACTGTTAGCATACGCACACAGGGCCGTATCTAGGAGGAAAGGCTTCGGCTTCAAAGCAATTTAAGGCTCTTACTTCGATAAGCTTTAAAATACATACATATATAAGCATAACATATTTTATAATAGGAAAATAAAACGGATGCCTGATATCGAATTAATTTTTTAAGGAACCCCCATACAAAAAATAGGGGTCGGTGCAGGCTTACGATTGTATACAAGGCAGCCCTATAAAATGTTGATAACGGTTACTCTAAAGTTACCATGGATTACTCTTGCATTAGGATTATTTTAATGAAATCAGCGAAATTCTCTGCTTTGGTTACTTAGACTATAACTATAGTTGCTATACACTATTTTACTATGATCTTTAATGTATGATTTTTTTTCCAAAGTAATGTAAAACAATCCAAGACAAAAACTAACAAAAACTATTCGAAGTCATCCATATTGTATTATAAGCGTTGTTGTTATATAGACTATTTAAGTACGCAATTACGTAGCAATTTCGTTGCTTGCTGCTAAAATCGTTGATTGAAATCCCAAAGGCCAGAATGCATATTTTAACTACTTTGGAGTCATAGCCCCAGTGGTAGTCAGTACAAAAGTAGGATTACTTAACGCACTAGTGCGTCTACAGCTTGTGTAGCCGCGTAAGTGTGCGTGCAAGAAGACCAGGCAAAATATTGACCAACATGCTGAAGCAGCTGTTGCGAATCGCTGCCGATTCAGCATGTGGGCAATTCGTTTTGAATTGTGGGTTATATATACATGTTTGTATGTGTCTACAAATATTTGCCGCACTGTGTCATATGCTCGCTGAGCAAAGCAGCTGAGGGAGCCACCAGTTTCGAAGTCTTCATTTTGTGATTTTCTTGCCGGACTTAAAAATTTTCTCAAGTCTGCGGCAATTTTTTTTTCAAGCAATGGCTGACTGAACTACAAGCCCTCAGATCCTATATGGAATGGACTAATCAACTGTCAGAATTTCGCTTGCTATATGTTTGGCATTATGGATGGACGATTCTGTTAGGGTCGTCCGTAGTTCTGGAACGTCGAAGTGCATTTTCTGACTTCTTATAAGATTTTTGGATTTGTGAAATTGGCGTGACAGCCCGTGTAAATGAGGCCTATGCTACAATAATATGCTATGCTACCTTCATAAACTCTCGATTCACAATCGGAACATAGCAACATAGATTTTTGATAATAAATTAAGATTATGGCATCACGGACCAAACTTACACTCACGTCGAACCACAACCTCCTTTTCCTCTTCCGAACCTAACGATCATATCAACTTTTTTCACTGCCAACTTTCCCTCGCCAGCCTATCCCTGTGGCTTTTTTAATACCTTTGTTAACTTACCTTTGGCAGTCTCGGCCAGGAATGCCCATGTCAGCATTGACCAATCTCATAAATTATGGAATGCTATTAAGAGCATTACGCCGTTTCTCAGTGCATATCGAAAGGAGAATGCATCTGCCATTGTTCAACTATAGCGTTGACAGCGAGTGTCGTCCAATGTCAAAAGGTCAACAGAAAGACAATATGTCCAACGCGCCCAATCACGCCACAAGCGCCCATCAATCATGCAACAGCGCATAGTGCTACATGGCACAATCCGCGACATGCTCCATTCTGTCTGCAGAGCGTCAAAAGGAGCTGTTAATGGTGGCGTGGTCAGTGTGTCCGGAATTGGTGTTGACTCAGCGTCAACTGCGAATTTGTCGACTGACTTCAGAGCCACCGCACATAATTTTCACTTGCGGCACACGCACATACAGGGAAGGCGGTCGGGAGGAGGAGGTGCCGCCAGCGCGTGCCACTGGCAAGTCAACACTAGCGCCATCATGCCCAAATGCCTGCGTGTGTATTTGTGGGAGCACTTAGCAATCAATCGCAAATTCCAGCCAATTGCTTCACATTTCTCGCGTGTCACTTACGGGCCGCGCCGATGTGGAAATCTCTCCGCCGCCGCCGATGCACTGAGCCCAACCGCCGACCACCCACCGATGTGCGTGAGGCACGGTGTTTACACCTTCGTACCTTTGTTTGCGTGATTCACGGATAGCGAATGGCTTTATTAACGTCAATCCGTCACTCGGTGGCCTGCACCGTCCGCCACAACTGTACACATGCATGCACACATATGCGTGTCAAATATTTGTTTGTGGGCAGCGGGCGTGAAATGAGATGCGTCTGTGTTTTTTTTCTCACCGTCTATGTCACGGCGAAATGATGTTTGTGAGTAGCGTGCTGTTGTTTACTCAAGCACGTTCGTACGTACGTGGCTGCGTGTGTGTGTGTCTGTGACTGGAATTTTTGTTTGACACGGATGTTGTGATTTTCTATGCGGGTTTGCGAAATTGCATGCCTACATTCTACAGGTGTGGGCCAAGTATGCGCCGGTATTTGGAATAGTTTTTCAGATGCGTAAAGTTTCCATCACCTTGTCAGACACTGCGGGATTGAATTGAGGTTAAAACAGACAACTTCATGGGCTCAATGTATACATATGAAGGCGGCTGGGGCGGATCCCTGGTGCGATCCATGGCCACGCAATTCAAGCCAACATAAATAGGAACCAGTTGACCGGATGACCAAGAAGTGGCACGGAGATGACGTAGGAAGCCATGCTCGAAGGACCAAGTGAAGATGGCACTGTCAATACTTGGCAGAATTAAAACGTGGCCAATTAAATAAGAGGGACGGATGCTTCTTAGCCTATTGATTGCGGGACAGTCGCACTAAATGTTCTCGGACGTTTCAGTCCCTATCTCGCATAGTCGGCACGTATCCGTGTCGGATAATCCCATCTCCATCATGTGGTATCGAAGGCTGCAGTGGCCTGTAAGATACCCTGTGAGGATGCGGAGGTCTTCCCTATTAAACTAGATAAGCCTTTGTGATATGGCCTTTGTTGGGGTTAGGAATATTTATACCCTACACCTACGGTAATAGGGTATAATAACTTTGTGCGAAAATTGTAACGCATTAAAGGAGCCGCCTTAGGTATAGACATAAGTATATAGAAATGCTTAGGGCGGGTTTCACAGAGACTATTTAAATCTAATTTGCAAAAAGAGTTTAAGTCTAGTTTAACTTTCCTTGGGTTTCACAGTGCATTTATTTAAATATGGAATATTTGACATTTAAAGGTTGGCACAACTTGCCAAAAACATATGTTCAATTATTCAATTATGGTGGCAGCGCGAACTCAAAGTTTTTCGTCGGCCGAAAGAAGTGAATTATTGGATATTGTGCAAAGAATCCACAGTTTATATTATTTATGATTCTCCGGGATCATTTATATGTGCTATACCATGAAGTTGTATGTTAAATTTGATCTCTTACAAATTGCAATATTGTCCACGCAGCTTGCTCCGAAATCAGCTGTTTATTTGTTTTCGATTTCAACTCTGTGCCGTACTTAAATATCCACAATCGGCTATTTAAATCGTGTTTAACTTCCAACTGTGAAACTGAAATTCCCTATTTAAACTGCAATCAGAATTTTTTCCGGTAAAATGGCTCTGAATTGACTATTTACGAATTTAAATTTGGTTCACAAGTTGAAATATAGGTCTTACATACCATACAAGAAAATGGGCGTGGTCCATTCACTATGTAAGTTGTAAATCAAATGCACCCACAGTTTCATTTCTTTCAGTGGTTATCGCCTCACTCGGTTACTTGGTGTAGGGTTTTACTCTGTCGGTGAAATCCGACTGATGCTTCCTCACTTATTTTGCTTGCCTTTGCCCTAAGCTGTTAGTCCAGTAGTCCAGTTGCCGATGATAAACACATTTTTTGTCAGCTTAACCGATGAAATGTGATCACAAAAAGTTTGATCTTTTGTTATGGTTATGTAAACTTTATATACAGCTCTGCAATCCAAACGTATAAATACTCATATGTTACTGTTACTGTTGTTGCCTTAGCTACTGAAATAATAACTCAATTTGTTTAGTTTGTTACCTTGACTACAAGATAACAAACTCAATTCTACATTTTCATCAACTGTAAGATTCACTCCTAATAAAATATTGAAGCCGAGCACACGCGTTTATTCTACTATGCATATAGTATTCTAACAGATTATAATCAAATTCGATCAGGAAAATTAAAATCTAAAGGAATATAAATATTCACAAAATCACGAAACCGCTATAAGGTATTATGTTAAACAATAAAATATATCGGTAACCAGAATACTTTTTTAAAGAAGTAAAACTTATTATGTCGAATCACACATAGAGCAATGTTTTTGTAAATAAATACTATTTTGAATATCCCTGAGTGAACACCACGACACGTCACTGATAAAGAGCAATATTGATAACTGTGAGGGGGAATACTTGATGACCCTAAATTTATGATAAGTAAACAATATTTTGAATTTGGTAGTTTTATTCAAATCTGATGCTACAGCTGCCATAATTTTGACAACTCTTCACGAGTATTCAAAAAAAATCAACATATTTATGAAATGCAAAACTGAAGTACACGACAGTCTGAGAAAATCTATATCAATTGCATTTTGAGTTATTACTAGCGGAACGCGATAAAAAGGAAAGCCGTTAATTTTCAACGCCAAAGATTTTCAGGTGGCACATCTTTGGAAATAGTTTCGGAGTTGTTAACACTTTGAACTTGACTTTGGAAAGGAAAGTCCGTTGCTAAAAAACAACTCATTTGGCAAACGGCTGACAGCAATTTGAATGAAAACATATATCTTTTTCCTGTTGTCCATTAACGGAACGTCGGTTTGGCAAGGGTCGAGAAACTAATAAAAAATATGGCGTAAAAATCGAAAGTAGTCAATGAACTTCTTGAACGAGCGGCGCGCAAATGCCGTTAATGCATTTCCTTTCCTTCGCAAATATCACATCTCATGTTCGGAAGACTGCAACCTGGTGGAGCTATAGCAGCTGCTGTTGTAGCTGATGCAAGGAAGGAGGTAAGGTAAGTAGCCTCCATATATTTGAGAAACTGTGAACCGGCGAGAAAGTGAAATTTTATTTACCAGTCCAGCAAGTTTACAAACAAAGAAACAAGAGATGAATGCCAACTGCCCACAAGACAAAAACACACCATCATACAAAAGCTTACATGCAGTTGTGTATAGGCCAACAACAATCTACATACGGCCGTATTACTTTCTTGCGTTTCGCATTATCAAAATCACAAATCGTTCCTGAAACGGACGCGGACACTGAAGGCACTCAGGCACCCCGTTCCTTCGACACCACAGCATTTCGCTACTCGAGCAAGCGAAAAACACTTTCTTCGATGCTGCCCAACAGTGGCGAATTCATCTTTGCCAGCAGAACGGAGCTAACGGGGGAAAAACTGCAGTATCACGTACGAAACTGGCCCAAAAACAAATTTAAATTTGGCCCCAAGAAACAACAGCCAGCGGCCAGCAGCAGGCGTCGGCTGCGCAGTGGATCGCACAATGCATACGCCGCACAGTGGCTCGTTTGGCAGAAAGATTTTCAAAAATAAGTAAAATAAATTTTTTTTGTAGAAAGATTTAGCAAAACTATTATATGTATTGCATAGGAAATTGATTGTACTTTAAGAAAGTGAAAATTAAAACTTATTTGGATAAGTAGTTTGGTCTGTAGAGCTGGTCAAAGTTGAATGATTTTTCAAACGTAGCAAAAAAACGAAATTTGGGAAAAAATATTTATGTTTGAGTTCCAAAAACTGTGACACGGCTGTACAAAAATTAGATTTTTTTAGAATAATTATATATATTTGTCAATTCTACCAAAAGCAAAATATAAAAAAAAAATTTTTGTGATTTCTTTTTTTTTATAAATGACATTTTTAATAACCTCCTTTTTACCATTGATTTTAAACTTTGCGTTGAGTTTAAAAAAAACTTCAAATTTCTTCAAAAAATGCTTACCGGGAGACGAATTACTGATTATTTCTTAGAATATATCCAAAAAAATTGGCTGCAGCTTTTTGCAGCTTTGTGTGCTAGAGCGAGAACTATCAGAAGAAGCTCAGGAATCCAAAAACAAGGACTACAAAAAATACAGATATTTAAATACATGCAAGATTTCACGAAAGCGACAAAACGAAGACCTCTTCAACATGCTAGCGGCTTCATCGGACCCAATAATTTCATCTCTCAGACATGTCAGATCAGGAAAAGAGCTTGAAAAATGTTACTCTCCAGAAATGTTAAGTCTATTAGATAGTTATTCCGATATTGATGACTGTTTTCAAGAAAATTAAATTTTATGTATATTTTTTAAGCTTATAAATATTTTTATTTTGTTAAAAAAAATCTTAAATAATGTTTTTATTATGAAAATAGGAGGGCTTTTATCAAATAAATTATTAAAACTTTTATTAAAATATTTAAAAACCGTTTTAACTTATTTTATCCCTATCGAATTTTTTGACACCTTGTAAATAATCAAAATTTTTAACGATCTTAAAAACTTTACTTCTCCACATTATATGTTAGCCATATGACACCCTGTATATAGTTTTGGTTTTATAAATGCAAAATCTTCCTAAATTTTAAATATATCCGCATAATTTTTTATATAAAATGCGCGATTTCTCCTACCTGAAGAAAGGCGCACTTTAACAACAGATTCCGTCGCACCCTGTATATCAACACAAACAAATTTCGGTGTCAATAAAGCTACAACAATTTTCTGTACAAAGCAAAAAAAATTATTCCGATATCTCTATCCGTTCAAAAGTTATGATTTTTGAAACTTTTTCGGCCAAACGAGCCACTGTGCGCCGCCATATGCGCGGCCTTAGTGCTGCGAAATATCGATACTAGTCGGTAATCGGTAATACTCGACACTCTGGCTCCAACCAGATTTCAGATGCAATCTCTTGGAATAAGCATCCATAAGTATGCTTTCTAAATGAACTAGGGCTAGGTAATGAGTTATAGATTCTTAAAAGAGGCCCATTTCATCTTAAGGTCATAGTGCAATACATCCCAAAACGAACTGCTATAAATAGGATCTAGGATCTGCTAAGCCTTTGATCGAATGTGCGATGAATTTCAGTTATTAAAAATTATTATTTGAAAGAAATAGCATTATGCTAATCAGCAATGAAGTTTGCGGAAAATTTGACCGCGCCACTTTCGGCTGTTTGGAGACTTGGATGTATCTCGAAATATCCTCGATATTGACAGATTTGATATCATCCAGTATGTTGAAGAAGTGGTTACTCGAGGTCTCGGCCAGTATGTCGCACAGGGATGCATTGATGGCCATCAGACTTATGTTAAGGCTTCTTCTATGTCAACTATGCAACTGTTAGACAAGAAAAAGAAATTAAGAAATTTTCGCTAAATTTTATAAAGGTTTTAAAAGATTTTAGCGTCTTTGATAAAGGTTAAATCGAAAGGGAATTGAGACAAACGTAATGAAATGAAATTAACTCTAAGTAATTATAAACCGTAAGTTGGATAATTTAATTAAATAAATTATTGTTAAATATAGCGTGAATATTGTTGTTTGACCTATCAAGCAGATTACTGTTCACAATAAGAACTTTAGTTGAATTTACTTCAATATCGGTTGAAAACTTTATATGCAACATTATTTTAAGCAGCCAAAATGTTGTGGCTTTCATAAAAATGTAATGTTGGTTGGGCTTTTTCTTAATCGATTTCTTGAGAAGTGGATACGTACCAATACTGACATTCCAAAAGAATAAAATGCCTTAAAGCTCTTTGTACTGGGTACTTTATAACACACAACAACACAACACTACATTATTGTGTTCTCCTTAGCGGGAGGCGGCAATTTATGTGCCATTGTTGCTTTACTAAAAAAAGAGACAGCTGCGAGGGGAAGCGTGCTGGCCAAAGCTGAATTTGGCATATCATTTGGAGTAACATCTCCTCCAGACCAGAGGGATAGATAGAAAAGTGCACTACGTACGTGCCTCCCTCAGCACCCAAGCAGCCTGCTAATCTCGCTCGTATAAAAACAACTCAATTTTCCATAATTTGTACAGATGTCAGGTTCGTAAACAGTTACCCCTCTCCACCCACACACACACTCACAAATATGCACAATAGCCCAGGACTGTTACCAAAACAGCTTGAACCCCACATCACACCGCCGCACCACACATACCGCCAAAGGCCAAAAGGTGAATGGTCGACGGCAACGTTCGAGCGCCTTCGAGCCGCATGCGCATGCAACGGTTTACGCTTAGGTAATTGCGCCCTGCCAGACCGCATTAACTGCGCCTCAGAATGAAATGACTACGAAAGAAAGAAGCAAAATTACTGAATGGCTAGCTGATAAAAAGCGTGATCAAGGGAGGGGAGGCAGAAAAGCGAGAGTTTTCACTTTTACAACCGCACGTTAATTGTACCGCGGCTGGTTGTGAGATTTCGTCTGCCAGATTGAAATTGAAACTGCGCACGCTTAATGAGTGTAGCAACGCCCTCTGACGTTAATGGCAGGCAACAATGGGATCAGACGAAACGCGTTCGGATGGAAGACCACGCAAAGGCAGAGACAGACGTTGTGCGACGATGACGACGGCGGAGAACAGTGTTGCCAGACGGGCGTTTTACCGTCAAATTGGGTAACTTTTGTACAATTCCTAGTCTCTGAGTTTATCGAAAATGAGCCACACACTCGGGTTATTTACCTTAATTCTGCGATTTAATTAAAAACTAAGTATGTAGTAGAAATAAAAAATATATTGCAAGCTGGTGAAAGTAGACAAAATGGAAAAGAAAAACTATTGTGGAGCCTTCCTGCGAAGGTATTTAACCCTTCTGACTCCGAAGTTGCTCAAAAGCAACTTCACAACTTTGTGGTTGTTGGGCGCAAAAGTGACCGGTGTGCCACAGTTCGCCGTTCGGGGGTGCTGGTGAGGCCTCGGAGTTTATATGTGGCTGGCAGGAGCACTGAAAATAGGCTAACTCAAGCGGGGAATGAAAAGAGGGCGTGATTCTAATTCTCACGTTATAAATGTACGATTTATTTGATACCAATACTTACACTACTTAACCCTTAAATGCATGGGGTCAGCACCTAGCATGGAGACCAAGCCCCCCCTATGTGAAATCACCCACTGATCACGAAATGGATGCTCATTTTTTATATAAATGCATAGTTTTTAAGAAAAAGTAAAAAATGTGAGTTTTTTTATTTGTACCATATATGGTACACTATGCATTGGAGTCAAATAAGACTAATAATGTTGTTTATGGAAAAATTTGATTTAGTTCATTAGACATAAAGGAATATAGACATAAGTATATAGAAATGCTTAGAATCACTTTCTGTGTTGATTTCCGGTTGTCCGTCTCTCCGTCTCTCCGTCTGTCCGTCTGTCCGTCCGTCTGTCTGTCCGTCTTGCTGTCCGTGCCACAGGAGAGAAAGAAGGAGTTGTCCCATTTGGCACACAGTCGCAGTGAACCTTTCACTACTTCAAGTTCCAAGATTAGCCAAATCATTTGAAGAACACGCCCACTATAGGCCTGTAAGTCCCAATACCCCGGATTTTTTTCGGTAAAATAGCTATATTTTGTCTAATTACTCATTAAATGGAATGATATTTGGTATTTAAGGTAAGGTGTGGGCCCTCTACGTCATACAAGAAAATGGGCGTGGTCCGCCCACTATATAGGCGGCAAAATTTTTCGGGTCAGATGGTTTGGGTGCATGAAGTACCATATATGGTACATGTGAAAAAAATCAAAAGAAGTATATAAAATAATCGTATTTCATAAAATTCGATTTTATTTAGCTAAAACAAACATAAATGTACTTGCTTGTAAGATTTATTAAAAAAACAATAAAATGATGTATATTTTATTAACGAATAAAAATCACTCTTACAATTTTTCGCAAAATTCACGACCGCCCACTTTGGCAACTAACTGTCAACTGAATATAAACTTTAGCAAGCTGTTGCGATATTTAAATAAACGGCAGTTGTTTTTAGAACAATCTAGAGCAATAACAAAAACGATCCAAATTGATTTGATGGAGTTACAACCGATTTAGGGAGTGTACCATATATGGTACGCCATGCATTTAAGGGTTAAGCTGCTGTCGGTTCGGGGTTCATTCGCGAGTGTCGAGCCAAAAAGTGCTGACTTTTGTCGGGCCCCGGTGAAGCCGGGCGCCACTGACAGCGCTCCTTGCGCCCTCTGCCGATCAGTAGCATATACTTAATATGTAATTATTAGCAGAGTGATGCAACAGAGCGTCGTGGCGTAAACAGTGGTCTTAAAGAAAAACTCAAGATTCGCATGTGTCTTTAATTTAGGTAGGTACCAACATGTTAATGTTTTCTGAAGTGAAATTGTAATTGTCAGTTTCTTTCCACCAAACGCAGTGATATTTTGTCAAATTATCGTAATCGAAGGCTTTTTAAAAACTCGTTTTGAAATATGTCATTAATAAATAAAGTACAGTAAGTAATACTTTTTAATGCCTTTATGGCTGAATGTTGTTCACAAAAAATTTCTTCCAGGCTGCGACTCGATTTTTGCAGAAGCACTCGGGAAGTAAGTATTTCATGATTCAAATACAAAAAAATCTAACTACATCAGAGATTTGGGGTCGAAGAGGTTCAGCAATATAATAAGATCTTTTTTTGCAAAAAAGTGTTTTAAAACTTTAAAATTTTTTGGCTCGTAAGCCTAAAAATAAGCGAGTTTTCACTGTTAAACATGTAGTTGAGATAAGTGCGGTCGAGCAAAATTCCAAATCATAAACATTGGACATTGCGCTGCGAACATTCGTGTTATATGCATGAACTCTCGAGGAAAACTAACATCAAATCTAAAATCTAAAAAATTTAATTAAAAAAATTAAATTTGCTAAAGCTGTGCGCTTAGGATTCAAGAAGTGGCAACCCTGGCTGAAGCAGGCAAATGTTGAGACGGACGGCTTATATCGCGGTAACCGCATAATAGCAGATGCCAGATAGCACCAACAACAGCCACAAGTTGAGGCACTGGCAAGTGATTTTTATCGATTTGTTGTTGTGTAACTGAAAAGAAAGCAAGCGTCGAGCAAGCAAGGTGACTCGGAAAGGGAACGCTCACGCAGCCTCGCACGCTCCAATGCTTGAAGACCAACAACACTGCGTAATTTCAAAATAATTTCACTGAAGCTCAGAAGTGCACCATAACGAAGCAGCTCTCGGGGTAATTTATTCATTATAATGAAAGGGAAAGGGTTTTGGATTTGGCTATTATGAAGAATTTTTCGCAACAGTTTCGTAGTTTGTTACGAATCGAGGCTCTGTTAATCGTGTAATTACGGCTGCTTTCAGATGTCTTAGGCATTAATATGATATATTCATGAAATTGTAATACAAAATAATATTATATAAAAAACTTTTTAAAAATAAGCCATAATTCATTTAATATACTAAAAAGTAGAAAATAAATTCGGTCAGCCCCAGACCGTTGTTTGAGGTGGTGTCGTCAAGGCTGAGCTATCCGACTACTTGACCACCTTTGCGTTAAATCCCCGTGGACAATCTTAAAGTAATGTGACAGACAGCGGTTGTACTCGTCCTCGACTCTCGCATAGAACGTATCTCAGGTTGATTCGTTCTTCTCTTATAGCGTGCCTTCAAATCAGGCTAATATTGACAAATTTGACTTTGATGCAGGTTGTAGCCAGTCCTTCCTTTACAGGGTTGAACCGGAGGGTCCGGAGATTCCAGGCGCATATCCGTATGTCTTGGGCCTTAGTAATTTGCGGAGGTCGTCAATGGTTTTCACGGTCGTATCATCAGAGGGTTCTCGTTTCTTAATTTGGTAGGTTTGAATGTGGCTAGGTGCCGGACCCGCCGCACATCCAAAGTTTCTAGTATAGGGGAGACCTCGCTGCACACACTACCTCACTGCTCCTCGTATGTCAAGCAGCTACCCAGCAGGTTCTACGTGGGATGCATTTCAACTTGATAATGGTAGTTACAAGTATTGCTCTTCCAGAACCCATGACATGTTTCTGTAATACCTAAATTTAATTAAAAACAACAAGTTGTTTTTAGTCTTTAATATCTGAAATGTTTTTTTGCTTTTATTCCTCACATCAGCTTCACTTTCTATTGACTTCCGGGCAAGACGCATTTTAAAACTCTTCGAAATAATCTTGAATCTTACAAAGTCGTAAAGTTTTTTAGTCAGCCCGATTTCTAATTGTAACGTCTCGACATGCTGACCTGGACTGAACTGATTTATTTTCTAACGACGCAACAAATTCAGATAAATTCACAAGCAAACGAGGCAAACAATTTTTATAAATGGAAAACGCATTTCTCTTAATGTGTTTCTTTACTTTCCCTAAAGAATTCCACATACGTGACAAATTATAAATTTTTTTTATTTTCGCAAATGCGCAATCCATCTCAACGGCGGCTTATATCAAATCAAACCGGCAGCTGTCGCTTGTTCTTGTGCTTCTGCTGCCCTCACTACGAGTATTTGCCATAATTTGTAGCACGCCGCATAAATCGCGGGCTGCGTCACAGACCGAGGCATGACGTTCAGCTTTCGGGCTGTCTGGCAAGTCCATGCTACAGCGCACAGTGGTTCGATTTGACTTTTCACGTTGCTAAAAATCATAGTTTCTTAACGAATAAAGATATTGTCTACAGAAAATGGTCGTAGCTTTAAAGGCTCCAAATTTTGTTTTTGTGGTTTTACAGGGTGCGACGGAATCTGTTGTTGAATTATGCCGTTCAGCTGGTAGAAGAAATCGCACATTTTATGAACTATGAGAGAATATTTCAAGTTAAGAAAAATTTTGTATTTATAATGCCAAAAGTATGTAAGTACAGGGTGTCTTGTAGTTAACATGAAGAGGTGAACTTTTTAAGGTCGTAAAGAATTTTGATTATTTACAAGATGGCAAATTTTTGATTTAATATTTTAATAAAGATTTTAATAATTTGATTGTAACCTTCCTATATTCTTAATAATCACATCATAAAAAATTTTTTTTACGAAAATACAAATATTTAGATAATGTTTATTAAACAAATTTTCTCAAAATTTAACTTTCTTAAAAATACTCATCAATGCCGGAATAATTACATATATAAAAGACATAACATTTCTGGAGAGTAACATTTTTTAACCTCTTTTCCAGATCTGATATGTCTGATACGTAAAATTATTGGGTCCGAAGAGGCCGCCAGCATGTTGAATAGGTCCGCGTTCTGTCGCTTTCTTTAAATCTTGCATGTATTAAGATATTTGCATTTCTTGCCGTCCTTGTTTTTGGATTCCTCTGCTTCTTCTGACAATTCTCCAACTTGTAACGATTGGTTCTCTATTATACATCTACCAAAACCGCCAAAACTTTATGAATCGTAGGCGTGAGTTTTTCTTAGAATATTTGTGATGAAGACCTCCATACTCTTCGAATTGTTTAAAACCCTATTACCATATTACGAAATAGTTCATATATTGTCCAAGATCAGCAGCATTTTCTTCCAAGAAACCTTATTGGTGAACTGATTCAAAATTATTTTTCCAAAATCGCTATTAATAAGTATAATTAGAACTTTGAAAAAAAGAGTTCAACAATCGTCCATTTTAAAAATAGAAAAGCGAGAAAATGCTATTTTAAACAAAGTGGGTGTGGCATGAGGCTGGTACAAAAAGGTTTTAGTTATGGAATATATCGACTCGAAAGAAAATCGTAGACAAAGTTTCAACTTTCTAGCTCAAAAGTTTAGGTTCAAAAGTTGTCAAATGCAGGCGGATGGACATGGCTGATCTATAGACTTTATATAACAAATCGCTCTACCACAAAGTGTTGAACATAGTTACTGCCAATTTATTTTGATATATTCTTAAAAATAATCTCTTGGTAAGCAGACGCCAATACAAATCAAGATGTTCTTTAAAGAGCTTATACAAATAAGTTGGAATTATCGCTTTTTTAAGGTAAAAAAGATTCTCTATCCGATACGTATAATAGTTTTGCTAAATTTTTCTGCTCCAAAATTGATTTTTTCCACCTGATTCGGCTAAACGAGCCATTGTGCAGCTATGATTTGCGGCATGTCGCCATTGTTGACGTTGTTACTCTTGCTGCTGCTGTCACTTGACATGTGCGCAAAAAGGTGACAAACGGCTGGCGGTGGCAGATGAGCGCCGTTTGACATGACTGCACATGCCAAGAAAAACAAACATAAACTGAGTTGAAGTCACGTCTTGCTACGATACACGCCAGGCCATGCCACGCCCAAAACGTCTTAAAGGGGCTTGTCTCAAAAGATTGGCAGACCAAAAACAGTAAACGTGATTGTAAAACGAAGGATCTCGAGAAGGGATATAAGTACATCTGGTATGCTTGTGGTATGCATATAGGACGCAGACCTTGAACAACACAACCATGCAATTACGCAGGACAACGTGCTGCAACCAGCGGAGCCGCTGGATGTGGACCCGCTTGGTAACCAGCAATAGTCTTCGCCATTGCGAATTAAAAATCAAATTTAAAATTAAAAATCATTCACCAAATAACATATACTACATAGATATAGATACATATATAAGGACCATTTAATCGCTCAAAACTTGAGGTTTGTATCGTAATTGGTCGATTATGGACGTGTCTCTTCTCCAATTTCAATTATCAACAAACTTGAACAGGGAGAAGAGTCAATATTACTATCTAAAAAGCAGTCAAGTGCGAGTCGGGCTCGCTCACTGAGGGTTCCGTACCAGAAATACCCCTTTTAGCGTTCGAATTTAGTTCTTTTTTGTCCGTCTGTCCTTTGCTTGTTTTCTGTTGATCAGTAACGCTTCTCCTTGCCCGTCTAGCCATAAAATTTTTTACATTTTGAACTACATATTCGAAACCAATTCACCTAAAATTATAAAAAAAACATTTTTGGAAATCACGGACGTAGCCCTTTCTAACGATATCCCACAATATGTGAACAACAAAAATTTTTCGCTGAGGAAATTTTTTACCATGGTAATCTTAAATAAAATTTAAAAAATAGAAAAACAAATTTGTCGAAAAAGGTTGCAGTTTTCCAGTAATCTATGACTAAAGACCTACTAGCTCTGATTTTATCAAAATTTTAGCTTAAGAAATGTAGAAAGGTAAGGGGGTATGGTAATTTTTTCGACATTTTATCCTATATCTTTGAAACCACTTCACCGAAAATTATAAAAAAAATATGTTTGAAATCCATGGATGTAGCCCTTTCTAATGATATCCCACTCGATATAAACAACCAAAATTTTTTCCTGAGGGAGTCATATTAAATTAAAAAAAAAAATTTAAAATTTAAAATTCGAAAAAACCGGCAGCCATTCAGTCATGCGTGATCAAATACCTAAGCCTGATTTTATCAAAATTTTCGGTTCAGAAATGGTGTGTGCAGATGGGATCATGATCATCATTTCTAACCAGTTTACATAAAATTTAAAATAAAATTCATTTTGTAATCTATGGATATAGCCCTTTCTAACGATACCCCACACGATACGATTTAAAAATATTTTTATTTTTTTTGTCCGACCCGAAAACCTTTAAAAATTATAAAAAAATATTCCTAAATATATTTCTTAACTTTTTATAGTGAATATGTGCTTAGGTTATTAAGACCTAACACCGTGCCAAATTTCAGGTTTCTACGATGAATAAAAGGTCGTTTTATATACACACTCCCAAAACAAAAGTGACCTTATAAGTATTCCCGTTTTTTCCCTTTAGGGGAACGGAACCCTAAAAAACTAAGGTGCCATTGGATTATTGGTTCCCTCCTGCATTTTGCCCCGTACGGATGCACACGGCATATAGACTGAGAAAGTGATTCTGATCATTGGATTTCTGTAATTACACAAAGAGTTACAAGCATCAATATATGAAATTTGTGGTGCCCCCTTCACGCTTTTTATACCCTACACCTATGGTAATAGGGTATAATAACTTTGTGCGAAAATTGTAACGCATTAAAGGAGCCATCCTAGGTATAGACATAAGTATATGGAAATGCTTAGAATCACTTTCTGTGTTGTTTTCCGGTTGTCCGTCTGTCCGTCTGTCTGTCTGTCCGTCTGTCTTGCTGTCCGTGGCCACAGGAGAGAAAGAAGGAGTTGTCCAATTTGGACCAAATTTGGCACACAGTCGCAGTGAACCTTCCACTACTTCAAGTTCCGAGATTAGCAAAATCGGTTGAAGGAAACGCCCACAACGGTCCAGTAAGACCCACAACCCCGGAAAATGTACAGTAAAATTGCTTAAATTTGTTCAAATATTCACTAAATGTAATGGTATTACATATACACATGTATAGTTAAGGTAAGGTGTGGACCCTCTACGCCATACAAAAAAATGGGCGTGGTCCGCCCACTATATAGACGGTAAGCGGGAATCCTTATAACTTCCATAATATATATGTAGGTACACCAGTCCATCCATATTTGGTCACTTCACTGCTGATAATAATACCTTTAAACGCTCAAAACATGGGCGTGGTCCTTACTCCATAGATATAGTAAATTAAAAATATCGACAATTTCTGTTTTGCACCCTCCAGAGTCTCAATACTTGGCATATTTAGTCTATTAGGAATATCTTGTAGTTTGTAAAAAATGGGCGTGGTCCGCCCACTATATAGACGGTAAGCGGGAATCCTTATAACTTCCATATTATATACAGCGTCCAGATTTGGTAACTTCGTTCCTGGTAGGAATACCTTTCAATTCTCCAGAAATGGGCGTGGTCCGCCCACCATGGGGGCAGTAAAATAAATATGCCGATCCCATCTGTTGTATACCTGTCAGAGCATCAATATTTGGCGTATATAGTCCTATTAGGTATATCTTTTAGTCTGCCAAAAATGGGCGTGGTCCGCCCAGTATGTAGGTTGTAAATTAAATGCACCCACAATTTCTGTGGATTATCACCCCACTCGGTTACTTGGTGTAGGGTATTACTCTGTTGGTGAAACCCGACTGATGCTTCTTTACTTGTTTTGTATTAAAGAAATTCAATTTCATTTTTCATTATTCTGTCAAATCTGAAATTAAAAAAAACTTTAATTTGTAATTTTAAAAACTGTAAGATTGTCTGAAAAACTGTATTTTAAAGTAAAAACTGTGAATATGGCAACATTGATTACCCAAAAAAATTAAGTAACTCTAATCAACATAAACTCAAAGTTATAAGTAGGTGTAGTCAAAAAAGCCCTGGATTAATTAATTAATTAACAATTAGCACAAGAGCTCGCGAACGAGGCCAAGGCCTTACTATCTCCCATTAGCTTGTGTGTATGTTCTCTTTTACCAAAAATGGACGAGAACTACGCACTTAATTTATAGGCGTGTCCGAACGGGAAGCTTTACTATTTGTGAGAAGCTTTTATTCATGGCTAAGTATACTCTCCATTTGTGATTATATGGAAAATTAAACACTACTATGCACTACTCACGAGGGATGCCAACTACGTTTCTAAAGATAGCACCGTGCGCAAAGAAACGAATTTTCATGATTTTTCGGTAGTATATACGGCGGCTGGGACTCAATCCAACAACTGCAAGCACCAAGGACCGAGCACTTATCTACTGAGCCACGGCAGCGATACCAGAACTTGTTCTGCAAAATCTTAATTTGAGACCAACAGCCGGTTTACAGAGATCTCAAATTGCTTGGCCTATAACTCTAGTATTGTTCGCTCGACTTTTAATTTTTATTGGTTGTTAAAGAAATTAGATATATACGCGTTAAAAAGTTAAAAAAAATTTATATTCCGATCAAAACGCAGTTAGTATATTCGAGGAATATTTTCCAATGTTTTACTATACTCTGTACGCTTAGCTTTACTGTACTTACTTCGGCTTTAGCCGGTAGTTCAATGTCCGGATTTTTCTAGATACAGGAGGAATACTTTGGGCTACAATTTTTTCAGAATCGTGGATGATCTGAAATCATCAAGTTTAAAGGACCCTTCGAGGGTCCAAACGGTTTGAGGTAGTCACTCCCTAATTTTAAAAATCCTCTACTGTTGTATAACAACGGTGTGTCTTCTTAGCGGCCATTATAACCTAAACTAATCCCACTCTCATGGAAATATAGTTTTTAACCCATTTTAATTTGGCTGCAGTATTGAACTTTAGCCCAAAATCTTTGTTCATCCATTGAGGCCAGAAATCTGTATCACTTCTTATGCATATGAAGAAAAAGTTCTAGGCCTGACTCAAACTCTTTATTCTTCTGCTATAGCTGGCCAAATATGTCGCAGAAACCAACCAGCTTAATTAAAAATAGCAACCCAGGAGGAAATTTGAGGGTGAAATCTCTAAATATTAACTTCGATACATCATATCACATCTTTTTTGCCTGGTGTAGGATGGCAATCTATCTCTAAATCCCCACTTTGCTTGTGCATATACATTTTTTTATTAACTTCACATTTTTTAACCTGTGCTGCTTTCTTGTCAAATGTGCATCGTAAAGCTAATTAGGAATGCGGTGCTTAAACGAATCGCCTGAAGTTCACGGTCTAAACGACTCAGCGGGCAACGCGCCAACGGTTTGTTGTCGTTTCTACGAGCACGTGTTAAGTGCGAAGCGCCGCAGCTACATATTCAGACTCATCGCGGCGGAGCAGCCAGGCTACCACTGCCGGAGGGGCGGCTGGACGGACTACTCTTAACACTTTCCATCAGGTTGGCTCAAAGCTTTTGGGCGTCTTCGCGGGCCTGTATGCTTGCGCTTGGCAGGGGCATTGTAACTTCACGGATTCGGCTTGGCGCATATATTTGCAACAACAACATTTTTTACGAACCCGTTGTATGTCTCAGAGCCAAATATAGTGCTTGGCTTGCACATGTTTGGCAAACTCATTTATTTTTCAGGCTGGATATGAATTGAAAAAATGCACACAATCTCACTCGCAAAAGCGCATGTGTGTGTGTGTGTGAAAGTATTGATGGCATGTGAAAATGCTGCGGAGAAATTATTTTTTGCACTTTGCGCTGAGAATTGTCTTGCTTTGTCGCATTTGAATGTTGTCGTTTTTGCTTTGGAAAGCGTGTATTTATTTTTGCCATTAAATTATTACTGTTAACATTAATTTATTTCTAGCATGTTTACGTAAACCATTTTTATAATGGGCCAGTATCCATCGGCGTTAGTTCTAAATTGAAACAACTTGAATTTAATACTAACAAGTAAGGAAGTATCAGTCGGGTTTCACCGACAGAGTAATACCCTACACCATGCTCCCAAGTGGGGTGATAATTTACTGAAATTTTGGATGCATTTGCTTTACAACCTACATACTGGGCGGACCACGCCCATTTTTGGCAGACTAAAAGATATACCTAATAGGACTATATACGCCAAATATTGATGCTCTGACAGGTGTACAACAGATGGGATCGGCATATTTATTTTACTGCCCCCATGGTGGGCGGACCACGCCCATTTCTGGAGAATTGAAAGGTATTCCTACCGCCCAAAGCTTTTATTAATAGTAAGATACAGGTGACTTGGAAACAATTTATTTTCTACTTTTTAGTACATTAAATAAATTAAAGCTTATTTTTAAAAAGTTTTTTTTTATATAATTTTATTGTTTAATAACATTAAAAACAAAGTAATTTCACAAAAATCTTTTCGTTTTTGAAGGTTACGGATTTTTGGTTGAAAATACAGTTTGTTTTGGGAATTAACAGTTTTTTGACAAATATTCTGGCAACATTGGGTAATGTAGTTTTTTTTAAGATTTTTTAGAGTATTTTTAGTTGGACTATTGCTTTAAAAACAGCATCAAATTTGCTTGATTTCGACACTGTTCGTTTTGCCACCTGGTTACTATTACGGCATATTGACCGCTAAAGCACCCTATCTATTGCGATGTTTATTACCAAATTGATACGATAATTTTTATCATATGCCGAACTCACTAAATATTCATTCATAAAGTTTGGTTGCTCTCACCCCCTCGCCTTATCTACAGCCTTAAGCAAAGTAGACTACTTGGTGCTTTC
This sequence comes from Neria commutata, assembly GCA_963457695.1. Classification (NCBI taxonomy): domain Eukaryota; kingdom Metazoa; phylum Arthropoda; class Insecta; order Diptera; family Micropezidae; genus Neria; species Neria commutata. The sequence continues at coordinate 31,571,428 of OY735245.1, forward strand.
ATTAGCAGCAGATGTGAATGGTCTGGGAGCCCATATAAATGGGTTTCTTGCTGTCAACATCGTTATGACCATTCATTAGCAATTCTCATAACAATCCGCATCAATTGTAATCTGCATCTGCATTGCGAGTATCTTTTCCGCACAATGCAATGCGGCACCTTCACTTTTAATTAACTCGCATTGAATTCAAATTAGTTAATTGTGAAAGAAGAAAGCGGAAATTAAACATTCGGCTGTGATCCGCTACTGCCGCCCGGCAACCTCTTCGTCTGCCAGTGTTGCCATCTACCGTCGGTTCAATTTCGCAAATGGCAGCTGTCATTTAATAAGCGTTGCTTACTTTCAGGCTGGGTCTGTCTTTCTTTTGTGCTTTCTCCCGTTTCAGACTCGAAAAGCCACACAAAGAAATGTGGATAGACTGCAATACGCACGCTGATATTTGAGGCAGATCTGCTCACTCCACAAACCGAGCGGGAGTAAATGACAAAAAGCTTCAGTTTGGTTCCGCTTTAAATCTTCTTTCGGCATGCATTGAAACTGGTTGAAAAGTGTTGCCGGCTTTAAGCATTTAAAATGCAAGTTATTAACAGCAAAGCACACACATTGGGCAGTGGCTATCAAATGCAAAAGATGTTTCATCTTTTCGACTTCGAGTGGCGTACTGCTGTTGCTTCGTTTAACCCTCTCATACCGGAGTATTTGAAGTTTGCTCATTGGGAGTATTGGAAATTTTTCACAAAGCATTTTGGTCATACACAAATATTGCACCTCTCCGGCAAAATAGATATATTGGTCGCAGCAGCGGGACACCCAGACAGAAATTTGCGAAAGGTGCCAAGGACGGTATAAAAGACATCATGGAGAGAAAAAGAAATTGCTTGAATGAGACGACGAAATCTATCCCGTTTGTAAGTTTTTTTAGGAGTTTAAAATACATCGAAATTAATTTTGTACCTATAATCTCTCTCGACACATAGGCCACCGATGATCAAAAGTTCCTTCTAAAAACATTACATCAGCATTTAACGAATGTGTGAGTTATTTCCAATTCTGTTTCCATCTCCGAAATCTTTGCATGAATTCCAAGATAAAGTCAGAACATTATTTATTTCATACATGATATCTGATGTTCTTTATCAACAATAAAACCCCAAAGGTTGATAAATATCTCATTTTTAGAAAGAATTGTTTATTTAATTACTTAGTTTTTTATTCTAACATCCAATCTGCCGAAAAAACATAAACTTGTATAATATCTCATTTTAATTCAAATCTTTTCATGTGTTTAAACTTGCGTATTTTATATTTTTTATTTATGACAAATATGATGAATAAAGAAAATTCATTAAATACTTATTACATGTTATTCATCAAGCTGTTATGTTAAAAGCGTGTAATAAATTGTTCGTGTTGTGTTTCAGTAGGTCGTTCTGAAAATACGCTTTCTTCTCTAGTGTTGCATCCAAAAAATCTGCAAAAAAAGGATTCCCGATGGGTTCCTTACTACTACTTTTAATTCAGGATTTTTCAGATAGTTGGTAATTCGTTGGTCTGTAAATTATAATTTTTGGTAGGGAGATTTTATAATGTTCACATAACTTTGAATGAACAAAAATATAGATGAGATAAAATAAAAATCAAACTTGATATCGTTCAACGTTACTCCTGTATTGGCATCCTCTTTGGTTTCGCCTCGCTTAGCTTCGGCCGAACTTTTAGAAGCCGATGATTCGTCATCGGTATCGGCTTCGGTCAAAAATAGGCAAAGGTGGGACACGTATGGGCTTATGCCTAGATTTTTAACATTAACTTGCGTGAGTTTGTTGTTTTTGCACAAATTAACGGGACCTACAAAACCCCTGGCCGAACGGATTGAGAAGCTTTTCATGGCAGAGAATACTCTCGGAGAACTGCCTCGCGAGAGGTAGCCCTGTTTCAATATAAATTATATAAGCCGGGGGATGTTCTGGCAATTCAAAGATTCTCTTGCTAATGTATTTTCTTTTATTAAAATTTTTGTTGTAACCTTTTCTTTATAACAACGCAGTTGAAGGTAAAACTTATGTGCTGCTAGGGTTTTAAGTCTGCAAAATTTCTTCTTCCTAAAAGTATGCAATCCTGCGAGTTAAAAATAAATAAACACCTTTCGCGAAATCGTTCATTGCTCAAGCGTTTCATTCTGGTGAATTAATTATTGAACAATCTCTTTCATCGTCACTCATATGCTCGAGCGCACATACGCTTGGCTGATTGGCCTTTTGCAACAGGTAAAAGAAACCAGAGAATTTCAAGGATCTCAAATAATAAGCAGCAACGGAAACAAAATACATTTTGCTTTCTTTAGTAATGAAATCGTTGAGAGTGCACGGGGGAATAAATTCATGCGTTTACTTTTCGCAGCCATTACTACCAATGAAGCCAATACTTCAAAGAGACAGTTCGATAGCTATGCCGTTTTATTTTTGGTTATTATATAAAAATAAACATTGCATCAAGAATTTGATCGATTCTCATTTGATCAATAGACGCAATGGGTTTCAGTCTAGGAAACTAGTGACTGTATTGCAATTTCAAACCAGCAGATTTTGTTGTTGTGATTGTAAAAAGTGGAACAGTCGTTTGCATTCGCACCTTTGCAAGGCCATTTGCACCGGATAGATTATACCCCTATTGTTTTAAATTTTAAGTATTTTTGAAAAAAGGAAAAATGAAAGATGACAACGGTAATGGAAAATCTGGAAACCTGGAGAAAGTACTTTGCAGATTTGTTTTCTAATTCCAAAAACACATTTCTTTATCGGAATATGCGAAAACATTCTCCGATATCTTCCAATCGGAGAAAATAAATCGATTTCTAAATATCGATTCCTAAGCTCGTTTTTATCGACAAAGTTTTCTAAAGTGCAAAATTGTGAAATACATTCATTAACATTACAATTACATGGTAAGTTTACAGTGGTTGACTAAATAGATCACGCATATACCCTAGTAGGTCATTTGCAATACCAAATGGCGACCAGCGTAAATGTCCTGGAAGTAGTGATCCATTGGAGTAAAACAGTGCACGTATACTATCTAAATTATCATTCGTTAGTTGTATTATTATGCATTTAAGGATAACCAATTTGATATCACAGCACCGCCATGACAGAGTTGATAAGTGCTCGAGCCCCGATGCATGAAGCCACTGGTCCAAATACCGGCCAACTCATAGCATCTAATAAAAATACTGGGAATGGAATGGCAGACGATTCGAAAAGGAGCATCCGCGAGCTATATCGAATTGAAAATTCTGCGGACTATGGCTTATGCCAGAACCTTCTCAAGAGTCAACAAACGCAGGATGCGTATTCGACAGAGCTGTGAAGAGTTAACTCTTTTGTGACTAAGACAGTGATTTCGCCTTACTCTATTTGTCGACGTAGTCGAGGGGTTTGCCGCATATGACGTCAAACAAAATAAAATTGTGCGGTTCGTTGCCGGCGTTGGAAAGGCGGAATAAAAGAGATAAAAAAGAGCAAACACAAAGCGAATTAGTGGAATAATAAGAAGGTAGAGTTTTCGATATTACGTTATAAAACGTATCCAAATAAATTTATTAAATAAATGGAAATTTTATATATAAGATGGACTCCTCATATGGAGGAGATGGCAGAAAAAGATACGAAAAAATAAACTATGCCCTCATATGGAGGAGCAGCGAAACGTTGGCTTACCTGGTTCGCTGGAGTGGTAAATCGCAAGTGTCCGAGCGCAGCTTACCGCCACCGGCTTGCAGCACTCGGGCCCAGGCGACACTTAGCAGCAAGTTGCCACCTCGCTCCAGCCGAACCGGTACAAATGGTACTAGGGCGTTTGGCCTAAACATTGCCGCCCGCCTTGCAGCACCACTGCAATATTGTTAAAGATATATAAAGAAAAGGGCAATTCAAAACTTCAAACTTATAACTAAGCATAATAACGATACAAATATTCAAAAAATTCAAAATTCGACTTACAACTAAGCATAATACGTATTAGAAATATTCAAAAAATTCAAAATTCTGTGCGCAATTATTGGTGATAGTAAAATTTAAAAAATGGCGTTTTCAAAGGGGGCAGGTGCCAGCTATAACCCAGCCGAAGATTGTGTTTTGGGCTAGCTGCCCTGTACGTCCGGGGAACATGCCGGCACGCAAGATGCGGGCATAAACATCGGCGCCCAAAATGAGCTCTATAGGCCCCGACAAATAATAACGGCGATCTGCCAGCATTAAATTTTCGAAAGCGCTCAATTGGCGCACATCCAATGACCGCGATGGGCTGACGCAGTTTAGCCCGCGCTGAATCTGAGCGTGCACGTTCAATTGGTCGCCGTTTCCGGAGACCCCACGAATCGACAGCAGGCAAGTGTCATGAGCTTCCCCACGGGAGATCATCATGCCCGAACGTGACACAACGGCGTCGGATACTACCGACATTTCTCGACAGGAGTCGATTAGGGCTCGAACAATCTGTGTTCCTCCTCGGCCCTGGATTCGAACTAATGCCGTTGGAGGCAGTGACACTAGATGCTGTGTCAAGATTGGCGGCGCGCGTTCGGCGAGTTGCAAGCGCGCGTCATATGGAGCGAGCTGCTGGCGGTTCTCCGCTGCGCGTGGGCGCGACGGTCGAGGACGAGCTCCAGCGCGAGGGAGCCCCGCTCGGCGACGCTGCTCAGCACGTGGGCGCGACGGACGCGGACGAGCTCCAGCGTGTGGCAGGTCAGTTTGGCTGCGCGCGCCGCTTCTAGTTCGTCGCGATCTGCGCGACATTCGTCTCTGGAGCGGGGGCCGGAATTGATGGGTGAGATCCCTGCTTGGTAATGGCTGTACTGCTTGGTCGTGCTGCCGTATGACCTCCTGGAGCGATAGCCGCGACGGACTCGGACGAGGTCTATCGCTGTCATCGGAGCACGTTTCGACGAGCAGCTCATCCGGGCACAATCGCCTTGGGCGCGACGGACGAGGACGGTGGTAGAACCACGAGCTTTACAATTGGGCGGGTGATAACGCCACGATTGGTGGTTATCTCCGCGACCCTTACTCGGTTATCTGGGCCTGTATGGATTTTCGTAATCCTTCCCAGTCGCCATTCATTCGGCGGCAGATTTTCGTCGCGAATGACGACTAAATCGTTTACCTCGCAGTCTCTTTGTGGGTATTTCCACTTAAAACGCTTGTGGAGTTCGTGCAGATATTCGTTTTTCCACCGCTTGCAAAATAGCTGGTGGATGGCTTTCAATCTTTGCCAACGGTTGACTATAGAGATTGGGTCATCAAACATTTCGGGCTCCGTCTGAGCCAATAAAGGACTGCCTACGAGAAAGTGTCCTGGGGTTAAAGGGGCGACCTCATCTGGATTTTCGGACATAGGTGCCAACGGTCGAGAATTAAGGCACGCTTCGATGCGGGCCAACAATGTTGAGAACTCTTCAAATGTATATTTAATGGAAATCGCAATTTTCTTAAAGTGGGACTTAAAACTCTTAACTCCCGCCTCCCACAAACCTCCCATATGGGGAGCACCAGCGGGGATGAAGTGCCATTTAAGTTCTTGGTGTGCTGGGCTACTTAGAACGCAGTCTCTTGCTGCGCGCATAAATTCCCGAGACTCCCGTTTGAGTACCTTGGACGCTCCCACAAAATTGGTCCCATTATCGGAATAGATGTCAGTCGGACGTCCTCTTCTGCCAACGAATCTGGCGAAGGCTGCCATGAAGGCGGCAGTTGAAAGATCGCTGCTGGCCTCCAAGTGGATTGCTTTGGTCGCAAAGCACACAAAAATACAGGCATATCCCTTGGAAATAACGCAGCCTCGACCTCGAAAGCTCTTAATGTCGAATGGGCCTGCAAAGTCAACACCCGTACAGGCGAACGGTCGACTGAGTGTTGTGCGTTCAGCGGGAAGTGCTGCCATGAGCTGCGTCCGCTCTTTTTTGCGGTGGATCACGCAGATTTTACAATTGTGGATTACGGACTTAATCAAAGTTTTGGCCCGTATAATCCAGAACTGGGTTCGAATTAGTCGCAATACTAATTGATTTCCCCCGTGCAAGCTGACCTGGTGAGTGAATTGCACCAACAACTTGGCCAAGCGACAATGATTGGGAAGTAAAATCGGGTGACGTTCATCATAAGAGAGGGATGGAGACAACGCTAATCGTCCACCCACTCGCAGGACTCCGGAGGAGTCTAAAAACGGATTGAGAGTAAGCAGCGCACTTTTCTTTGCTAACGGCTGCTTCTCATGCACGTCTCGATAGTCGGAAGCAAAGTTCGCTTTCTGGCAGGCGACTATCAGCCGAGTTTTAACGTGCTCGATTTCTTTGCTTGACACCTCCGAGGACTCGAACTCGAATTTGTCCTTAAACTCGGGGTGCAGCCGATGATAAAACCGGTACACATAAGAGAGTACCCGCAAACCCCGAGCCAAATCCGAAAATCTTTCCAATTGATCTTCGTACTTTGGAAAATAAGCAAAATGTGCTCGGAGTGGCCTGGCTTCCAATGAAGTCGACCAGTCACGATCTTCTGTATCTGTAGGTAAAGGCCAGTGCGAGGGATCCTTCCCTAGCCACGAGGGCCCGTTCCACCATAGGGTGTTATCCACCAGATCTTGTGGTAAAACTCCGCGACTTCCCAGATCTGCCGGGTTGTCCTCTGAGTCGACGTGGAACCAATTTGTGGTTCCGACCTTTTCCACGACTTTTGCCACTCGGTTGGCAACAAATGTGGTCCAAGTACACGGTGGTTTTTTAAGCCAACAGAGCACGATCGTCGAATCTGTCCAATAACAGATTCGATGGGGGCTGATGGGAAGCTCCTGCAGCAACGCCTCCATCATGTCAGCCATCAGCACCGCTCCGCATAATTCCAAGCGCGGTAGCGAAACGGTCTTCACAGGCGCTACCTTGGTTTTCGAAACAAGGAGGTTAGTGCTGATTTCGGAGCATTCGTTTTCCACACGAATGTATATGGCTGCAGCGTACGCCTTCTCCGATGCGTCACAGAACGCATGTAATTCGGTCCTCCTCTCTGGAGCGAATTGAATCCATCTCGGCACTCGAATTTCCTTTATGCAGCCGTAGGAACTTAAAAACGTTTTCCATCGCTGCAAGATTTGACCACTGATTTCCTGGTCCCAGTCGATGCGTTCCAACCAGATGTCCTGCATCAGGATCTTCGCCACGACAATAATTGGACTTAGCCATCCTGCCGGGTCGAACAGCTTGGCGATTAGCGACAAAACTTCGCGTTTTGTAAAAGATCCTTTAACCTCGATCTCTGTTGGAGAAAAATAAAAAAGGTCAGTCCTCGCATTCCAACGAATGCCTAGTGCCTTTGTAATACTGGAGTCTTCCAGCTCCAGGAAATCCTCGTTTAGCAGGTGTTCCTTGGGAAGGCCGTCGAGAATGGCTTTGCAGTTAGCGGTCCATTTTCGAAGAGGTAGCCGAGCGGAACTCAATGCCGCCGTCAGCTGATCGCGAGTTTCTAACGCTGTTTCTATATTATGGGCCCCGACTAACGCATCATCCACGTACATATTTTCCTTTAGAACCTTCGCCGCTAGGGGGTAGCTCCGTTCGACGTCTTCAGCCAACTTGTGCAACGTTCGTATGGCAAGGTACGGAGCGCAATTAACTCCAAAGGTTACTGTGTCCAGTTCTAGATCCTCGATCTGCGCATCTGGCGACTCTCGGTACAGGATCCGTTGATAAGGGGTGTGCTTCTTGTCAACCAAAATCTGGCGATACATCTTCTCGATGTCGCCGCTAAAAACGTAGCGGAATATTCTCCACCGCAGTATGAGCAGAGTCAGGTCGGCTTGTAATACCGGACCTGTATGCAGCACATCGTTCAGGCTCACGCCGGTTGACGTAGGGCTTGATGCATTAAATACGACCCGAACTTTCGTCGACGTGCTTTCTGGCTTTATCACCGCATGGTGCGGGAGATAGAAATGAGGAAAACGCGAGATTTCCTCTCCGAGAACTTTGTGGGAGTGTTTCAACATTACATACTCCTGGATCACCTTGCTGTATTGAACCTTAAGCTCCGGTTTCCTAGCAAGACTTCTCTCATTCCGCAAGAATTGAGCCAAAGCACGATGTCGGGATGCGCCTAGTCTCAGCTCCGGTAAATCTCCTGATTTAAAGGGTAGCTGGACGACGTACCGGCCGTCCTCCTGACGGCGAGTCGTTTCCGTGTATAATCTCTCGCAGTACTGCTCCTCCCCCGACAAAAACCTCTGTTTTGGAATATCCTCCAGTTCCCAGAAGCGAGCTATTTGCTGATCTAAGGCGACCTCGCTGTAATGCACAGAATATTTCTGTGCTTCTGGTGCTTCTTTGCCAGGGAGTGGGCCCGTGAGTACCCATCCAAACACTGTCTCCTGGGCCAGTAGTGACCCGAGGACCCTATGCCTCACTCCGTCCAAAATGACGTTGGGATACACATCTCCTCCGATGAGGACATCGACCTGGTCACTCTGATAGAAGCGGGCATCCGCAAGCGGCAAATCTGGCAAATCCTGAAGGGACGCCGCATCTATATATTCGGAAGGTAGATTTCCGGTCAATTGTGGAAGCACCAAAGCCCTTGCTTCGATGTTCCAGTCGGACCTCGCTAGAGAACCGAGCCTTAGCGTACACATCTTGCTGCTAGTGGCGGAAATTACCTGATTTAAGCCCGAGACCTGTGCTCGAGCCTTATCAGTTGGAAGCTGGAGACGTTTCTGCAAGCGCTCCGAAATAAATGTGCCTTCCGACCCCGAATCTAGCAATGCCCTCGCCGTAAATGTACTTCCCATGTGACATATGGTCACCATGGCTGTACCGAGCAACACCCGTTGGGTGGTTGCAGCAAACCCAGAGTGGACCCGACTTGTCGAGGGCCCGAAAGGATTAGGACGAGAATTTCCTGAATTGGATGGCGGGTGAGATGCGGGGGGATTCGCCGGACATGTCCCCGAAGGACTGGAACCCTCTTCGCTAGAATCTGCTCGATGCAGCAGCGAGTGGTGTTTTCCTCTGCATGTGCTGCATGAAACGTAGCTCCTACAATCCCGTACTTCATGGGAATTAGAGAAGCAATTGATACAGAGGTGCTGCTTCCGTATGGCATCTAATCTTTGCTTCGGATTCATATCTAAGAACCGCGGACAATTACGCAATATATGTTGCTTAGAAGAGCAAAGCCTACACCCGAGATTGTTCTGGGCCTGCGATGTGTTTGCATGGTGCGCCCGAAAATTTCTTGCAGCTCCCTCGATTGGGCGCGGCTGGGACCGATTAGTGCTCGCCGGTGGGCCGCTCGATAGCGGGCCGCTGCGGATATCCGCCACGGTTTCCAGCGTTTGGAACCGGCTGGTTAAAAAGTTGTCCAGATCTCCCCACTTTGGAATCTCTGTTTTCTTCACCAAGGTTTGTTCCCACAACGCCAAGGTGGTCTCAGGTAACCGGGTCGAGCATAAGTAGGTGAATATTGCATCCCAGTTTTTCACCTCCACACCGTGCAGCTCCAAGGCTGCAATGCAGTTATTTATCTCTCGCTGCAATTTTTTGAGCCCGGCCCCGGACTCAGAGGGAACTGGCGCAAGACTGAACAAAATCTTTAGTTGGGTATTGACGAGAATCCGACGATTCTCATACCGATCAACCAGATTCTTCCATGCGGTCGTAAAACCTTCATGGGTAAGAGGGGATTTCCTCACAATCTCGTTTGCTTCCCCACGAGTCTTCTGGTTGAGGTGGAATAACTTCTCCACAGGGCTCAACCGAGAGTTATTAACGTAAATGGCCGTAAACAAGTCCCTAAAGGATGGCCATGTTGTGTAATCGCCGTAAAATAGTTGAGTATCACATGGCGGAAGATTCACATGAAAGGTGGTGGCAGCTGCTTCAGCAGGCCTTTCCGCTGCCAGCATAGTAGAGCTGGCAGGTCGGACGGATGACAGATTATGAGCGAATTCGCCCATCAAAGCTGCGCAAGTTACGTATGCAGCGTAGCAGTTTTTGTATGTGGACTTAATTGTGTCCAATCCCAGTTCTGTGCTAGTCACAGACGCAGACATCGCCGGAATGGCGGCTGCATAAGCCGTTTTTACGGATTGCCAAAGGGCGTTCAATTCCGCCTTTTGCACCTCGATAGAGAACACAGAATGCTGGTCTATCGAGTCATTGAACTCGCTTTCGAATTCGATTAGCTCTTCGGCTACGCGGTTGAACTCTTTAATTGCTGCCATTTTTTTGGACTAGCGAAAGTAAATATTCGGACAAACCAACTAATTGAACACCGCCCAATTTATGAAGCGACACTTCAGCTTCAACAGAACTTATACTAACCCCGTACCGAAAAAAGGGGTGAACTCTTTAATCAGCGGGCTCTTACACCGTTCCCGAAAATCGGTGTGAAATTATAAAATCTTTCGGAAAATAAAGCAACTTGAAAAGGAAATTCAATAATTTCCACCTTTAACAATGTTAAATCCGAAAAAAAACAGCGAAAAAACTTGAACAAATCAAATATAAAATGCCGATGCAGCTCGACCAAGGCCCACGGTGCGCACAAATTATTTGCAAAAATTATGAAACAAATTTAAATTTCAACCGCTCGAACTGTTGCAGCAAACAATTGTGCAACGAAAGAATTGTGTTTAAATAAATTGTAAAAACCGCTTGAACCACTTCAAAAGATTTTTTTTTTCAAATCGAACAACAATTGCACCGTGACCGTGAGCTTGATTCGAGACAAAATTCAAAGAAACTTTAATTGCTTAATTTCGAAGATGGCCCCGAAAAATTATGAAATAAAATCGAACTTGTCCAAACGACTTTGGACCAAAGATAAATATTTTACGAAACGCGTAAACAAACTTTTAATTTAAACCACTTAGAGACTTCGAAATTTAAAGCAGCCGAAAAATTTCGCAAACTTAAATATTTGCGCTGTGCGCCGCAATTAACCAGTTTGAAAACTCGCAACGTTTCAAAAAGGAATGACCACCACAACTTCAACCACCGATAATCTGATCGGTTGCAATGGCAAACGAAAGTGCATACAGCTTTGCGTCGAATTTGATGCACTTGATAATGCCGCAAAATGTTGCAATACATGCAAAAACGAAATTCAATAATCCCACTTTGCTTGGGTATTTCGTGATTGAAGGCAAGCGACCCTCGTTTGGCTATTAGTAAATATATAACTTAGATTTAATGCCAATTGTAATAATTTAACTACACTCACACACTGCTGATGACGACCTAGTCACCGTGGAATGTCGGGCTTTTGGTTTGGTGGGTTTGCTCGTACCACTGCACTTTTCTATTTATGTTTCCTTTATTCTCACTGAAACGTAAGACAAATAAATCCCGAAAGAAATTTTATTTCATAAAAAATTTGTTGGAACGACCAACCTGGAGCACAGAATACGGCTCCACAGCCTTATTCTGTGTCTTGACCACTTTCTGTTATTTGTCCCACGTTGTTTGGTTGCAGCTCGCTGGTTCTTCCTTCGCTAGCTGGTTCGCACTTGGTTTACCGATTTTAATTTATGTTGCGTGAATTAAAATGATTGTACTTTACTTTAAATTCACGTTTATTATCGTTTTATTTTTTTTAAATTGCACTTTATTATTAAAAAAAATCAAAATCAAAATAGACTGGACTTGTGTCCGTCTCTATTCCAAAGCAAATATGGCAGCTGTGCTGACAAAACTCAGGGTTGGTGTTCTTTTTCGATTTTCGCTAATGAGCGAAATCGTGCCAAACGATCCCTGACCTACTGACCGACGGTAGGGGTGTGAGAGCGAGGCAAGTGGGAACAGTGTGCGAGCAGTGTGTGTGAGAGTGTGTATGTGAGTTTCTTGCTCTTGCATAGGCAAGTGTGACTGGTGTGCAAGTGAGCAGTGAATGGGAATGGTACGTACTAATTGGTAATGAGTGAGGGAGCAAAATATGTTTGGTGGCTATATATGTAAGTGTGGCGCTAAATTTGAGAACGAAGTTTCGTTTCGTTTTCAAACTTCTTGATGGACAGAGAGGTTTACCTATAGAGATATGCTGTTTAGGTAGAGTACATAGGAACATATGATTCCTATATACTTTTCCTCTAAGAGACTGCGGGGTCAACGCCCGGGACTATGTGGAAACGAATTGCAATTAGATTTTTGCAAGTCGTTCCTATATAAAAAAATGCAGGGAGGAATTCAAATATAGTGTAATAAATAAAATGCACTTTTTGGACTTTATTTTTGATCTACAAATTAAAATGACGCACTCTATCACCAATAATTGTACGCACCTGTGACACAGCAGCAAATTGTTGAAAGTGTTGCGAAAAAATGTTGCGATTTAAAAATTTGCTGATGGCTGAATTTCGATGCGTTTTAACGTTGTGATATGCACTTTCCGTAGTGATAGCCGGTGATATGCCCTGGTTGTGGATCGTTAGAGTTGAAACTTTTTGACTTTAAAGTTGTAAGTTTGTTGCTTGTAATAAAATGGATGTCTTCACTATAAAGCTCGTTCGTACACTTTTCGATGTTGAAATTCCGCTTTCCAAAAAAGCCGAGATCCGCGGCTCGAAGGACCAAATGTCGACGTAGTCGAGGGGTTTGCCGCATATGACGTCAAACAAAATAAAATTGTGCGGTTCGTTGCCGGCGTTGGAAAGGCGGAATAAAAGAGATAAAAAAGAGCAAACACAAAGCGAATTAGTGGAATAATAAGAAGGTAGAGTTTTCGATATTACGTTATAAAACGTATCCAAATAAATTTATTAAATAAATGGAAATTTTATATATAAGATGGACTCCTCATATGGAGGAGATGGCAGAAAAAGATACGAAAAAATAAACTATGCCCTCATATGGAGGAGCAGCGAAACGTTGGCTTACCTGGTTCGCTGGAGTGGTAAATCGCAAGTGTCCGAGCGCAGCTTACCGCCACCGGCTTGCAGCACTCGGGCCCAGGCGACACTTAGCAGCAAGTTGCCACCTCGCTCCAGCCGAACCGGTACAAATGGTACTAGGGCGTTTGGCCTAAACACTATTCAAGAAGCTGATTCTGCGGTTAAGCAGAGCAAATAGTTTTATCGTTTTCTGCTTCAAGCCGCAGTTGATTTCTGTTTCTTTAATTTGAAATTATTTGGCCGCAAAAAAGAGCGAGAAACCAATTTGACCAGAGGCTGCTATTTATCGTGAACCAACTATATGTAAATACAAACATATTTTAGTACTTCCAATTTTTTATTAGAATGATAGTTATATACTGGTAATTTTTTGTTTATTCATGTTTCTACATCAAAATGCAGATCTGTTTTACATACTTAATATGACTAATAATCACAGACAGCTTCAGCAAAGAGTTGAATATGCGAAGTGGTGAAATATTTCGTGTTTGGTGGATCTCACTCCAATAGGGAAAACGCTGTTTCACCTCTATCGATTGCAATGGATGATTTCCAAGTGCCTTATTGCAAAGAGAAATACGAAATCGATCGGTTGTGTCGATTGCTAAATCAAAAACTTAACTCATTCTGTTTGGAATCGTTTCTGTTTTAAAAAGAACACAACCAGGAAATGCATGTCCACCATAGATAAACTCGTATTATAGGATATCATGTGTGGAATCTGCAGCGTAGATTAAGAAAGAGCAGAGCAGACTAGTAAGAACCAGACTTCTTGGCTTTGCTCATATACACATATATATATACATATGTATGTATAACCTCAGGATATTGCGGAAAGATCCGCAAAAGGAATCGCTGCATGCATTTAAAGCTGCGCGTCCATGAGGATCTGTAAATTCATGACGAACTTTTGCAATAGGCCTTTCAACTTACTATATATGACCCCAACTCGGTTGATTGGTATGCATCTCCGAATATTTTGTTAGTATAGAGTAAAAATATACTACTAAATTTGCAATTGCAAAAATTAAAGACCATTTGCAAAAGATTGTGAGTTGAGCTAATGATTTTCATACCCTTGTATAAATTTAAGAAGGTAACAATTTTCGTTATTAGGTAAGTAATTTATCCCCCGGCATGCACTCCAAATTATAGATGTAGGTCGCACACATCTTTTATCCAAGCCGATAATGTCAGCCTACGAAACAGAAACACAAAGTTTATCCAAAAGAAACGGACAATTACGACTAGACCCACACAAAATTGGACAATGAAATGTCCAATGGTTTACAACTGCATGTGGCTGTATATATATATGTATGTGTGTGTGGCCCTATAGTACCTCCATTCAGTAGCTGCAACGGCACTACGCAACTTTCGCTTTTCGGCGGCTCGTAGGCTATTGGTGACTTACAGATTCATAAAATTGATTTCGAGCGTGACACCTACCACAGCAAACTACTTAAAAGATTTCACTTCACTACCAACAACGCAAGGCGAAAAGTGATTAGCAAATCACACACACACACAAATGCCGATATACGGATGTACCGATCAACATACATACGCAACCGCCAAGAGTCAACGAAAACGTTTAAGCGGCGACACTAATTGCTGCCCGCCTGCCTGCGTACCTTAGCTACCGCTGACAATGAGATGCGATAAGTTTCCTCGAGACGAGATGCGTTGAGATGAAATGAGAAATGAAGAAAACGAGCCAACGCACCGAACTCGGCAGGCGGCAGCTCAGCTGCGAACAAATATGGCAACAGCTTAGAAACTGCTCATACACTCCGCAGCGCTCTCTCGAGCATATGCATCTGGGTCAAAACGCTGAGTAAGCCATGGCAGCGCCGCTGCGATCTGGAACTGAGCGCCCCTTGGGCTACCGCTCTGTGTCAACTTGTGCACTCTACATCCATGCGAACAGGCTAAATGAAGCCTCTTTAATAATTGCAATGCCACAAAAGAGGAACCTTAGATTATGCCAAAACAAAAACCATTCCATAATCCGATGAAAATGTTGTTGTTCTTTGGCTCGATTTTTAATAGCATACATTAACTGCTAAAAATGAAGAAAGAAACGATTACAAACGAAATTTAAATTGACTTCTGATGTCATTTAAAGGAGTACCGTCTTCTAGGTGGGTTTCCGTATTACATTGGCTCCATTTATTCATCTTTATTGGTTTTTTCTTCGGATTTTTAATGGGATACAAAACTGCTAAAAATGAAGAAAGAAACGATTACAAACGAAATTTAAATTGATTGAATTAATATTATTTTAAAAATTTATATAGATTAGATTTTACATAATACACCAAGTATGTACCATTTCCTTATATCAAGTAAGAATTTAAATTGAGCAAATGTATTTTACATTGATGTGAAACATTTTCATATTTTCAAACTTCCTTCGGGCAGTGCGAAAGATAGATTCTTGTATGTATTTGGCTGTTGATAATTCTGTGGTCACAAGTCATAACCGCCTAAGACTGTTTTTAATTTTTTTTAGGAGAACAGTTAAAAGTTAAAATTCTAACTGCAATAATTCTAACACATATATAAACTATAAGGTTTTTTATGTATAATTGCCGTCCTTAATAAGATACAAACATGAAAATTTAATAGTATATAGATTTGCACACGCTGAACGCGAAGGTTTTTAGTATCAATCGATTTTGTCATAACTCGAGTTAGGCCGTTATGGTTTTTGGCCACTGAATTTGTCTTCAGGAAAAAATTTTAAAATTAAATAAGTAATGTATTGTTAGTGATAACATTGCTTTCTTTGTGGAAAACCATTTGTCAGCTTGATATTTATATTTTGGTATCTAAAGCATAAGCACAGTTTAAATTAGCTTCGAATGTTAATAACATTTATATTATTATCATGGGCTAAGTTCACAATTTCGCTAGTTCAATGATAAATTATTTATGGGCTCAATGAAATTATTTTGGTATTCATTGCCTTTAAATTCAATAAAAGTTATTCCAAAAAAGTTTACCAAAATTTATTTGAATTTGTAGTGAAAATGTTACTAAAATATTTATGCATAATTACGTAAAGCTTCAGTTGGCAGTTTGTTAGGAGCTGTATTTACCGGAAGGGAAATTGGTAAATGTATAATAGTGAATCATGGGCGCGGCGGTCGAAATGAAAAAATCGTGGTTAACCAAAGATTTCTACTTAATTTTATTGAAATATCTTCAATTCTCTTGTTCTTTTCTAAGATGTTGTGAACAGATGGACCTGGCTAAATC
Organism: Neria commutata; assembly: GCA_963457695.1. Taxonomy (NCBI): domain Eukaryota; kingdom Metazoa; phylum Arthropoda; class Insecta; order Diptera; family Micropezidae; genus Neria; species Neria commutata. The sequence goes on from OY735245.1 coordinate 31,587,622, forward strand.
GATTACAATGTCGTTGTTATTATTACCACTCCATCTATTTTCCCTACTTCTGGTTAAGAAAAAACTAACATATTTTCATATTTGGCCTATTTCGAGGGGTAAAAAAATTTAGTACATATGTAGGTACTTGTAAAGATGGAGCAACACATTTATTTTAAACATTTCGATAGGTTTCAAGTTAAAAACATTACCTGCTTATGATGTCACATTTGACCTCTTTTGTAGGGCCTTACTCAGTCGGTGAAGCACTACTAATTTGCCGCTGTGTGCTCTTCTGCTGCTTAATGTACGTCAATAAATGTCATATACTTTTTTAAAGTTAACAAAACGTAATTATTTTGGAAGAGAAAATCTTTTTTAACGTTGTAAATGTTGGGCAACAGAAAAGCAGCGAAATCATAAAAGAGATAAAATAAATATTTTGGAAATTTCGGAAATTTTTCGACGTAAATGAGTAAATGAGCAGCAGCAACAACTTTCTTTGTGCGGCATGTTGACATTTTCTATAAGGCTTTTCACAATATGCCGTATGCGCTTTTGGCCAAGCGCAAACAAAGCACAATAACAATTATTTATAGAAATAGATGGGAAGTAGAAAAGCCGAGCAATTCATCAAAGCAGCGCGGCACAAATACGCAAGCGCGGCGAACCGCTTTGGGCCACAAAGAAATTGAGAAATGTTAATGCCTTTCGGTGGCTCTGGGCCTGTTAATTGATGCCAAATGGCTTTAATATGCGACGCGAGGATTTATCATGGCCCATCAGGTTTGTGGACCATTGTCGGCCGTGGTTAGTGAAAGAAAACAGTAAAAAGAAAACACTAGAAGAAAAAGTGAGACGCATAAGAATACAGCTGCCTAATGACACCGCTTAGCCCTGCCTGCCATGGACGGGCACAATAGAATGCTAGAACCGTTCTGACCAGGCTTGAACTAGATAGCCTTTTTGCAGCAGGCGCTGCCGCAGATTCAGAGTCAATAAAACAAAAAAGTTGCTTGTTTTTCTTTTCAACATATTTATTTATTTTATAAATCAAACTGGCACACACACGCTTCGTATTTGTAGGAGAGAGACTGAAGAGCGGGCGAGTGGAAGGAGGTGGAAAACGAAACATTTGTTTGCTTAATGAACAATTTGTTGTCAAATGAGATGGGCGTGATTGTGTGTGGGGGCGGAAAATGTGGGATGTTTTGCGTGTGCGTGTCCAAAAGTGGCTCCAAAAGAAGACGAGGAAGAGAGCTGCAAATGAGTTGTGTTTGTTGTTGTATTGTTGCTGTTGTCGTCGAAAGTGTGACTTAGATGAGGCGGCAGAATTTGAGCAGTTGGAGTGGGCGTTTAATGAACCGTGAGCGAGATACATGGCGGCATTGCTTGAGTTGTAAAAGGTGCGCGCCAAAATGAAAATGGAAATGGAAATCGAAAAGAAAATGCAGATGGGAGCGGAAGTGTAGGTGGAAATGAGTTGACTTGACTTTGTGGCATGAAGTTGAAAGGAATCAAGTGTGCGCATTTGTGTGTGTGGGAGCATGTGAACTCCTAAAATGAAGTGTATGAGACTTTTAAACTGGTGATAGAATATTTTGAAAAGCAGTGAAGAAATAGAAAGAGAGATTTAAATTGTTTTTCGTATTTTTAATGAAATATTTTTAGCTTGTTTTCGCAGAAATGCATTGTATGTGTGTGTGTGTGTGTGATTATATGCATGTAACAGAAATGATATAAAGTTGTGATAGTAGTGATAGTAGTGATAAAAGGAGCTTCTGGTGAGTTGTACATTGGAAGCTCGAATGTATAGTAAGTTTAATGCTTAGAACGAGCAGAAAATAGCAAGAGAAAAATAGAATAGAATAGAAAGTGATAGTGTAGAGATAAATGATAGATACATCGACAGATAGATTGATAGATAGACAGATATAGATAGATATATAGATGGAAGTGCATAGCATAGATCGATAGAATAGTTGCTGCATAGTAGCATAGAGGCGATTTAATTTAACACACAAATTGCGACTAGTTGCATGTATTTTGTGTGGTCGGCTTGCAAATTACAAGCTGACAGTGTTGTGATATGTCACAGCGATTTGTCACTGTCAACGAAACTGTCACTTTGTGCGGCCGCATGCGTCGCAGATGTGCGCCCACGCGACCGCCAGAGTTGTACTTTAAAATACGTAACATTATATAAATACGTAACATAACTGTACATAAATTAAATCATAGCATAAGTATTTTGAGTGTATGTCTGTGTGTGGGTGTGTGCAAGCTTGCTTGCTAAGAAGCAAACCAACAAATAACATTGGAAGTGCAACTTCCTTTGGATTTCCTCTTATTCAGTGTTTTTTTTTCCCGGGGTAGGCACTTTCGTTACGTTCGTTTCAGCTAAAGCTTTACAAAATAAATATTGTCGCAATAAATTAATTCAATAAATAATTTATAAGTAACTATAATAAATTAATGATTTCTTCTGTTGTTGTTGTTTTGTGTTTGCGTTATTTTCAAAAGTTATATGAAACTGTCTTTTCTCATTGTATTGTCTTTGTCGTCCTAGCATTGCATGTGTGTGTGTCGCACGTACACGCACGTATACGCACACACATACACATGCACCCGTCCATTAGATATTACCCTAGAGCGTGCTTACAGTGCCGTCAGAGCCGACGCTTATCGCCGAGCTTGCTTGTAGCCGTTGTAAGCGATTGTCTGAGCCACGGGTGAGCTGTAGGCGCCGTGCGAGTCCCAGCCGGAGCTGCCGCCGCCGCCGCCGCCGGAAGACCAGCCGCCCGAGGAGATGCCGCCCGATGACCAGCCGCCGGAGCTGCCGCTGGAGCCGCCCGAGTTCTTGCCGCCGCCACCGCCGCCGAACAGACCGCCCAGACCGCCGAGCAGACCACCGGCGCCGCCGCCGGAGCTGCCCAAGCGTCCCAATCCACTGGAAGCACCAGCAGCCAGCGCCAGAATGAAGGCGAGCACCGCCACGACAAGCGCCTTCTTGGCAAGGAACAGCAGACCGAAGATGGCGCCCACACCCAGTACGGCGATCTTAGCGCCCACCCCCAACAGAATTGGCAGGAATTTCTTGAGCAGCTTCTTCTTCTTGGTACGCGATTCCACTACCAATTCACGCAAATCGGCCTTTATGTCATCGGGAATGGCGCGCGCCATCGACCGAGCGGCGTTAGCGAAGTTGAAGTTCAGCGAACGCTCGGCGAAGAAGTTCCTGGCATGCGTGATGAAGTATGTGCTCATTTCGCTGGTGCGCGCCTCAACAGTGGGTGCACCCTCAATGGCGATGGCATTGTCCTCGAGTGATTTGCCTTGGCGACCTTCGTTCGACTTTACTAGGGAGACACCGCCGAAGACTTCGATTTGTGGATTGTCGAAGAGCGATTTGGCTTTGCGGAAGAGCTGCAAAGAAGATGGAAGAGATAATGTTTTAGTTAATCAGAGACTCATTATTTAAGTAACTTGAGGCTAATGATATGGCTGAAATTTTGAAGCAATTAAAGATGGCAATAAACTTTCCCTCAAAAAGTAAAAATCATAATTTAGATTAAATACTTTTTAAAAAGCTGAATGGAATTTTCAACTAATATTATAGCTTGAATTTCTTAAAATATGGGATGTCAACGAGATGCGGATATGCTAAAAAATTATGAAATTTGAACATGAATTCAGAAATAGTTAAAGATGGAATAAAACTATTCCATAAAAGGTTAACATCCTGGCAGTTAAACTTAAATGTTTGGAAAGAAATTTTGAACTATTTTATAAATAGCGAAGTTCTTGAATCGCAACTTACAAAAAAAGCACGGATAATAATTTTTTAATTAGTGTTGCCAATGAGATTCATGAAAATATAAAATATGAAAACATTGAGACATGAAAATATTATTTTGAACAAGTTTGGAGTTATTGTGATTAGAAATGAGCCTGAAGCTTGAAACTCAACTCGTTTGTGCCATGTTCTTTAAACTTTATATCATTTTAAAAAGAAAGCGAATGACTCGAACGGAGTCAATTTGAAGGTGGTTTTTGTAATTGTTAAAAGATTTTAACCGGACTTACTCTGTCATTGAACACTAAACAATTGATTACCCTCCCACTTGCTAATTTTCATACGAACAAAATTTAATTATTGCAAACTATAAGTGTATAGAATCTATTAAACCGTCACAAGATAAATGGAACAAATTAATAGCGCTACAGTCTAAATTGATTACCCCCCACTTGCCAATTTTCATACAAACAAAATTTAATCATTGAAAACTATGAGTCTATAAAATCTATTAAACCGTCACTTAAGATAAATGGAAGCCTATACAATGAATTATAATAGCTGGAAATAGATTCACTTCTTGATCAGCTGCGAACCCCAGGATCAGACCCCCGAACCCGTGGCTTGGTAGGCGAAGACGCCTACCATTGCGGCACGGAGGGGGCTGGGCTCATCTTAAAATTTTTTGCAATTGTACACAACTTGATTAAAACTTGGAAGGAAACTGTTATCGCATCATTTTAAAACATGCTACCCGGATAAAAATAAAATAAGTGCTGCCAACGCAGGCAATTAAGTAGTCAAAAGATCACAATTCACTCTCGCAGTTTGACTCCGATTAAAACTTGCATAAATTGCAAACTAAAATTTTGCTTTGTAGGTATTCATTTTTCATAAAAATGCTTGTCTTTCACTATTGCAAAACTGCTTTGATAAAACTTTCACTTTTGTTTGACGTGTTCTTGGCGTCACTTTCATAATTTCACTTTCATGTTATGGCAAAGTAATCCTTGTGCGGAGGGGGTTAAGCGGTTAAGTAATCCGTACCGTGAGCTGCAGACACGAAATGGAATCCATTTCCAGGCACTTGCTGAATCCACTGACGGGAGTTGGTGCGGCGGCGCTTTCCTTAATGGGATCGGCCCAAATGCCGCTGGCCAGCAGTAGGACACAAGTACTAACAATCAAGAACTGCATGTTGCCGGCTGGATGTGTGTGTGTGCGAGTTCCGTGCGGACAGGACGAAGCTTAGGTTAAAGTGCTTTCTTTTACGTTCAACCACCGCCGAATTCAGTGTGTGTTCATTCGGATGGAACAACTTGCGGTTTGATAATTTTTCGTCGGTGTCAGGCTGTTTTTAAAGAGTCTCAAACAATCAACGAAAATCGTAAAATTATGCAAAAGCGAACAAAACGACGAATCGTGGCAGAGACAGCGACAGCGAGAGAGAGACTGCGGCGGAGATGGCACTGCCACTGGAAATGGCGACGGAGACCGAGACCGAGACGAAAGAATGCTGCAAGCCACAATAATGCCACCGAATTGTACGTGCTGGTGCTGAGCAGCGGCGGCGGATCGCGCCAGAGCGCACAGCAGAGCAGAGCAGAACCGACGAACAGGTACAAAAATGCTCAATTAGAAGCTACCTTCCGAGCTGCCCATGAAGCCCAGCTGCCCATAAGCTTGCGTCCCCAAGCAGCAGCGTCGCATGGAGCGTTGTGGCCGCATTTGCTGCGTGTGCTTGTGTGTGTGTGCGTGTGTGTGTGTGTGTGTGTGTGTGTGTGTCACTGACTTTTTGCCTCATCCGCGTTGTGTGTTCGACACAGCGGAGCAGCGACGCCACTGCAGCTGCTTTTGTAGTGCGTCTGCGCGCACACTCATAATCATGAGCATTACAGTGCGACGTCGCGGAGAGTGTTCCTGGCATTGCCACAGCCGAGCCGCAAAGAGAGCACATCAGAGCCCGGCTTGAACCCATCATAACAAACATGAGCATGGGCTTCCAGCTTCAAGGTTGTTAGCGCTCAGCGACAGATCGATGGAATATTCTGCTTTGCACGGGAACGTGGACTTGTTTTGATTTCAGTTGCTTCACCTCGCTGTCAGCAGCTTGACGTCTCTTCCAGCCGAGCATGGGCAACTCTGCTCATTCGCGTCTGCTTTGTGCTGTCATTCTCTGAGCCGCCGCCAGCATCGCAAACCGCGACAGAACTCGCCGGACATGGCTGCCTTCAGTTGGAGCTGTATTGTCCGGCCATTAACAAAGCCACCGATGCAGGTGCTAAACGCTTGCAGCTGCTGCCTTTACCCGCAGCTCGCCTCCTCTTCCTCTTACTCGTGTTTTTAGCACAAACTCTCGCTGATGCTGCGAAGAAAGTGTCATTAAGAGAGCTCTCTTGTATTGTTTACAGCATTTTCACTTTGGCAGCTGAACTCGTAATGTGTGTGTATATATTACGTAATTCATGGATGCTGCTCGAATACATACACATGCATGTATGTATGTATGTACAGAAAAGTATGTATTAAACCTACTCACTTTTGAACAATTTCAACCAATTATCAATGCTGTAGACATTGCTTGGAATCTTTTAGGATAGGGTTTCCAGATGTAGCCTTGAACGATAATTTTCGAAGCATGGCTCCATGAAGATCACCTAGTTGCGTCTTTGGCTGGGTCAGTTTTATTATAGAAACAAACAAATGGTTCTTGATGTTGAGACTAATGTTTTTTCATCGGGTTTTAGGAGAATTCATTAAAGCATTTAGCGAAGTCTGTATATACTATTACCAACAATTTCCTTGAAAAGTACCTTCGTCGAAGTTGCATTACATTTTTCCACAGTCCGCTTTCAGGCCAGATCGTCCTACTTCTAAATCATCACATAAGACTGTAGTTCCTTATTCTACTCCTACTGCTTCTACTTCTGTAAGCTATGTATCTAGCGATATTTGGTCCACAGTTGACCTTAAAAGGCTTGCTGTTATTAGTCCTAATAAACATTTTGCTTTCCAGGTTTGCTCCGGGTACTTCTACTGATTATATGAATCTTAAGAATAGATAATTGGAAACTAACCAGAGCAATTTTTCCTGTTTTAATCTTTAATTTATCCTATTAACGCTACATTTTCTCTTTTGGTAAAGAAATTTACAAAATTAAACAACGAAAACGTTCATATTGGCCTCGTTCTTTCTCTGTTTAAAAAATTTAAGTAATTTTACGATTTTAAAAAACTTGAAAAATTCAATCGAAAATTCCCAATTGCCCTTCCAGATATGTCTTCCATTTAAAGATGAATTTTTAAAAACAATCTATGCTTCAAATTATTATTTTCTCTCTATATAAACATGTATGTTCTGTCTCTAAATACTTTATTAAATGATTTTGAAATTTGTGTCTGTTGTGAACCCCATTGAATATAAACACACCCTCAATCGGCGGGTGTTTCCAATGCGCCTCTCAGCCGGTTAAGCGGGTAAGAGGGCCGTGGAATCGTTCTTAAAATAAAATTATATAAAAAAAAACTTTTTAAAAATAAGCTTTAATGTACTAAAAAGTAGAAAATAAGTTGTTTCCAAGTCACCTGTATCTTACTATCCCTAAAAGCTTGGGGCGCTCATGTGTTCAATATTTGTCAAACAGTTACCACAATATTTTATTTAAATAATTTTTTGCAAATAGATTCTAGTAATGAAAGATATTTTGAATATGGATATTGAGCGCACAAGCTTTTATTAATAGTAAGATACAGGTGACTTGGAAACAACTTATTTTCTACTTTTTAGTACATTAAAGCTTATTTTTAAAAAGTTTTTTTTTATATAATTTTATTTTCTACTTTTTAGTCTTCCATAAATTCAATTTTAGAGCTCTGAAATTTTTCGCAAAAAGAATTTTAAACTTGCAGAGCAGTACACAATATTTAGGGTATTCACAGTGTTTCCTATCGTCATATGTCATATCCTCAATTTAACAAATAATACGGCAGTGATCGACCCTAATATTCGTGGCATATTTGTGACGCGGTGAGTTGTTGCTATTTTGCCAGCAGGGCGCGGCAAGTAAGTTCCTATCGTTTTTCATTCATGTGTGGTGTACCTATAATTATAAACTGAAGCCCAAGTGTGTAGTTGCTTGAAAAGTGCCACGCCCCTTGTCCTACGCCCATAAAATTTTACCAGTGGGACGACACATCAAAGAGGCGACTGCATACGAAATTTCAATGCTGCACGACCTTTAGTTCCAAAGCTAATCGAGATCAAAAATTTTGTTTGTATGGGGGTGCCACGCCCCCTTATCCAGTGCCCCCTTATTTTCTCAGTAGAAGGATATGGATATGTAGTAAGTTCCTACCGAGTTTCATTGATGTGTGATGTGTAGTTCTAAAGTTATACACAAATCTGGAGTTTATAAAAAAGTGCCACGCCCCTTATCCTACGCCCATAAAATTTATTGATTCGTGTATTGGGCTCTAGATTAGGCATGTATGCAAAGTTTCAGATCTCTAAGTAGTCGGGAAGTGGGTGAAAAATTGATTACTAGATTTGACGACATACCGCTGACATACCGACAGAAAGTGAAGTTAATATAAAGCTTAAAAAAAGGAAATTCTATTATATATGCATGTGTATTTGCATACACAATATACATACATATGTGTCAATTCGCCCTTTGCAAACATATGTACATGTATATTTTTGACTATTTCTAAAATTTTGTCAGTACATATTTTACTGTTTGATTAATATGAATGCCTTTGTTGAAGAGCAATTTTCTTGTAAAGCAATGCTACAAGTAAAACAATATACCTCCTCATCGCGGGTGCAGAAATACATACTTCATTTTGCAATGAAAGTAAATGAAGACTGACTACAGATTGATCCTATGAAGTATAGTCTTAACTTGAACACAAGAAAGTAGGGTGTAATCACCGTCCAACTATAAAGCAAACGAGAATTACAAACCACCATCTGCTGTGAAAGTAAATGAAGACTGACTACAGAACTGTATAAAGCAAACGAGAATTACAAACCACCATCAACCAAACAACTACGTCTGTCCCTACGTGCTTCTTCTTCTATCTGTGCTCTGATTGGCTATTGCAGTTTCGCTAATAACTTTGTTTGAAGTTATAATTTTTATATTTTTATGATTGATTCATGTATTGTCATCGTGTTTACGTATGTATGCAAAGTTTCAGATCTGTAAGTAGTCGGGAAGTGGGTGAAAAATTGATTACTAGATTCCACTACATACCTGAAGTGAAGTTAATATAAAGCTTATAAAAATGTTAACAAAACTTTCCAGTTAATATAAAATCGACTACTATTTAAAGTCAGCTGTTTGTTAACATCATTCTATTTCACTTTCCAGATCATATTGTGAACCCTATACAAATGTAGAACAAAGGCCTTTGTATTAAGCCCCGTAGCGGGGAAGCCCGGAAGCCAGGAGAGACGCTCTGGCTGCCCGGTAACGGGCTGTAACTGACCAATTAAAAGGAAGAAGAAGTATGTATCTCGCATTTTTGGGAGTATATTTCAGAATTTTGGAAGGCTAATATTTTATATATATAATATTTCAGGCTTACTTCTTCTGGAAATGCCGAAATGTAATATGAAATGGGAAAAAGAATTTTTTTATTTAGGCAGCTTGGTTGGTTTGGTAGTTCCAGTGCCAAAGCTCAGATTGTTTTTTGCCTATTGCCCATAATTGTGACATCATGTGCCCATTTCATTTTATGTGAGCCTTCTGTGTCCCAAAACCAAAACTTGTCAGCCATCCGTCAATCCATCACACGCCCCGCCGCTGTTGAGCATTTGCGAAAGATTTCTACCACATATCATTTCGACAAAAAAAAACCGTTTCATTATTTAATTAACAACGAACGTGATTTGCAGCTACAACTTAACACTTTTACTTTGTCTAAATTTCATGGGGGTGATGGTCGGACTCTACGGTCAAAATATTTACAAATACACGGAGAGCACAGTACAAAGGTTTGGCTTGCTGCATGAGCATGCACAGCGGCACAAAGGGTGCTTGTTCGTGGCTTGCGGCTTGCCTCAATGGCCACGCTGACCACAAGCTCCAGCCGCAGGCGCTCGAACGGAGCGCACTGCCTCCGGCCATAATGTGGCGAGGCAAAAACGATTAAATGTCGAAGATGATGGCGGATAGTAGCAGTGAGCTGGGAGCACGGGCCGTCAGCATGAGGCAAGTAACAGCGGCGGCAAGGGCAGGGGCAGGGGAAGCTGCCAATCACCGTCTGTGCCCCTCCTAATGTGCCGCTGCTTAATGTGATTTCTTCGTAATGCTGTCAATACAAGCCGGCAATTTCGTAAGTTCACAAACGCATGCGCCTTAGGGCGCAGTGCATCCACACACGCACACACTCGCACAGGCCGTATGTGCAAGTAATTTCTCTTTCTTTTCACTTTCGCGGCATTATTTGCGCTTTTGCTGAATTGTTTGCTAATGTGTCACAAATGCTGTGCCGAATGCTCATTATCCGTCAGCGTCGCCGGCGACGTTGACGCCGTCATCTTGCGGGACACGTTAAGCGCGCCGAGTTCGATCTTTCTGTCTCGGCCACTTTAGCGCCAACCGAAAGCGCTTCAGTTGCGTTTCCGAACGGGAGATCACGTTTTCGGTGATTTTGAGAGTGGCTCTCGATGCTGAGCTGCGTTCCATTGAGACCGTTTGCCCGCCTTTGTGCACTTTTCGCAACCAAGTACCCATATTATGTTGTTGTTGTTTAATATGTGAAATGAAAGTTGCATTTTACACTATTGGCCACAGCCCCGCAGGAGTGCTTTATGGCATTGGGAATGCTACGTTCGGGCTAGGCGCGTTTGCAATTACAACTATGAAACTATACGAAACCAAAAGCAATCAGTGAAATTCAATTAAATTTTGAAAAAGAGCAAGAAAATACAAATCGAGGATTAGAGGGATCAGAGGAGAAACACATTGCAGAGACAAAATTAGCTAGTTAGGAGGTTCGTTGCACTGTCTGTATCGTAAATTCCCTCAGATTTGAATATGCTCTTAAGAAAGTATTGTCTGGTGTTAGATCGTAGGGTCAAGCGCCGAAAGCTGGGCTTAAGTAATAGACCGAAAAGGCAGGATTACGCTATCGTGTATCTGTGCAGGATCTCGAAAAACTGGCTCAGTGACTTGCTGGATCCGATGAAGAAAATGCAGCTTAAAAAAGCAATACTCCATTTATACTGCACAATCAAGCCATGCTCTGGTGTCTCTCTCTGGGGAGCTTTCTTGAAAAATCGCTGAGAGTAGATTAGCTTTGCACTTTTTTCCCTCGCCCAAAATAAAGAATATAAGCTTCGGACTTTTACCAAATTTGTTATCTATAATTAAATTTTCATAATGTATTATTTTGTATGAAACAAAGTGGCATTTTTGACAGTCCACTTTCTGCCAACCTGTTTCCTTTACACGGCTGCACTCTAAACAGGTCTTCGCTAAAGCAGTGTCATGAATATTGGAAATTCATCTGGGATGCGCGAAAAAACTTGATTGGTGGTTATCTGATATTAATAATAAAATACAAAACAGTAGTTAAAATATAAGAGTTCGGATTATTTGACTTCATCAGGGCAAAACTGTAGCAGCAGTCCCTCTGGAAACTACTCGAAAAGTTACTGCTAAGTGGTATACGGCATATTATAGGGTGATCCATTTGTAGGTTAATTTTTCAATTGATGGTTAAAATGAAAACGCAGAGTTCTTTTTCCAAACGGCTTTTTTCATTGAGAGTACTATCCTTTCGGTTAGTGATGGAATGCAATATATTCATTTGATAAATTACTTGAAACGAAAAAAAAGAGTAACTGTGTCGCTACTTTTTACAACATGACAATGCACCTAAAAATAATTGTACGTTTTTGGGCATTGAAGAAATTCGGCCAGCACCATATTCCGCGGATCTAGCCTCACCTTTAATGGTTATTTCACTACAATTAAAAAATTTTGAGGGAAGATTTTTTAGTAGCATTGCGGAGATTCTAAATGCAGTAAATATTGAATTTGAGAAGCTTCACGAAGCCGATTTTAGGAAATGTTTTAAAAGGGAGATACTGTGGCTGTTGTGGTTTAAATCCCAGCCGACTCAACCAGTTAAAAGCCACCATTTCTTTTCACGCGGTGCGATCTCTCTTGAGGGAGTTGGCAACTCTGGGAGTATACTTTGTCATGTTCCCGTTGGGACACGGTTATAGAACAAGCGTGTAAGTCCCATTAATTTGTTATTAACAAAGAACGAGCACACAAGTTGATGCGAAAAGCTGGCCCTATGACTTAAAACTAAAACTTTTTCGTTTTCATACCCTATCTGCTTTAATTTCTTCCTGACATGAAAAAATTTATTTTACAAATTATCAAGGACTATTTCTTTATGCGAAAGAGAAAGCTAAGCCCACATGGGCTGTTACGCCAATCAACTATTTCTCTATGCATCTCGGGATCCCAGGATTGGTTTCCCTACTAAGCATAATATAAGCGAGGCCTAACTTGATATAAGGCGCTGTCCAGTACAGCCATTGCACGGCGGTTATAGCACTTTGCCGATGTAACCACATAAAGTGTAAGCACAGCTATACGGCTAAATTGATTCGCTGCGCACAGCGCCAAACGGTTGAGGAGCAAAACGATTTGTGGTTTCGTCATTACGAAACGTGACTCTGATCCGGACACGCAAAGCTGCTGTATGACGCACAACTCGATTTTCACCACTTTTCACAAATTTAGATTTGCCACCGCAACGCTGCGGCAATGCGCTCGTTGGAATGCGGCCAAAGCGTTCCGCAGTGGAGGCCAAAGAAAACTAGGAAGCATGCATCAATTTGATATATCGATGTTCGATGAATCCGCAGTGAGACCATTAATGAATTTCGGCATGAGCTCCACCCCCGATACATAGGAGAAATTCAATTCGCAGAAAAGTGTAAAAGGAGTGCCGGATCGCCGTATTATTGCGTCAGCTGCATTGGTCGATAAACACAACCAGAAAAGAGATGATATATTGCACTTGAAAACTTGATACCTTAAACTTCTACACAAGTGCGATTCCGATTACAGTTAATAGTGAATGCCACTTAGTTAATTTTTTATTATTTTGTACAAGTGCAAATGTATCTAATCTTTAAAATACGATAATCAAGAAAAATTCTGCTGCAAAACTAGTGGCTTCATTTCCATTTCCTATATCTTTGGCAATAGGATATATTATTTTCGTTCGAAAATTGTGAATGGTCTGGAAGGAGCCGTCCTATGTCTAGAGATAAGTTAGAAATGATCAGAATCACTTACTCTCTTCATTTTCCGTATCTCTAAACCTTCTCCTACTTCCAGCTCTTAAGTACTTAAAATTCCTTGCAAGACACGCCGTATGGACCATTTAGTACAACAACTTCGGAATTTGTTCCGGCGCTCATTTGACTATCTTTGTATTTAAACAAATGATATTTTTTATATAAGTTAAGGTATTAGCTTTACATGACAGACGGGAAAATGGGTGGGGTTCGCTCACTTTCTATGTAGGTGGTAAACGGAATATACTGATAATATCCATTAAATATCCACCAAACTATGTACCACTACATTGCCCACTACATTGTTGTTAAGATTACTTTTAAATTTTCCGAAAATAGGGCTAGTCCACCCACCATGGAGGCTGGAACTAGATTACACCCATAATTTCATTTCTTTCAGTGGTTTATTGCCCCACTCCGTTACTGGTTACTCTGTCGGTGAAACTCGACTGATGCTTCCTTACAAGTTGTATAAGTACTTGTATGTATACATATGTATATATGTTTGTATAAGCGAGTGTAAAAACTTTAGAAACCGGTTTGAAAATGTTGTATATGTAGAAAATTCCAAAGACAATGTAGAATGCGTAGAAAAGGTATACAAATATAAATGTCATTTGATATTTACTGGATGCCAAAGAAGATTCTCGAACTATTTTTATACAATACAGTTTGACAAAAGTTTCAAGTTTACATCTTCCTAGCATGAGATAAAATTTTTCGCAAATTGTGCAGTTTATTTGTAAAATGTTTGTTATAAATTATATTGGGTGTGCAACTAAGTTTCCGGCCTTTTACATAGATGGCATTTTACAAAATGTATTACAAATTGTTGAACCTGGTGATACACTCATTTGACAGCTTTAAGTATACGCTTTCAAACGTAGTCTATGAAATCAGATTGAAGTGTAAACAACTTATATTTTTATTTCATTAAAAATGTCGAACTTTGTACCAGAAAAGCGTAATTTGGGGGAAGTAGTTTTACACTATTTTATTGCAAAGAAAAGTAATGAGCAGTACTTTTGGCGCGGAATCCATATGTTACCAGAAAGATGGGAAAAGGTCATAGCTTCCGATAGCCAATACTTTGAATAATGTATCAATTCATTTAGATATTGAAATAAATGGTTTTTTTCGAGCAAAAAAGGGCGGAAACTTAGTTGCACACCCAATAACAAATACAATTACAACAATTTTTCAGCATAAATGATTCTAAATTTTAAGAATAATGAAATTATTTTTCAATATCAGGTATAATTTACATCTTCCATGAACTCCACATATTCTACAAAGTTTTAAACGTTTTCTACGTGTAACTTTCTACTTGATGAACATCGTGTATTTTACATGCGTAGGAAATCTGGCGCAACACTGGCGAAGTGTTCGTAAAATCTTTTGGCTTTTGCCTGATATTAAATGGCTTTTCTCCGCTGGCGGTTGAGTGTGTGCGTCGCGGCGTGTGTTCGCACTGTTGCTGGGATTGGGCCTGACGTTGGTGCTGGTGCCAGTGTCAGAGCGGCTGTGCCGTTGGTTGTTTTTTCGAGGAACCGGATAACGCTGTCGGATGTTTACTTGAAATAATGTGCGCAACAAGTTTGGGATTGTGTAATGGCGGTGCGGGTATATGGCGGGTTTATGGCGCGTTTACGACGCGACCGTCGTACGTAGTTTCTTCGCTCCCGCGAGATTACCCCATGTCCGTTGGCAGAGTACCTACTCCGTCGAGCTACTCAAATGTTTGTGTAGTTATATAACCGCGCATGGAAATGAGACACTCTTTCTTCGAAGAGCTGCACACAACACACTGGCCAGTGGTGAACTGAAGTGCGACGCAATGCTCTCTTCAAAACTGTTATCTGAAATTCCTTCATGTATCATCTATCAACTTTATAAACAGCTTTCCTACGCCACATCCTCTCAGATTAGCATACCATTTGCCTTTTGCAGAATATTCTAACAACAAAATGCTGTACCGCCTGCAGCGCAGCAGTAATGCCATCAACTCATCCACACACAAGTCCAACGATCAACAATTTACAAAAATGAAAGTTTTTCGATTTCCGTTGTTGTCGAATTTCGGTGCGAACAAAGGAAATATGGAATTTCAGTGAAATTTCAATTTCATTGACGTATTTTCATATTTCAATCAATACACCATACAGGCATATGTTCCAACTGGAACACTCATCAATGGCTTATGTCGCTTTTGTTGACTTTCTGAAGCTGAGGCTGTCGCATCGTCTAAAAAAGCACGTAAATTGGGAACATAGCGCAGCCACAAAAACTGTGGGCTGTACGAGCGGGACGTAAATGAAAATATCTATCAAGGGTACTATACTATTCAGCAACGGCGTGAGATTAATGGCCAAGCTTCTGTTGGAAAACATTGAAGAAACATCTCTTGCTTACCAATATGTGGCAGGCATCGGTTATGGGTTTGCAGATTTTCACGAACCAGATCTTTTCAGGTACCCCTGCATTGCTTCGCCTTTTTCAGTCCAAGGTTTCAAGTTTGGCTGAGCTTCTTCCACTTGGTCCCTCCATCGAAGATTCGGTCTCCCTCTTCCCTTACTTTTGTCAAATGTATTACACCCTATATGAATTTTCTTATAAAACACCAATATTTGGGTAACCTATGCCTTAACTGGCAGTTGTGAGAACGTCCCAAATGAGCGAAACTATCTAAATAGTAATACACAGTTAATATTTAGCTCTATTAGTTAAAATTTTTAAAAGGCTTATGTGACTTGTTTGAATTTCTGGGTTACCGTATTCATAAATATGTCACTATTTGCCTTTTAAAACGACTTTTCATTCAGCATAAATACCTTTTATATGCTAGGAGGAGGTCCACAGTCGCTTTACGTATTTGACAGAAAAAAAACCATTTGAAATAGCAGCACCAACAAGCCAACATTCAACTTTATTCATTGCTGCCTAATCCGATGATGCAAATAGAAATCCCTAATGTAGCTGCTCAAGCGTTGTTGTTGCTTCGTAGAAGAAAATGAAATTTAAAGTTGTAAGCATGATTATGGCATTATTTTTCATGCTGTTCGCCCCAATCAATACGAAAATATCGTAAGATGATGAAGTGTTTATCTAGCGCCTTGTCCAAATCGTTAATTCAATTGGTTGTCTTGGTAATCTCCAAGACCAATTAGTGACTTTGGCAATTCTGAGCATTCCAACATGATTATGAGTTTAACGACTGTGTTTTTGCTGTATCGGTCGGTTGAAAAAGCATTTGAAGGTTTTTTAATTAATTTAAATTTAAAAATGGCAGTCCAATCATTATACCCTACACCTATGGTAATTGGGTATAATAACTTTGTGCGAAAATTGTAACGCATTAAAGGAGACGTCCTAGGTATAGACATTAGTATATGGAAATGCTTAGAATCACTTTCTGTCTTGCTTTCCGGTTGTCCGTCTGTCCGTCTGTCTGTCTGTCTGTCTGTCTGTCTGTCTGTCTGTCTGTCTGTCTGTCTGTCTGTCTGTCTGTCTGTCTGTCTGTCTGTCTGTCTGTCTGTCCGTCTGTCTGTCTGTCTGGCTGTCCGTTGGCGCAGGAGAGAAAGAAGGAGTGGTCCGATTTGGACCAAATTTGCCACACAGTCGCAGTGAACCTTCCACTACTTCAAGTTCTGAGATTAGCAAAATCAGCCGAAGGACACGCCCACAACAGACCTGTAAGTCCCACTACCTCGGGTTTTTTGCGATCAAATTGCTGTAATTTGTCTAATTACTAATTGAAAAGAATAAAACTTGGTATTCAAGTTAAGGGGTCGGTCATCTATGTCATACGAAAAAATGGGCCCACTATATAGGCGATAACCGAATAATCCTCTTAACTTCCATAATATATACACCAGAGCGTCCAGATTTGGTTACTTCGTTCCTGGTAGGAATACTTTTAAATTTTCCAGAAATGGGCGTGGTCCGCCCACCATGGGGGCAGTAAAATAAATATGCCGATCACGTCTGTTGTACACCTGTCACAGCATCAATATTTGGCATGTATAGTTCTATTAGGTATATCTTGTAGTCTGCCAAAAATGGGTGTGGTCCGCCCACTATGTAGGTTGTAAATCAAATGCACCCACAATTTCAGTGAATTATCACCCTATTTGGGAACATGGTGTAGGGTATTACTCTGTCGGTGAAACCCGACTGATACTTCCTTACTTGTTTTGGTTTTAATTTATTGCTCGCATGCTTTCCATCAATGCTGCTTCATCCCAAATATAAGTTCCAGGTTATTTTTTTGATCAAAGTGGAAATCTATGAGACAATTTTTCTTTACAAGTAATTAGAAATGTGCACAGAGGCACGTAATCCATAGGCATTGACTTGGAAAATGTTAGCAATTGTTGTTAAAAACCTCACTAAAACCCTTTCTAGTAGGGAATTTAATTACAATTGATTGTATTTCAAAATAAAATGAATGTTGGTTGTTCTATAAACAATAACATGTATTAAAATATTAGGACTTAAGAAGAGGATTTAACACAACAATTAACGAAATTCGTCCAGTGTCCTGCCGCCTAAACATTCCTGCAGCTGCAAAGGCTCTTCTGGGCTAGCATCAACCCAGTTGGCCGTATGGACAGAGGATAAATGCAAACCATTTAGTTTCCTCCACTATTCAAAATACTGCAAATGAAATTTAGTAATTAAATATTCTGTTGAACTGCAACGCAATCAGCTGTTGAACTGCGAACACAATTTAAGTATCATTCGATACACTCTTCACCTTTGTAATGTTATGATTGGCATATTGTTCCGATCGGCATATCCATTACTTTCAAGAGTTTTTTTATTTAGAAAAATCAAATAACTGGCCCCAAAAGTTTTTCTATATATTGGTTTTTGGATCGAGATCCTGGGATATCGGTATCGAATACCCTACTTTTCAGCATACAAACGTAAGCTGATGCTGTTCATTTATCAAATATCCTACTTCGGCTTTTCTACCAAAAGTCGTGCTGTTTATAATAAAAATCATAAGCCGTAAAATCACGCCAAATTATTACCTCTAACTTATAAGAATCACTTTTTAATAAAAATATATTTCAATAACTCTTGTGGTGTGATCTTTTAGTTTAAACATTTTATAAAACCAATCGCTTTGTATTGCTGATGTGTACGTGTTCTTCATGAGCGATTTGCGTGTTTTCCCGAGCTATTAACGCGCCTCGCAGTCGTACGCCAATTTTATCCCCTCCATCTGCTGCTTAAGCTAACAGGCGAGCAAATTGGTGTTGTTGTATTCGCAGCTTGATCAAGTCAGCATCGGAAATTGTTATTCAAATAATAATAAAAAGTGGTGAAAGCTTTCACCTCTCAAAAAATACACATAACAACATTTGTATATGTTTTGTTATGCATGTGTATGTGTGGCAATCAAATAAAAACAAATATAATTGACAATGTAAAAACCGTTTTTACAGCAAAAACGCTAGCAACTCAAAAACAAGAAATTTCCCGAATTGCTTATGACCCTGAATGGTTTTCTCTGTAATGATGCCTTGTAAATTATGAGTTAATATACATACTCTTAAAGGTGTCAAATTGTAAAGTCATGGCTGCTAACTTAACCCATCATTGATAAATTGAATCGTAAAAATATTGTTTTACAACTCAGAGCTGTAAATAACAATATTATTGCTTTGTGACGATGATTACTGAAGTTATTAATTCGACTCGAACCATAATTGCTTTTGGAAGTGATGGTGTTTAAAATAATTTTATCATTTTTGAAAATTTACAGTAATCTATTACTTGCAATTAATAAATTCTTTTAAAAACATTTTGATTATTATAAATTTTAAATATCCTTAGCTGATTAATGCCCTATAAGCAATTCAGTATTCGACTACGAAAATAACACACATATAGTTGAGTTTTATGACCTAACTATAAGCTAACTACAATGTGGTGCAGAACCAAGGTATGTGCATTAACAAGGTATGCTAACTAGGGAGAGCCGGCTCTCTACACTATCCAATTGTTGAACGGTTGCATTTTTCCGTAAAAAATGTGCCGAATATCAATGTTGATATTTTTGGTACGACGACCCTTTTTTTGTACATTTTGGGATAGCATATAAATAAACACATTTGATGTGTAATATAATTAACAAATACAAAATAAATGTGCATACATTCCCTGCCTACTTGTCGCAGCTCTCAAGAAAAGCGAAAACTCCATATAAAAAAACGCCAACAAAATGCTCAAGAAATTTCCTTGTGCCAAAATTACTTGACCCCTATCTCAGTTCTCAAGAAATTTGCTACGAAATTTACTACTTTTTTTCAGTGGAAATGTGCAATTATTGCCTTCGAAACCTGCAAATGTTTCTGCGCAGTATGCCATCCGACTTCTATTCAGCAAGTAATTGTGGAGACAACAACAGGCTGAAACGATTTTTTGAGCTCGGGCAGGACCGCAAAATAGAGTTTTCCTAAGGCACAGCCATCTCGAACTTAAAATTCCGAACGCATTCTCAATGCACCGTCTTGCTCCACTTAGCCTGTAGTTGAAAATGCGTTCCTCCTGCCTGAAAAATATATATTAATAAAGTATTAATCAAATAATAATAAATTTTGTTTAAACTTACCAGTCTTCATTAACCGACATTTTGCTTCGATTTGCATCAGCTGTTAGCTGTCAAAATTACTTGGCCACTACTATTTTGCCCTCAAGGAATAATGCAAAATTTTCTTGAGCGATTTCTTGAGAGCTGCGTAGACCTCTTAAACCAACACTCAGGGGATGCCCCCTATACATGCAAAGCACTTGTTGATTTAGAAATGATCATAGGTTAGTGGGTGGGGGGAAAGTGGAGTAGTGGCGGCGGACGTTTGCCTTGAATTCACGAATATTGAAATGACTTGGGAAAACTTCCGCTGGAAGACTATTCCACAACCTCGATGTACGACCGAAGAACGAATTCTCCCTGTAATGCGTGGTGCGTTGGAGTTTCGTCGAAACGTGATATCGATGGGCCCCGCTCGCCATTCGTGTGTTACGAGAAAACACGCGGGCAGCTGGGATAAAATCTCTTATCTCAGCAGAGCATCTACCGTTAAAGTAACGATAGAAAAGGCTTAAACATCCCACGTTCCGAGCTGGCTGCCCTATCGTTTCCTATTAGCTTTATCGCACGACGTTGGATACGGTCTAGGAGCTCCAGTTGGGGTCGTGAGGCTCCTGAAAATAAGGGTATTCGATAGTAGATAGATAGATAATTCAAGAAAGATGCCCCGTAAAATGTTTTATAAAATTAGTTGAAATGATGAAGGACCTCTACTAAGTCACTATTGATATCAAATTAGAAAGTACACCTTTTAGCATGAATCACGTCAGAGTCGAATCGTTCTGGCAGATTGCAAATTCCAAAGACAAATCACACAGCCAATAAAAACTTTTCATGGCATTGACCCGTTTTCCTTTGCCGGAGTCAGTCTGCAAGTGTATGTAATTTGAGTGCAATTTTCTGTGTGTGTGTGTATGTGACATGTGCCAATCTGTCAGTCAGTCACGCGTTTGAGGCGTTTGTGCAAGCGTGCGCGTGTGCATGTGTTTGTGTATTTACGTGTCATAAAAACGCGCGTGTAGAATTTGCATTTAGATTTCGGATTTGTAGATGCTAACTAACAGAGAATAACTAGGACGGTTTTCCAAGATTGGTTTTCGATTTCTTTTCAGTTCATGCCAACTTTTTTACACTTGTTGTTAACTAGCAAGCCAAGCCAAGCTAATCCATACCAACTCGGCCAGTTAGAGGCAATTAAGTGCGAATTAAGCATGTGTCCGTAGTGAGTGCCAACATTCCAGTTGCTCTTACTTTTTGTGTGTTTTTATACCCTACACCTATGGTAATAGGGTATAATAACTTTGTGCCAAAATTGTAACGCATTAAAGGAGCCTTCCTAGGTATAGACATAAGTATATGGAAATGATCAGAAACACTTTCTCTTTTCATTTCCGGTTGTCCGTCTGTCCGTCTGTCCGTCTGTCCGTCTGTCCGTCTGTCTGCGTGTATGCAAAAAAAAGAAAGAAGGAGTTGTTCGATTTGGACCAAATTTGGTATACAGTTACAGTGAACCTCGGGTTAGGTAAAGTGTTAAAATTATTCAAATTACCCAAAGGACACGCCCACAACGGGTCTGTAAGTCCCACTACCTCGGATTTTTTTCGGTAAAATGGCTATAATTTGTGTAATTACTCATGGAAAAGATTAATACTTGGTATTCAAGTTAAGAGGTAGGTCTTCTATATCTCAGGAAAAAATGGGCGTGATCCGCCCACTATATAGCCGGCAAAATTTTTTCGGTAAAATGGTTACCAATTGACTAGTTATGAATATAAATGAATGAAATTCGGTTCCCAAGTTGATATATAGGTCTTAGATGCCATACAAGAAAATGGGCGTGGTCCGCCCACTATATAGGCGATAAACAAAAAATCTTCTTAACTTCCATAATATATACACCAGAGAGTCCAGATTTGGTTACTTCGTTCCTGGTAGGACTATCTTTTAATTCTCCAGAAATGGGCGTGGTCCGCCCACCATGGGGGCAGTAAAATAAATATGCCGATAACATCTGTTGTACACTCGCCAGAGCATCAATATTTGGCATGTATAGTCCTATTAGGTATATCTTGTAGTCTGCCAAAAATGGGCATGGTCCGCCCACTATGTAGATTGTAAATCAAATGCACCCACAATTTCAGTGAATTATCACCCCACTTGGGAACATGGTGTAGGGTATTACTCTGTCGGTGAAACCCGACTGATACTTCCTTACTTGTTTTACTTTTAATGGTTTCTGGCAATTTGTATAACAAGTGTAGAGTGTTTCTTCTGAAGAGAAAATGCTGCCTACCAATACTCACACACTCTCGCTTGAGCATACGCATAAGTATGTACATATGTACGTGTGCGCGAAACACGTAAACACGTAGTGCGGCGTTAATGGAAAATTTCTACAAAGAATTTATGGAATTTGGGTCAGATATTAATTTGCATCTGAATTGTGGCGTATAAACAAGGTGTAAACGGTTGGCGCGAGATGAAAAGTGAAATTTCGCATCGGTTGCCAAATGGAGGCAGAGCTCTGTTATTGTCCGTATTTCGAATTTCTCGGGTAAACAAAAACGGGCGCGTAATAAAATTTCAATACGGCGACATTGTGAATGCGTGTGTGTGGGTGAGGGAGTGGGTGTTTGAGTCGTATATGCCTGCACGCACACTTAATAGATTTATGTGAATTTTATTAAACCTTAACTTTGAATCTTTCCAGAAATTGGTAAGGTAACTTCATTCGCTGCCTTGATTAATATAATCGAATCAACTTAAAAATTATAAAACTTCAGAGATAATTAAAATGAATTTATTTTCTCGTTGACATAGGAAACTTTTTGCTCCAATCAGTGCCGTAGGCGTAGGAGAGCACATAAAGCCTGGTAACAGAAACAGAAAAATTTCATAAATGAGAAAAATACCAATTGGCCGCACACTCGGAGGAGACATCGAACACATCAACAACACGTGCAGATACTCGTAGAGAGACGTCGTAAGAGAGAAATGTGAAACGAATTAGAAATTAAGCAACTGAGCAACGGTTTATGCTTACATTAGTGTCCGCATATGCCATGATATCATTCGTAATTTAATTACATCTTTGATGCTGCTGCTTCCCATCAGTTCGACTTTTTGCTCACCTTCCGCTTGGAGTTTGCTTCAATTCCCGCACCTATACTTTAACAGACGGTCAAAGTCGACATGCTTTGGCAGGCAATGGCAGAAAGGGAAAGTTATGATTAGCAATGAGCTGAAAAAATCATGGGAGCCGCATCCCGTTTGACCAGTGCTGCTCGTCCGAGCAGTCTGCCGCGGCAACGAGTTGTGTAACATCGCTTTTTCGTTGGGCTCTGCACTGGCCTCACGCCTCGTTAGCAACAGCAGCAGCATTACCGTAATTGCTTAATATTACAAATTGCCAGAGAATTAGATATAGTAATAATTTTTAATTTCGTGTAATTTTCTTTATTACAAATTACCAGCAATGTTTCAAATTTGTCAACAAGCAAAGTGGTTTTTACTTTTTACTGACAATTTCTCCCATTCGCGAGCACTCAAATATCTCCCATCAAAATATGATCTTAATTCCCGCTTATCAAACTTATAATTTTGACGTAAATAAACTCTTTTGAACTATTTGCATATGTAGAGCCGTGTTACCAAGGCTTAGGCATAGTTTCTCGCATAAGTTTCTGTTTGCTCTATCTATTTTGACACAAGTTGACGGGACCTACCAATTTATTCTATGGCCGTATCCGAACGGGAATTGAGAAGCTTCACTCACTTCACTCATAACACAGAATGTTCTCGAAGAGTTATCAACTATCTCGCGCCAAGGAATAATTTGAAAACAAATTCTATTATTTTTAAATGGCATGTGGTTCCTGGGGATCGAACCAGCAACTTCTCGCATCAGAGACCGAACGCTTATCCACTGATCCACTCCCTCGCACACAAAAAACCACAGATATTATATAACTTAAACAAAGAAGGAAATAAATGCAATTTTTCGTTAAGATTCACTTTCCGCGCAAACAGATATTTTGGGACCCCTGCCTTCTTCAACTGGTATGCCGTCTGGCCTGAATGGGATATATCGTGCCCTTCTAAAAGAGAGATTCTACCAGATAGCACCTACTTCAAAGAAGCTCTTCACCGTTTATGTTGCTTTGGCCTACATTCCCTACCCTATGCTGTTAGCGGGATTGTTTTCATTCCGAAGGTGAGAAGGATGGTTACTCCCGCGCCAAAAGTTTTAGTCCTATCAGCATAGATGAGCTCGGGGTCTACGCCCAAGCTTATCCGAATGACGTAGCTCTTCGTGCTACAATCTCATCCCGTACAGTTGTGTGCTCCAAGGCCGAATCTGCGTTGGATATTATTTACTCGTAGTGCATGTGAAATGGTTTTTTTTATTAATCCTCTCAAAACTGGTGTAGTTCTTTTTAGAAGGTGACAAAAGATTGACAGCCTTGCCTTGCTCTGCCACTTCTGAGTGGAGTTATTATTCTACTCTCCACGGAAGTAAAGTATTAAGTAGTCCTCCTTGATAGTATACTTCTCTAGATAAATTACGTTAAGACCAAAACTTCCAAAGCTCTTTCTGCCTTCTGGCATCGCACAGGAGTGTTTGGCAGGACGTGGGGTCTATCACGCAGCCTTTGGGAGAAGACGGGAATGATCAGACTTATAACTTCGTACGCGTCCGTAGTCTCTTTTAATAGGCATTCTCGCAAATACGTAATTGACTCGCTGGGTAGACTGCAAAGAACAGAGTGCCTGGGCTGCACAGTAGCATTCCCAACCACCCCAGGTACTGTTCTAGACGAGCTACTCAACACTCCACCCCTCGAAATTTTATTGTAGGCAAGACGACTAAGGCTCACTTCAGATTGAAGCATGGAGAGCTCTTGTTTGAAGCGCACCGGGGGCATAGAACTCTACACAGACCTCTCGACCACTCTTGGTTTGAGCATGCCATCTGATGTGTGTATTCGATCCGCATCTCGCTGTCCGAGAGAGTAAAGCTAAGATAAACAGCGCAGGCTTCTACAACACACTTACCTTTCTCTGGGCAATGGGAAATTTTAGCATGGAAACAACATAACCGATTAGGTCGTGTCAATATCTAAGAGCGTATTCCGTGTATTTGAAACTGACCTAGCCCATTGTTATTACTACTTCCATGCATTTCTGCTTATGTGATTTCTCTGCTCCCACTGTATATTTACGAAATGAAATCTCGCGGTTCCGCGCAGCCACAACAACAATACGTAGATCTTCTCTGCTCACCTAAAATGTTGAGTGGACCACATAATTCCGACGCGTCCATATGCAGGAAATGGATAATGTAAAGACAATGGCCGATGAAACGCACAAAAGTCGCTATGAATAAATTCATATGAGAATGAATGTAAAGAAATGCGATTAAGGAAACAATAGTGAAAGTAACTATAACTTCAACTTAATTTATGCAAAATTAAGTATTATGTTTACCGCTTGCTGATGAACCCAGAGGGAGCAGATGAACCGACAAACGAAAACTGTATAAAAATGCAATATTTTATGTAAGCTGAGAGAAGAGACAAGAAATTAACATTCAAAATGAGGGGTAAGGGACAAAAGAAATGCAACAAAAGAAATGCTGAAGAAATTCCAATATTCCTTGCAAATTAATCGAAAATTAACATCAGATATAAGACAATAAATTACGAACACAAGAAGATGAAGAGATGTGAAACATAAAACAGATGCCCACATATATATACATATATCTAGATTTGTACCCATACAAACAGTGCCGCTTATGTGAAGTAAACTTTCACCGATTTCTTGAGGAGCGACAAAAATGTAAATAACTGAGAAAAAATGTACAAGTCAGAAAAAACTGAGACGCATTAAAAGCGAAAGAAACAGCATCGGAAGACCGGCGACATCTCAGGCGAATGTTGGAATATTCTGGACAAGCCATAAGGGCAGCGTGCCTGCAGCGGCAACAACAACGAAGGCAAAGCGGCGTGAAATAGCGCCATGGAATGCACATAAAGTATGACGAGATGAATATAAAGATACAAATAAATAAATACATACACATATAAAATCCCGCCGAACAGACACGCAATACTAATGGAAACAACCATAACATCAACAACAAACACCACAACACAAACCAACACCGCTGCAAAATCGCTGGCGTGCAAAACTGGTTCAGAATATGGAGCAGCCGTGCCGCAGGACGAGTTTGAGATGCTCGTAAGTGGGCCGGATTATGGCATGAGTAATTCGAGACAGGCGGGATGTGAGCTCGACTGGTGAGAGGTGAGTTGCTAAATTAGGTTAGGAAGGCAGGCACGTCGCACAGTGTAACGAGAGTGGACAAAAACAAAATAAAACCAAAGACCTAGAAATTAAAAAAAAGTGTTGCATTTTGAAATCAGATACTCAAGCTAGTATCTGACCGATTAATCGACTGGTAAATAATTCTATTAATTTATTTTTATATACATTCAACATTCTTTTGCGATCTTCTAGAATAAAAACTTTTAATCATGAAATCATTTGCGAAGTCCCCAAAAAAAGTTCAAAATATTATTCATATGCCAGAGTAGGCATACATAACCTTTTCTCAAGTTATCATGGCATATCTCACAGCTTTTGTTTTTATCAGTCATTAACATGGACTCATTGTATTTATTTGGAGAAGATGTGCGCTTTCTCCTTACGCCCATATTTGCAAAATATGTAAGTTCGATGTGAACCAGCTAATCAAACATCAGTTAACTAACCTGAACTTCCTTCAGTTTTCACAATTTTCGGGAAAATTTTGTGTTGAAAGTGGGTGTGGCAGTTGGCTGATACATATTGTTCTTAACTGAAATTAGTGTTTTGGTAAGAATACATAAAAGAAAAATTTTTCACCATAAATTTGTATGGACGCTGGGCCGATAACGCCCACCTTTCGCAAATTTCTATATCTTGACTTAGAATGATAATATAACAATTGTTTAAAAATTTGATATATTACACTAATCATCGGTTAACAACTTAAAAACTTGCACGGCTTTTGTTCGATTCTCGGGGCAACGAATTAACCGATACCCGCTAATTGAACATTATTTGAAGCCCGCCTAATTGAACTTTTTGTGTATGTAGATTCAAGCGAAGAAAGCAGAGCATTTCAACGCTCTTGACACTTTGCAGTTAGACATTTTGGAAGTCTAGCATCATATAATGGTCTGTATTTATAAAATTTTAACCAATATTTACCACAAATGTTGGACTAAGAAAGTTAAATGATCTTTCGATTATCTTGTTCTTGATAATCTTTGGAGAACACAAACCGACCGAACCCGAACCTTTTGGCCGAACTGTTCGGTAACCGAGACCGGGACCGAGTGTTCGGCCGGACTCTACAGCTCGGAAGAGAAAGTTAAGCATATAAAAAATACACAAACTTCCCCGTATAAATAGACTCAGTTAATTGGTTTCTCGGCACAATTGGTTACTTCTAACCAATACCCGTATTAATAGACTCAGTTACCAGTAACAAATTGTGCCGAGAAACCAATTAACTGAGTCTATTTATACGGGGAAGTTTGTGTATTTTTTATATGCTTAACTTTCTCTTCCGAGCTGTTGATTAAATTAGCGGTGATATCAATTAAATGCGGATCAATTAAGCGGGGAAATGCTGTATCATTTTTTCTCGTTCGCTTGTATGGAGTCGTTTCACTGTACGTTGACGTGTACGTGGAAGAGTGATTCGGCCCAATTCCAAGGAAAGGGAGAAGCTATATTCGTTACCATCGTAATAAAATTTGCCCTAACTGAATTTTAAAAACATGTGTAAGTATATTTATAAAATATGATGAATTATTAAACACTACATTACGTATAACAAATAAATAAAATTTTCATTCAATAAGCTAAGTTTACGTTAGGCTTGTGAGCTTTTTGCGTCCGCTTGCCAAGCGCCGTAGACTAGGGCGTGTGGATAAAAGTCATCGGCCAAGGTGGCCGCAGTACCACCGACTCCTAGAGGGGCACTGGTAGCGGCACTTCGCCTGCGTCGGCGTTTATGATGATGTCCGTCGGCGGTCACGTAGGACACGCTGTGGCTGGACTCGTGTCCTTGCTGCGATAACGATTTCAAGCCAACTATGCCGGCCATCATTAGCGCCATCATCGCTACGCCCAGCGCCTTCATGGCTAGCGCGCCGATGCCGCCCAGGCCCAGCACTGCCATCATCTTGGCCGACATCAGAGCCATGGCGAGCAGTATGCCTTGGCCTTTATCCTTCTTACGTGCTTCTGTTTAGAGATATTAAAAAAGACGAAAGCAGATTAGTTCAAAGCTTCAACTTAAAATTCACCATCCTAAGCCGCATTCGCACTAGTAATTTAATGATAATTGTTGTTTTTGTTTCCCATTTCGATTCTACTTTTCAGCTTAGAAAATTACCTCATGAAAATATTGTATAAAAGTAAGCTTAAAGAACTTGAACACTCAAAACAATATGGATCATATGAATTTTTTCTGCTGGATACCCTTTTACGAGAATGGTAACTAACACTCCATAACGTTGTTCGAAAATATACATAAATAGATTTCTTTGCTTTGTTTGGTAGCGATTTCCAAAATTGGATTTGGAAAAATGTAGGCAAGGCAATTCTCTAATCAAATCTGCAAAACCACCTTGACTACGCCAAGGGTGCACAGAATGTTGGCTTCCAATACCTGCTTAAAAAACAGGTAATACAAATATATGTATATCAAATTTAAATATAATATATCGCTAACCGATTGATTTGTTATTTTAGGCTTTTACTAGTATTTTAGCTCTAACAGCTTAGCGATTTTTGTACGCATTATGAATTATCCTAAACATTTACATATATCCAAGGATAATGCCTAAACGAAATAAATGCAGAAGAAGCTGTAAGTAGATAATGCTAACCAAAATACAATAAAATTCGAAACTTTACGGTAATATATCTGATGGAATATTTCATAGGGGATCATCATATTGGATCATATGGATGGCTACTCCAAGGCAATGGTAATTTTGTCTTCCAAGCCGAAGTGCATGCTATAGAGATCTATATAATATACATATAATAGGTGCAATGGCCCGTGTAAACAAGGCTTCGGTCAATCAACAGGACTTAAAAAGTTTGTATACAGAATATTTTTCGCACTAATTCGGCTAATTCTTCGCAAAAGCTGGCGCCTCACAAAGGAAAACAAATTCTCTTTATTTTATTTTTGTATGATATGCGTCTGCCGGCGACCCCTCATTTAAGCTCACATCGACTCAGCTACTGCGGCGGCGCCTTTTAGGATCTTAAACAAAGAAAGTAGTCAAGGGCGTGTCGGGCTCGCGCCCTCGGGGTTCCGTACCAGAAATACCCTTTTTAGCGTTTGAATTTAATTTCTCTCTGCCCGTCTGTCTTTTACTTGGTTTTGATTGTTTTCTGTAAACAGCAACGCTTCTCCTTGCCCGTCTAAAGGAACGGAGTCCTTAATATGCGTTGACAGGCGTCAACAATAGGCAAAAACATTTAAGAACATTCTGACAGCCGACCTTAGCTCACAAAAAATAACAACAAATCTGGCAAGGCATTGCTCAGCGCTGCAAAACTGTCCAAACATAACCCAGTTGACCCCATTTGGGTTCCAGGAAATAGTGGCCTTACTGGGAACGGAATGGCTTATATACTCACTTATCATTCTGCGGACTGGCATTAGGCACAACTTATAGACTAAAACAGGAATTCTTTTAACAATGGAAGGAAATGAAGGCTGATAGGCAGGCTAATCATTTGGGTCAGAAGCTTTTCAGAAGATAAACGAGCTAACAACATTTAGCAGGAAACGCATCCAAACGGTCGCGGGACTGTTGACCGTACACTGCAAGGTAATGAAACACATGCCCAACATGAGTATAGTACAGGATACATGTTTAGAACACATACTTTGTCACTGCGATGGACAGCATATATGCAGACTTCGCTTCTCCTCTTAGGTATATCTGGAATCGCAAAATATTACGGGCAGATCCAAAGAATAAAGCTGAATATCTTTAAAAGATGAAGAACACAATAGGCTTCTCAGCCGTGATGACTGAACGACAGGATATTTACTCCAATTTTAGTTTAATGTAATCCTGACATGGCACTCAAAACAATATGGATCATATGAATTTTTTCTGCTGGATACTTTTCATAGGCGAAAATGCAGTGCGTTTCCATGACGAAACAAAAACTGTGTTTAGTTTCTTTGAAGTTGTTTGCAATGAAAAGCGAAAAAGCACGTACGCTCACTACACAAGGCACGGAAATAAAAAATGTATGCAAATTCCTGTGTTAATAAGACGTCTTGTAGCCAACACCCGCCGTTGCAAAGGCAGGCAATCTTTTGTGGCCGCAGCCAATAACACGGCACTTAAACAACTTGTATTCCGGCCAAATGAGGCAGTTAAACCTACGGAAGAGACCCACCTTCACTGGCACCGGCTATGGTACCCATTTGCACGCCGTTCCACTCCAAATCACGTGCCAAATAGCGCTCACTCTCGTCCGCCAATAGATCCGAGAATTTTATATTCAATTCGTGAGTACGCAAATATTGCGAAAAGCTTCCGAGGAAAGAGTCGTCTGCGGGCTCGCTGTCGCCACTGGCGTTGGCCGAATTGCCGCGGTCCTGCGCAGGCACAATTTCCAGGCCACGCATGATGACAAGCGGCTTGTCGCTCTTGCTGAGATTGTGCATGACGTTGCGTAAGGCGCGCGAGCCGCGGCAGTAAAGCGATTTCTCCAGCGAATTCGTAAGGCAGTCTGAAGCGCTGCCGGCTTCCAAGGACGCTTGCGCTACAATGACGGCACTAAACAAAACGAGGTACACCAAATGCGTGCGACACATTTTAGCTTGGCAGGATATATTTAAGTATCTAAACTGAGCGCTGTACCGAACCGATGCTCCGCGATTTTATGGCGATTGACAACTAAGTGCATTGTCAAGTACTTGCCGTGCATTTATACGTCGCACTGGCCCAGAATGCCATGGGCCACTTGAAACAAAAGCAGGAATTGGGACTGAGGCTGGGCCAAAGTTGCCTACAATTGCACGCAAATAAATAAAAACATAGCAACTTCCCTACAAACAAACGTAATTTTCCTCTTGAGTGAAAACGGTTTTCAATTTTCACGGTCAGTTGGCCATCGCCACACGGCGAATGGCTTCATCTTGCGGTAGAGAGAGCTATGAGACAGTAAAACAAACCCAACCAAAGCCATGTAAAAGTAGCCGGATGATTTTTTCCATTCCAATTGAAGAAATCCCACAGCGATTGCCTCCCAATTACGGCCCTCACATGCCATCATTTCATACACGCACTGCAATTCAGCAATCGTCTCAACGGAGCTGTCATTTGACGGCAGCAATTGTTGTAAAAAAATACAGATCCAAACAGAGGGGAAAGACATTCGCCCTTCTTGCTCCAGAGCACATTTTCTTGTGAGCAGGGTCGTCTTTAGCTGATAATAGCAAGTGGGCCCAATTAACTTCCTGTGTACTTTCATGATTTTCTCGCAGCATAACAAATTAAGAATTATTTAAGAAATTGACAGCAAAAATAAAAAATAATATAAATAACTTCTCCAATGCCTGATTTTTGGTTCTTAAAATTGCAAATTTGTGTAGGCTAATTCGGGGACATGGATTTCAGATCCGTTGTCAGTTCTTCCACACAAAATTTTTTCGTATCACAGTATACAAAATCTAACATAATCGGTTCTAAGAAAATTTCATTCACAGAGTTTTGTTCTTGACCAACTTTATTACCTAACCATATTTATACCCTACTAGTGGACCCGGCGAACTTCGTTCCGCCCAAAATTTATTTTTTGTTTGAAATAATTTCGATTATTGATTAAATGAAACACTTTTCGAATTCAATATATTTTATTTACACGTAATGTTGAAGGAATTACATTTAAGGTCTATTCAATGATGCCCTTCATTTAAGCACCTTGTGATATAGTCATATAATATATTATGGCCTACCTCTAATTTAACATTACTTATTTTACATAGCTTATTTAACTACTACTTATTTAACCTCTACTCATTTAATTTATAATATTTTATTTACACGTAATGTTGAAGGAATTACATTTAAGGTCTATTCAATGATGCCCTTCATTTAAGCACCTTGTGATATACAATATTTTTCGTTTTATTGTCAGGTGAGACAGGACAGGACAGGTTTCAGGCCACAAACACTCAAGGATTAGCCTTGCGATTTGTTGATCGTTATGGCGAATGCCAGACGAACCGGAAATTGAATTCGTTTGAACTCAACTGGCGTATCGTTTGGGATCATCGGAATTCTCGGAATGAGAACTTCGTCACCTATAAATTTTTCTTTGAGTTTGGTCGTGTGAATCACATTGTCTATCAGTTTTCTCACCACCAAGGGCGTTCCGTTACATAATCTTGGTTGGTTCAGATTTCGAAGCATGATGACTACCGAGCGAAGGTTGGCTGTGCGAAAGCAAGCCAGGCAGATCCAATGAGTTTAAAAATTCGGTTGGATAATTGGTTGCTTCGTCTTCGTTTGTTACACTGTCAATAGATTTGGCGGAATGCAGTGAACCAGCGATTTGATTTTGAACTGTGAAGTTTAATTGATCCACATCTTTGTTCCGCAAGAATTGCTCGTTCACTCAACCAATTGTGATTTTTGTGGTTACCAATCTTGTTCGGGAACAATTTGTTGATGAGCTCCTCCTTCGTTGAGACAAAATTGCAAATATTCGGCGGAAACGAAATCAATCTGTTTGATTCGTCGACAGGAACACGGCCATTACAGATAGCAAGCAATTGCTTGGAGAAATCTTCGGCAGATGGATCGTTTAGCAATGCAAATCGCATGTTTGTCCTCAGCTGAAGTTTCTTCACATAGCACCACAGAGTCGATAATTTGAGGCAAGCGTTTATTTCATCGGCCGCGGTCGATCATGGAATGACTGGTAGGGTTTGGCGAAAATCGCCAGACAGTAAAATCATTGCGCCTCCAAAATTTCGCGCTACCGTAATTAGTAGGTATTTCTCGAAGGACACTGCTGTTATTGCTAGGCATTTTAGTAACTTAACAATGACAAATGATATAACCTTTCACAATTTGCACTTGATTACACTAAACTCTTTGAAATCACTTTTCGCTGATAAATTTAAGAAAAAATCGTCTTAAGAGAATTATTTGAATCTAAATTTACTTAGTTACAAAGCTATTGGATATTTAAAATTTGCTTTGTATGAGAAACTTGGATGTATAGGCGATGCCACGCCCCCTTGTCCACTGCCCGTCTTATTTTCCCAGTAGAAGGGTATGGATGTGTAGTAAGTTCCTACCGAGTTTCATTGATGTGTGATGTGTAGTTGTAAAGTTATACACAAATGTAGAGTTGATAAAAAAAGTGCCACGCCCCTTATCCTACGCCCATAAAATTTTACCAGTGGGACGACGCATCCAAGAGGCGACTGCATACGGAATTTCAATTCTGCACGGCTTTTACTTCCAATGATATTCGATGTACACAATTTGGTTTGTATGGGCGGTGCCACGCCCCCTTGTCCAGTCGGGTCCAATTATAGATCAGAACCATCCCAGAACCCACTCAAGCACACTCACTAAATTTCATCAAAATCGGTTTAGCCGTTTTCGTGTTTTCGCCAGACTAACGCACGGCAATCCATTTTTATACCCTACACCTATGGTAATAGGGTATAATAACTTTGTGCCAAAATTGTTACGCATTAAAGGAGCCTTCCTAGGTATAGACATAAGTATATAGAAATGATCAGAAACACTTTCTCTTTTCCTTTCCGGTTGTCCGTCTGTCCGTCTGTCCGTCAAAAAAAAATGAAAGAAGGAGTTGTCCGATTTCGACCAAACTTAGTACACATTCACAGTGAACCTCGTGTTAGGTAAAGTGTTAAAATTATTCAAATCGGTCGAAGGATACGCCCCCAATGGACCTATAAGTCCCTCTACCTCGGGTTTTTTTCGATTAAATTGGTATAAATTGTCTAATTACTCATTGAAAAGAATAATACTTGGTATTCAAGTTAAGGGGGCGGTCATCTATGTCATACGAAAAAATTGGCGTGGTCCGCCCACTATATAGGCGGCAAAATTTTTCCGGTAAAATGGCTCCCAATTAACTAGTTACGAATATAAATGAATGAAATTCGGTTCCCAAGTCTTAGATGCCATAGAAGAAAATGGGCGTGGTCCGCCCACTATATAGGCGATAAACGAAAAATCCTCTTAATTTCCATAATATATACACCAGAGCGTCTAGATTTGGTTACTTCGTTCCTGGTAAGAATATCTTTTAATTCTCCAAAAATGGGCATGGTCCGCTTACCATGGGGGCAGTAAAATAAATATGCCGATAACGTCT
Source organism: Neria commutata (assembly GCA_963457695.1). NCBI lineage: Eukaryota > Metazoa > Arthropoda > Insecta > Diptera > Micropezidae > Neria > Neria commutata. The sequence continues at coordinate 31,621,792 of OY735245.1, forward strand.
GTTGTACACCTGTCAGAGCATCAGTATTTGGCATGTATAGTCCTATTAGGTATATCTTGTAGTCTGCCAAAAATGGGCGTGGTCCGCCCACTATGTGGGTTGTAAATCAAATGCACCCATAATTTCAGTGAATTATCACCCTACTTGGGAACATGGTGTAGGGTATTACTCTGTCGGTGAAACCCGACTGATACTTCCTTACTTGTTATATATAAGATTATTTGAACATCATTATTTTAAAAATTCATATCTCAGCCAATTCTAATTCTACACATTATTATCTCTTCTTATTTATTTTATCTTCAATGAATGGATGATTAAAAAATGTTTACATTTTAAATGGTTTGGTTAAACAGGAATGGCAACATCGCCTTCTAAGAAGTGGGTAGTTTGCAGAGAGAAGCAGTTTTCTGCCAATTTATTTAAAACAAGTAAGGAAGCATCAGTCGGGTTTCACCGACAGAGTAATACCCTACACCAAGTAACCGAGTGTGGTAATAATACACTGAAAGAAATGAAATTGTGGGTGTTTTAAATTTGCTGCCTATAGTGGGCGAATCACGCCCATTTTTGACAAACCACAAGATATTTCTAATAGGACTACATATGCCAAATATTGATGCCCTGACAGGTGTACAACAGAAATTATCGGTATATTAAATTTACCGCCCCCATGGTAGGCGGACCACGCCCATTTTTGGAGAATATAAAGAAATTCTCACCTGCAATGAAGTGACCAAATATGGATGCTCTGGTGTGTATATTACAGAAGTTATGAGGATTTTAAGCTTACCGCCTATATAGCGGGCGGACCACGCCCATTTTCTTATATGTCATGTAGGGCCTATATCTAAACTTGGGAACCAAATTTTATTCGTTTAAATGCGTAAGTAGTCAATTGAGAGCCATTTTACCAGAAAATTGTTGCCGCCTATACAGTGGGCGGACCACGCCCATTTTTTTTGTATTCTTCAGAGGGTCGACACCTCACCTTAAATACCAAGTATTATTCTTTTGAATGAGTAATTAGACAAATTATAGCAATTTAATCGAAAAAAACCCGAGGTAGTGGGACTTACTGGCCCATTGTGGGCGTGTCCTTTGACCGATTTAACTAATTTTAACACTTTACCTAACCCGAGGTTCACTGTGACTGTGTACCAAATTTGGTCCAAATCGGACAACTCCTTCTTTCTTTTTTTTCCGGACACGCAGACAGACGGACAGACAGACGGACAGACGGACAACCGGAAATCAAAAGAGAAAGTGTTTCTGATCATTTCTATATACTTATGTCTATACCTAGGAAGGCTCCTTTAATGCGTTACAATTTTGGCACAAAGATATTATACCCTATTACCATAGGTGTAGAGTATAAAAATTTTTTTGATTTACTTAGGGCCAGTTTCACAGTGGATATTTAAACTCTGATTGCAGTTTAAATAGGGAATTTCAGTTTCACAGTGGGAAGTTAAATACAATTTAAATGCCCGGTTGTGGACATTTAAGTACGGCACAGAGTTGCAATCGAAAACAAATAAACAGCTGATTTCGGATGTGCAGGCAAGCTGCGTCGACAATATTGCAATTTATAAGAGATCAAATTAAACATAAAACTGCATGGTATAGCACATATAAATGATCCCGTTGTATTATAAATAATATAAACTGTGGATTCTTTGCACAATATCCAATAATTCAGTTCTTTCGGCCGACGAAAAATTTTTAGCTCGCGCTGCCTCCATAATTGAACAATTGAACATATGTTTTTGGCAAGTTGTGTCAACCTTCAATTGTCAAATATTCGAAGTTGCCATTCATTATTCCGTTTTTAAATAAATGCACTGTGAAACTCAAGAAAAGTTAAACTAGATTTAAACTCAATTCGCAAATTAGATTTAAACATCCACTGAGAAACTGGCCCTTAGAAAACATGGCCGGGGTGAGGAGTTGAATGATTAAAAGAGAGGCGAACGTTTTTAAATAATCATTTCAGCACTTCCTAGCTTCAATTGGGGTCTTTTGGGGGTCGGAGCCATGCAGACGCCTAGACGTAGACGGCACAGATTAAGAAAATTTAGCCAAAGACTTAGAATTACTCAAGATTTACTCAAGTGTGGCGCATCCGTCTCCTATACTAGCGCACATAGATATATGTACATACATATTTGGGCACCTGCCTGCTTTCAAAATGACCCACTCATTTGCCATAGAACATCGTACCAGCAAAAACAAAAACAACAACAGCAATCCTCACCCAAACATGTTTCAGCTTAACGCACGCAAATTGACCGTTTTTTCTCACAATTACCGGAATTAAGTGTAATGGACGCCGCAGCAACCATTAGAAAACGGCAGCCAAATGAGTTATGGCCGTAGAATAGCGCCTTGAAAACGAGAGCAACTAACAAGTTTTATGTAGTACCAACGCCAAAACTACGCCGCGAAATTGTGCGGAGCCGCGTTTGGGTACGCTTCATGGCGCAAGTGGCGTATAAGCGTGTGCTCGCTTTTCCGTTTCTCCCCAGCTTGTTGTTGTTTTCGCCTTTTATTGCAATGTGTTTTTCTAATTTATGACCGACAAAACGCTTACAATTACGCTTATGAATAATGGCTTAGACGTGGTTACCGGAAAAAGACAACGCATGCAAAATCAATTTTAACAAACATCGAAGCATCAGCCGGGTTAGCCCGACAGAATAATACTCCTTTCCAAGTAACCGAAAGGGATAATCAGCCACTGAAAGAAACTAAATTGTGAGAATATTTAGTTTATGAAGTGGGCAGACCACGTCCATTCTAGTACTTCATAAACAATGGTTGGTTGGTTGGTTTGTGTGGCTAGTCCTGACTATCAATTAGCACTGAGTGCCATTTTGTTACTACGCCTCGATCAACCTACAGCCATTTGGCGGAATTCAAGAAGTTTAGAACATTCATGATATCCATACCTTGGACGTCCTTGATGTTCTCTAGGAAACCTTTTCCTAGTGTCCTGAGCCTCCCCCTTGCTAGGGCAGGGCATTTGCACAAAAAGTGATCTATCGTTTCCTCTTCATTCGGGTCTTTGCAACTGCGACAGTACCGATTGAAGGGAATGCCAAGTTTTGCAGCATGTTTGCCTACCTCCCAATGCTCTGTGCATACGGCAGTAAGCCTATTTACATCATTTTTGTTCATTCTGAGAAGGGTACGTGTTTTTCCGCTGTCATACGTGCCCCAGATATTTTTGGTGGTGGAATTTTAACTGTTCGCCAGTACATATTCTAATCTCATTTAGTACAATCTTTTCCTTGCACTTGCAGTTTTTATGAAATATTTTCCAAGGGAAAATACTAAAGTATTTATTGCACAAAAAATATTTGCTATAAGAATAAATAAGAACCATAATTTATGAAATTCATATGCAAAATTATTGATTGGAAACAGCAATTTTTTCCCATCAGACGATTTTACTTTTTTTAATGTTTTGAAAATACAATACAATAAAATCTTTTAGGAAAAATGATTCCATAGGAAAAATGATTCCATTTCTACTTTAATAAAATTTTCATCAGAAGCAATGATATTCAAAGCGTTCAACTTAAAGTACAACTTTTTAAGACTATTCTTTCCAAAATATCCCTTATTTTATTTCCGTTTCATAATTATTTGTATAATAATATAATTACCTAAACTAAAATGTGTTAAAAAATCGAAACTCGTTTTTAAATGGCCGTTGTTTCGGTTGAGGTCCAAGCGTCCCCGAAACGCTACTTCAAAACTTACTGGGAGGTAAATAACACAGACACACTTGTTTAGTTACCTAGCTTAAATTAAATTACAGTAATTCGTGTTTACAATAAAATTGAATTATTCCACATATACTTTCCTTGGAAAACTATGCAAAAAGTGAGAGATCGGAATCATCTCAATCGAAACTTAAAAAAAATATTATAACGAAAATAAGATAAAACCTAAATTGAAAGTCTGGAATTGAAAAAATGTGGTGCTTAATGAACTAGAAAACGGCGCTAGAATGATTGGAATATACCTTATTTAAAAGTTGTATGAGCAAAGATGTAAAAGGCGAGTGGTTTTACCTCACCTTCCTCGATTAGAGTAATAATAAAAGTAGTGGTGGAACAAACAAACTGAAAACAAATACTACAAGTTCCGGTGATTCAATTGCCGAAGCCGGACGGCAATTACTGTCAACTGGTTGCTCAGGCTGCGCGCCATCGGCTGCACGATAAGAGGCCTGGGACGCAAGCGCAGTCATATAAATAGTGCCCAATAATAATCCAGCGATTTATGCAACAGACAACTACAATAAAACCAAATGACAGTGAGAATGCGGAGTTTCGCAACACGACGTATGAAACGCTAAAATGATAATTTTATTATGGCCCTAAAAACTTAACACCAAAATTATGCAAATTTAATCGTAAGAGAAACACGCCACACAGACACGCCGACATATACATACATAAAAAGCGAACTCAGAAGAAAAGCGAAAGTTTTTGCTGCGGCGGAGAAAAAAAAAGAAAATACAGTCAAAATACAACAACGAATTATGCTCAAGTACAACAACATTAGCAAGTCCACATTCCGGCCCAGCTAAGAAGAGATCGTTTAATAGCAATTTGCATTAAGCGCTGGAGTTATACAAGCGTAAACAAAAACTGGGGCCGCGCACGACGGACGACGGCGGCCAACACAAACCTACAAACCTCGGACAGACCGCGACGAAGTGCCCAGCACTGGAAGAGTGATAAACAGCCTGCTGTTGGGCCGCTCTCGGCCGGCAAGATGAGTTTTGTGGCTGCGCACGCAACGTGACGCCGAACGCCGTGGGCAGCTTCAGGTTCGCATGGGATGAGCACTTGTAAATATCACAGGTAGAAAGTGAAATTTATCAAGAAAGCCATCCGCGACCCACGACGAGTGCATGGCTGCGCAGTAGATATCAGTATCTGTGCGATGTGCACCGTCATATTTCGTAATACATACGTTAGCGCACAGGTAACTACAACTTAGACCAACTGCCCCAGAGGAGGTGCCAATTGCATTGAATTAAGCAAACCCTTGGCAAGAAAGCGAAACACGATGATCGGTTCCATTTCAACTGTGTACAAAAAAAGTGCATTGAAACTTCTGAATAGTTTTGCAATGCACTGAATTGAAATGATTGCAACGTGTTTGCAGTTTCGGAATCAGCTGGTTCAAAATAAGAAAAACGAAAGCAACAAAAGCAACAAAAGCCTTTGTTAAAATTTAAATAAAAACCGATAGCCCATGTTTTGTAACGAAAACCTAACCTAAATCTTTAATTTCAAAAAATAAATTTAACACAACGAATAAACACGTTTCCAGTAATGCGTGATCAAATACCTAGTACCTAACCCTGATTTTATTAAAATCTTAGCTTGAGAAATAGGAATCATATGGGGACAGGTCAGTTTTTCTCAAATTTAAATCTAAATCTTTATAACCCGTTAATACAAAAGCTTCGAAAAATACTTTTTGGAATCTGTGGGTGGAGCCCATACCCACTCGATATGATATAAATTTGTCGTTTTTTTTGGTCAACCCAACTCTCGTTGAAAATTAAAAAAAGTTGTTCTAAAAATATCTCTTTACTTTTTATAGTGAAAATATGTTATCTTTTTGTGGACCTAACAGCATGTCAAATTTCTACGTTGAAAAAAGGTCTTTTTATATACATACACACCTCCAAAAATAAAAGTGACCTTATAAGTTTTTAAGTGTTTCCGTTTTTTTTCTTTAGGGGAACGGAACCCTAAAAATGGCAATTTTAAAATTTTCTTGCTGGGATCGTTGTGAGAGTTTTGTATAGGGTAAATTCGGACATAAAATGCAATTATAGTACAGGATAGAATCTTAAAGTGGAACAGTTTTTAATCCGATCAATTGCATCCGGCGTGGTTTTGGGTTTTTGGCTCCAGCCAATTACCAGGTTTGATGTGCGTCAATATATTAACAATATTAAAGACGCATGTATCTATATGAACTAAGACAGTTGTTTGCATAGATTACAAGCTCCTTCCGTAAAATGCCTACTTTCATTTTCAGATTTGTAGCCCTTCTCGTGACACCCAGCGGAGGCGACTGGCAGTGGGCGGCGTATATTTGACGTCAACACAGCTGAAAGTGAATCAGTGTGTTGAAAGCAAAAGCGAGTACCAAATTAATGCAACAACAACAGCAAAGAAGAAGAAGCGCGGCAAAGCACTTTAGACTTTAAAAGAATTTGACGAGACAAAAAAGCGTTTAATTAGGCATGAAGGCAGGCAATGGCAACCTTTTTACAGATGCAGCAATTAAAAAGGCGTTCCCACCCGTTGAGATAGAGCGGCAGATGGAGCGGAGGCTGAAAAGATGGAGGGGTATGTTGCGCGTGCGGCTCTGGCCGCAGTCAAGTGGCAGCAATATGAAGAGCAAGCATAAGAACAAACAAGCGGCTTTCGAGTGAATGAGTTGCGCCGCCAGGCCGAAACGCGAGCTCCCAGCCGCATGTGTGGACATTAAAAGATGCTCGTTGCTTGTTTGCATGAGGCAAATTATGGTAACGTCGCTGCCGGCGATAATGAAGCAACGTGCCCCACAACTTTCACTCTCATCGAATTAATTTCGATTTTAACTGTTCATTCCTGCTGCGGCGGCTTTTGCTCGGCTGCTGGTGCGTTGCCACCACTGCTCGTGCTATTGTTGTTGCGGTTGCTGCTGCTGTTGCCACTGCTGTTGTTGTTGCCATCATAAAGAAAAAAAAAATTTTTGGTATACAAAAATCAATACCCCACAAACACACGTGCATACATGTACATATGTATGTAGATGTATGATTTGCTGCTTTTGAGCAGTTTTTAATACAATATGTATATCAGCAACATATTGTTGTTGTTGTCGCTGTGTGTGCTTGCTTTTTTCAGCCGTAACTAAGCCAGCTGAAAGCCATGAAAAGAAAGTATCGCACAGCCTCCCCAAAGCGCTTGCATATGCAATTACAGCTACAGTTATGGTCACACACACAAAAGTCATGCTAGTATGACCAGCATTGTTAGCACCCCAGCAGGAAAGTCGTGACAATTCCCTGTCTTAATTTATGATATTAACGTATTGTTATTAGCACTTGAAGCGGTGAGCTCCCGGTCGAGCTATTCTATTCAGAAAAGACAATTCTTTTATTGGGCTACAACAAATATACATACCTATACGATACTATGAAATTATCGAGACACAACATTTAGATATTTACGGATAAATAGTAATACCTTGGCATACAAAATTTCAAAATATATTGTAAAAAATATATGTAGTTTTGGCATATTAACAAGTTCGAGATAAGAATCGGTTCTATTAACCGCAATATAACTGCAGGTTTTAAGCCATGCCCGACATGTTGGCGAGTATTGTCATTATAAATGTTTGTTTCAAAAAAGACGAATTTCGTAACATAAATTAGCAATAAAACATATTTTAATTGATGAAAACATATAATTTATTCGAAAAGTGGACAGGATGGTAAACATACGCTCAGTTAATGTTCATCGATTTAAAAAGGAGGAAGCTAAATTTTATTTCTTTATGAATTGAAATAGTGGAAGATTCAAATTTCAAGTCTTTTCTTTAAATGTTTCAAGATACTAACATTAAAATTTGATAGTAAATAAATTAAGACACGCTGAAGATGATGGCATTAACCCTCAAATGCCTTATTTTTCTATTGAGCTCATAAAATCATTTTAAACTAATTTTTGGTCAAAATGAACGAATTTAAAGTCGGTTTTTTAATTAGACCCTTACTTTACCCGGTACAGGTGAAAATACCCACCCCGCCTTTTGGCAGGATTGGGCATTCCCGCTTAAATTTTTTGTAATGAATTATTTCTTGTTTTGGATATTGATTCATACTTTCTTCTTTATTTTTGATTGTGATACTCTAAGAAACAACTTTTTGTACTTAAATGACATAAATGAATGTTACATTTTGAACAAAATGCCGAGTTTCAGATTTGCATCCGCTCATTTTGCATGTTTTTTTGCCATATCGGTCCACCAAAGACCAATCTGATCGTGGCGAACATCATAAGTTGGAAAATAAGATGTCTTCGGCAGTGATGAGTGGTCTCACTTTGAATAATCGATCATAACCAGGCTGATCTTTGTGATCTTCATCGTCATCTTCAGAATCACTTTGCTATATCTTCGTTATCAGTTGGAATTTTTTTCATCATTGCTAAAATCTCTTCCTCAGACAGATTTTTAATTTTTCGACGCGATATTTCTATGAAAAACGAAAAAACGGCGAAAAAATACAAAAACTTAAAAGCACACAATGATCAAAAATTTTGAGCGGAATGCCCAGTCCCGCCTTTAGGCGGTTTCATTTTCGGAGCGATTTTAATATATTTAATTCATTAAATGCCAGTATATTCTTACATCACTTAATAAATATTTAAATTTCCTACTCACCAGTATTTTATTTAACTCTGTACGATGAAACTACTATTTATTTACGTCCGAGCACTGCCAAATTTGACTTTGAAATTAATTTTCTGCGAATCGAAATAAGCTATACCCATGCGCTACAAACAAACACATGCTAGCATATATTACTTAAGTTTTGGGAATCCCCTTATACTGAATTTTTTATTTATGTTGTTTTTAGGGAACTTTTCGTTAAGCCCGCCTAAAGGCAGGCCTGTGAATTACAGGGTTAATAACTCAATTTCGTCCTGACTTACATATGTAGGTGGGTATGGTTTGTGACCACAGCATTGTCAAAATCAGTTGCTTGTATTTTCGCATAATACGGAAAATCACAATTTTCGATGATTTCACATTAATGTTGCTTTATGAATTCAATTTAAGAAAAACCGCGTAAATCGGAGAATAAATGTATTTTACAATGAAAAATGTTTTTTGTAAATCCTTAAAAGTTGAAATAGATCTACGGTCCTAGCGAGAAATCATGGAGGCATACGAACATGTCAAAACGTGTACCATGTTCGTTCAAAAATATTTGCTTTGTTTTCCTATTTCTCATGGAGGACTTATTCCTCTCTGTTATCAATGCGTTCGCTGTTGAATTTCTAAAAAGCGCACATGAAGATTTTGAACTAAATTCATCGAAAAAGGTCTATGGGGGCGCAGCGGATGGATATTTTATAAGCTTTTGTTGCTGACAATCGCGTCCGCACTTTTCCTGCTGGGATGCGGCTCATTGCTTGTTCGTCTGTGTATGCTGTGGCATTGGCAGCTGCACTGCATCCGATCTTCTGCTTCTCCTGCTTCTGCCTTTTTCTGCTCTTTTTAAAAGCTCGTTCATGCCTTTACAATTTGTACCACAACTATTTTCTTTTCGGTCATGTGCGAGCGTTTCTATTTGCTGGCCATTGCCGCTGGTCGTTCACACGTTACGTGTATTCCGTTTGATTTATTTAGAGTCTTAGCAAATTACTTCAAATTTTTTATATATGTATGTATGTTTTACATTACACTTTATGCGCATCTGTTGTTGTTGTTGTGGTTGTTGTTGCTAAGCTGCGGTTTTTTCCCATTTAGCGAGCTTATTGCTTTGCAATTAGCTTTTTGTGCTGCTGCGCTGCTGTGCGGTGCGGAGGAGCAGGTGTAGCTCGCCGCCTCATTTAAGCGCATTTTTATTTGCTCTTTAATAACTTTCTTTTCGCCGTTCGACGTTTCAATATTTTGACGTGTCGCCGTCAAAATGTTGCGGCTGCTCTCGCTTACGCGCCGCACAACGATTCTTTTTCTTTGTAACAAAAATGAAAGTTTTCAAAAATACAAATTCAAAAAAATCAAATAAATGCATTCAAATTTTGCAAATTACTCCTACACAAATTGTGTAAAAAGGCCATTGTCATTTCTGTGTTGGGATTTTTGTTTGTTCATTTTGGCTTTTTATCTTTTGTGGCATTTACTTGTGGGCAGCTATAACTATATTTGATCATAAGTGGCTTTGAATTGCGAGTTCGAAGAATTTAGCGAAAACACAAGCAACATTTTTTTTGCAGTTAACAATAAAACCCACAGAGACGAGTTTTCCAAAACAGCAAAAATATTTATTAAAATGTGCTTACGGGATATACATATATAAATAAGCTCCAATATATTCCAGTCCTCAAATAAGCCTGGAATTTCCAGCGGAAATGTCTTCTCTCTTCAAGCATTTACTACATTTTGAAAAGGTAAGGAGTTGCAGCTACATACCTGCAAACTTCCAAGAGATAGATTTTAAAACTAAAATTGAAGATAGTTATCATTTCCAGAAATTTGTGTTGTACTCAGTGTTGAAAAATGAAGAGTTATACGAACAAGCTATCGCAAGAGCTAGAGAACCGACTTACCAATTGGCTTGAAAAATTCCATTACATAAGTACAGAACTAAATTATCTAGGAAGCAACACATCAGTAAAAGTTAACTTTATGTTTCATTCATATTTTCTATTAAATTATTATTTACACTTCCATAACGATTCGTTCTGGATTAACCTTTCTGAATTACCATAAATTAAATTTCCGATTACAAACAAAAATTTACTTCAGGAGTGGTGGCCAAGAGGACCTCCTAAAATCCGGGAGCCCTTGTTAAACGTCTTTTTAAGTTTTTATTGAAAAAAAATTATTCCCCCTACTGAATATATACGTTTAATGGCGAAAAACAGTTTCGAATTTGAACCCGCTGAGTGGCGTATGAGTACTCGATCGAATATCAATTAAATTAAAGTATATATTAGAATATAGAAGTATATAAACGCCAGTTTCCAGGTTGGATAAACAAAATTATTTTATTTTATTTGATCGACACAGGTCAAAGCGGAATAGTTCGGATTAGCTAAGTCTTGGGCGCAAACCAATACCGAATATTCGATATTTCTCATTAATGAACTTTACAAGTTGACGCCCAAGATTTGTATATCTGTCAGAAAACCTTTTTTGCGCTTATTTCGAAGAAGCTATAGAACACCCTGATCCTGCTATAGCCGCAGGTTATAGGATTGAAGTTTTCTTTCAGATAAGCAGAACAGACGGAATCTTGTCAGCGGCCGACAAACTTTTCCTTAAAGATAATTCCACTCTTAATTTTCTCTTCAAAAATTCTGAATTAAGGATTATATGAAAATAAATATGTTATAAAAGTTGCAAGATGCGTGTGTTTAGTTCGGAAAAAATCCCAAAAAGCAAAATAAAAAACTTGTATTTATTTGCTTGCAAAATAAATTCCCCACCTCGTTGTAAGGTCATTTTTTAGGGTTCCGTTCCCCTAAAGGCCCTAAAGGGAAAAAAAACGAAAAGTTATAAGGTCACTTTTGTTTTCGGAGTGTGTATATAAAACGACATTATTTTCATTGTAGAAACATGAAATTTGGCACGACGTTGGGTGTTCATAACCTTAATATATTTTCCTTATAAAAGTTAAGTAATATTTTTAGAAATATTTTTTTTTAATTTTTAAAGGTTTCCGGGTCGGACAAAAAAATAAAATATTTTTATAACGTATCGTGTGGAATATCGTTAGAGTAGACTAAGTCCATAGATTATAAAATATATTTTTTTTTTTATTTTATGTTAACGGGTTAGAAAAATATAATTAAAAATGTGAAAAAAGACAGACCTGTCCCCACATGATCCAGTATGCAAAGCACATTTCTCAACCTAAAATTTTGATAAAAATCGGAGTTACTAGGTATTTTATCACGCATTACCGTAAGGGTGCAGCCTTTTTCAATATTTTTAATTTTTTTAAAATTAAGACGACCCCCTCAGAAAAAATTTTGGTTGTTTATGTCGAGTGGGTTATCATTAGAAAAGGCTACGTCCATGGATTTCAAACATATTTTCTTTATAATTTTCGGTGAAGTGGTTTCGAAAATATAGCACAAAATGACGAAAAAATGCCCATACCTGCCTTTCTAGTAGATCTTTAGTCATAGATTACTGGAAACTGCAACCTTTTTCGACAAATTTGTATTTCCATTTTTCTCATATTTAAGATCACTAGCAAAAAATTTCATTAGCAAACAATTTTTGTTGTTTATATCTTGTGAGGTAATCCACGTCCGTGGATTCCAAAAATGACTCGCACTTGACTGCTTTTTTCCAGTGGTGCGTGCGTGCGTTTGCGTTCGCTCAAAATTTTTGACAGCTAAGTTGAACTAGTGCAAACATATGAAGAGAGTGCCAATGAGCGGTGCGCTATACGCAAAACGCAGAAATTTGACCAACTTTCAACTTTTGCCGCACAATTTTGCGTTGACAGCTGATAAACAGCTCACATACACACTGTGGTTGCCATCAGCGTGAAATAAAAGTGTGGTAGCTGAATATATTTTTATATTGTACTTATTTCAATCAATATTAGGTTTAAATGATATATACACAATATTAAAAGTTAATATAGTTATAAACTTGGGACGAAATATGTTCTGTAAATTATTGAAGAATGTTTGCTGGTCAAGTTGTAAATTGCCTAAATGTGGTGACTCTCTTTGGAACTCACGCATTCTGTACATTGGAACAGCTCAAGTGCGTTTCAAGTTTTTGCGTTTACGCAATTACGCAATGGTACGCACGCACGCACGCACGCACGCACGCACGCTGCATTGGAATCGGGCCATAAGCAATCTGATGTATTGAGTTGAATAAAAATTATTGTTATGCCTAAAAGTAGGCACCTGTTTATGCTGGTAGTGTCAAGTTGGAGCTGGAGCTAGAGCTTATAAGCTGGAGCGCTTTGAAAAGTTCTTGTGCAAGTTTTTAACACTTTCTCACAAGCACACGAGAAGGAAAACCGTAATTTCAGCGAAAAAAGTACAAAACACGAACCAAGATGCCATTGTATAAGCTCTCGCATACTGACACTCGCCGAATCGACTTTGCAATTTTATTTAATTTGTCCTTGTCTAATGGCTCCATCAGCAGCTCGCATTGGTATATTTTTGAATTTATCGAACTATCGATAGCATTTAACTAGAAAGTTGATTTCAATTGGAACTCTTCTCATCGATTACACGCCGTTCCCATCTATGCGGTAGTTCCTGTCAAAAAAACACAAACACTTTAAAATGGAGAGAGAAACATCCGTACTTCGCACACAACCGCTGAAGATGAAGAAGGATCTTCAAAAAAGAAGCAAAAGCCAAGAACGTGCCTTTATGTTAAACTATCGTTTCTGGCTTCTCTCATAAAGAAGATGATTAAAATTTGATTGTAAAAAAAGCCAAAAATATTTATCGGTTTTTCTCTTCATTCTTTGGAATGAAAGAATAACAGCCAATTTTAAATTGATGTAGTATAGAAGCGCCAGTAGGGTTTTACATACAGAGTGAAAACTACATTCTAATCAACTACCTTGCGGACAATCTGTTTCTCAAGAGTATTATATACGGTATCCGTAGAGGTCGCTTTATGGGTGATCAATACCCCGCTCCACATAACCTATAATCCTTTCAAACGAAATAAATGCTTCGCGTCTCTATGAGGATCCCCTGAGCGATCGGTTATTGTTAGTATTATTATGTTAATACTAGCATGCTACCCGATTTGTTCGCAATGAACATAACATGTTAGAGTTTAAATACATATATATGTACAATGTACATATACAATTGCAACAGTTGAACAAGCTTCAATAAGAAAGTTTTGTAAGTGGGGATAAGCGTGTTTGTAAGTGAGAGCGCAGTTGTTCATTCCTGCCTCGCCGTGAGGTGCTAATTGAAAGCTGTTTCGAAGATAACAGATAAACGTTGCGTCGATAGTGATTTGTGTTGTTGTTACGTGCAAGAAAATAGACTATAGTCTGTTTCGAGCGGAAAGTGAAAAACAGAGAATAGAAATCAAACATGAAAATTGAGTGCAATGCCAATAATAAGATTAATTAAATGGTATTAAGTTTAGAAAAACATCGATGCAATGATACGCTCAGTCTAACAGCAAAGTAACAACAACAATTGCTTCGGCAGCAAGATTAACACCATTTCGACTCATATAGATAGGGAAAAGCATAACAACAACTAAAATTACAACAGCAATACCTTCACGCTTATACCCACATAAACAGGTGGGGGATTGAAATATTATGGAAATTGTGCCAGAGAAAATAAAAGGAAATCGAGCAAATAGCTGCAACAATTATAGCAATTGCATACAATAAAGATTAATAATTTTCTGCCGAACTAATTGCATCCATAATTGATTCCATCTTAATGTTGGAGGTAGCGCGAAAGGTCTTTATTACAGCCATTGCAGTTGTAGAGCGGGAGCGGAGTGGGTGGTGGGTAGACGTTCACAGGGTGCAGGGGGGGAACAGAAAATTTCAATTAATCAAAGTGATTATCTAAAATATGTTTTCTGGTTTCTAATTATATAGACTTAAAGGCAAAGTTCATAAAATCGTTTTGCAATAAAAAAATCTGCAATTTTTCAGTAACAAACTGGAAAGCGTCTCTTTATTCACTTGAATATTTTGTTTTATTTACTTGTACTTTTGAACAAGATTTTTTCACTTTTTAACAGTAAAACGATGAAAAATAAGATACTTACCTACGAAGCTGAAAAATTTTTATGCCAAACAAATACAAATACCTCTACATACCCATCGATCTCTGAAAGTAGATTTTCAAATGTATATTTTGGTTTTATTGTATATTTGGTTTTTTCGCTATTTCAAAATGTTGTCTTTACTTGTATGTTTACATATACAATAATTAGACGCTGTCTTTTATGGTATAAAAGTTTATAAAGTTCCATTTCAGCGCACCAGTCGTACTACTTCATGGCATAAAATTTAAGGCTCTGCCATTCAAGGATACCATAAATTCTGCTCGAAATGTAGGTATGCGTATTTTGATGTTTGCCAAGCACAATCAGCACAAACTCGTAAATAAGTAAAATTATATTAAATTTTAATATCGTAAGTTAAAAGTTCCACGGCATATATTGCTGCCTTGTAATGTCCTGGAATTATTGTGGCAGCGTTAGAAATTTTCATGGGCATGCCAAATAGGAACAACTCAAAATAAGATTCATGAGCAACAAATTTAAAAGTGGCCTGTAGGAAACAGGCTCGCACATAAATGGAAAACTACCTTCCGGAAGAAGATAAGGACGAAGACAACAAGGATGCATACTCTGCGAGACTCGAGGACGTATACACTGCAGTCGGGCAGCTTAGCCTCCACTACACCACCTGCACACCATGCCGCGGTGCGAAACATGGCCGTAAGTAGCACCACTTTCCAACTGACTCAATCCGGGTTGGCTATGACTACCGCTTCCAAAAGAACCACGAACAATACTGGCAACACGGTTGAAGAGAAGCTCTACATTAAACCGTAACTCAACATTACGTACATAAGCATAGTTTTTCACACTACGTTTTTTGCCAGTTGTCTACTCCGACAGGGTATTTGCAACAACACTCATAAATACATTTCAATACATAAAATGCTTCTTAAATGCAATTTTTTCCGTCTGGCACAATGAAAAGAGAATTGTACAAAGCAATGGGAAATATTTAATCCTGCCGAAATATTTATAATGTATTTGTATAACTGATATAGCTGCTGTGAGCGGCAGTTTGGGAGGGGATTCGTGCTTCACAGGAATTCGTGAAAATATTTTTCTTCCTTAAAACGACAATTTTTAGTATTTTTTTTATTGGTAGTAAGATACTGGTGACTCCGAAAAAATTTTTTTTCTTCTTTTTAGTACATTAAATAAATTAAAGCTTATTTTTAAAAA
This sequence comes from Neria commutata, assembly GCA_963457695.1. NCBI lineage: Eukaryota > Metazoa > Arthropoda > Insecta > Diptera > Micropezidae > Neria > Neria commutata. Next base: position 31,637,557 of record OY735245.1, read on the forward strand.
GCTTTTTTTTATATAATATTATTTTCTACTTTTTAGTCTTCCATAAATTCAATTTTAGAGCTCTGAAATTTTTCGCAAAATGAATTTAAAACTTGCAGAGCAGTACACAATATTTAGGGTATTCACAGTGTTTCCTATCGTCATATGTCATATCCTCAATTTAACAAATAATACGGCTGTGATCGACCCTAATATTCGTGGCATATTTGTGGCGCGATGAGTTGTTGTTGTTTTGCTTGCAAGGTGCGGCGAGTAAGTTCCTATCGTTTTTCATTGATGTGTGGTGTACCTGGTGTACCTATAATTATAAACTGAAGCCCAAGTGTGTAGTTGCTTGAAAAGTGCCACGCCCCCTGTCCTACGACAATAAAATTTTACCAGTGGGACGAAGCATCCAAGAGGGGCCTGTATACAGAATTTCAATGCTGCACGACCTTTAGTTCCAAAGCTATTCTATATAAACCATTTTGTTTGTATGGGCGGTGCCACGCCCACTTGTCCACCGCCCGTCTTATTTTCCCAGTAGAAGGATATGGATGTGTAGTAAGTTCCTACCGAGTTTCATTGATGTGTGATGTGTAGTTCTAAAGTTATACACAAACCTGGAGTTGATAAAAAAGTGCCACCCCTTATCCTACGCCCATAAAATTTATTGATTCATGTATTGTGCTCGTGTTTAGGCATGTATGCAAAGTTTCAGATCTCTAAGTAGCCGGGAAGTGGGTGAAAAATTGATAACTAGATTTGACGACATACATACATACAAACATACATACCTGATGTGAACCTAATATAAAGCTTATAAAGCTTATAAGCATAAGCATAAGACATAATTATTGATAGATGGAAATGCATCAAAAAGGAAACATGGATTCTGTTTTAATGTAAGAACTCAAGTTAGAGAGGACACAGGATTTCAAGATGTTAAAATGAAAGGCATACCTACGAATTATAAACGATTCCAGAAAATCCTTCCTCTTTTTATATGACAGCGGAGAACACTTTCATTTCGAATGCTGCATTATAATTGTGAAATATGCAGAAAGTAGACAGCTTTAAATACTATCTATGTATCTTTGGCTGGAAAAGTGCAAATAATTGCCAGTGCTGCGCTTTGTATCATAGTTAATGCTTTCTCTGTATGACCGAGTAATTCAGTTTCCTTATTACTTATTTATATGCATTAGTGTCACGCCGGCAGGACATTAACACTCATTCAAACAGACATCCACACATGTACATGACAGAAGGCACTCACACACTCGCGCGCAATTCACGGGGCGGTCTTTGTCCGAGGTGGCTCAGTAAGTCACCAACGCCAAGGATCATTAAACTCGCAATAAATAAGCGCGCACACAAACTTATGTGAACACACACACACACGTACACATATACAGTGACATATTGCAGCGTTGAAAAAAGCATTGGAGTGCAACTGGCTGCAAGCGACGTGCTCATTGCCGTCAGCTGTTGCACTTTCCTCGAAGCGCGCGGTGGGTTAGTGGCGGACGGGATGGATGCACTCACAAGCAGTCGCAATGGAGCCAGTTGCTCGCAAAACAACGACATCGCGTTGCAGCACATTCTCTTTCGCCGGTGTCAAACTTCAATTGCCCGAGACAAGATCCCTACGTGCCGGGTCGGCCAGCGGCGCTATGAATTTCCATTTCATGCAGTATTCTGTGTCTGCGGTTGAAGTGGCAGCAAAGACAACAACAATCCAAAAGAGAATCTCACATATGAATATGCAGTCATGTTCGCAATTTTGCATACTACCAGGCTAGCCAATCCCGGGATCCCAAACATATTTAAAATACTGCAAAAACCGGCATTGCTGCGGAAAAGTGCTGGGATTTCAGACTTAATTGTCTGATGTATGGCGCTTTGTTAGGGTCACAACCCAATTAAAATGGTTTTTACTTCAGTTACTTAGTTAAGTAAACATGAAAAGGAGGGTTCTACAAAGTGGAGATATATTATGACCGCTGTTGGATGGCGTACAGGGTTGTGCTTTAAGAAAAACGCTTAACCTTTAGCCGCCATTTTAATGACAATTTTGAAACACACCACCTTAGGTTTGAACTCGTCCAATGATATAGGACCGAGGCCTCGATCGAATAACAAGAATGCTTTAATCCAATCGAATTGGAAACGATGAAGGGATTCTGCACTCAAATTCAAATCCCTTGAAAATTATGCTATTCTTAACAGCTACATAACAGTATGACAACTTTTAAAACAAAAATTTGTAGAACAAGTAAGGAAGCATCAGTCGGGTTTCACCGACAGAGTAATACCCTACGCCAAGTAACCGAATAGGGCGATAATCCACTGAAAGAAATGAAATTGTGGGTGCATGTAATTTACAACCTACATAGTGGGCGGACCACGCCCATTTTTGGATAATAAAAAGAAATTCCTACCAGGAATGAAGTAACCAAATCTGGATGCTCTGGTGTATATATTATGGGAGTTAGGAAGATTTTCCGTTTATCGCCTATATTGTGGGCGGATCACGCCCATTTTCTTGTATGGCATATAAGACCTATATATCAACTTGTGAACTAAATTTCATTCATTTAAATTCGTAAATAATCATATGGGAGCCATTTTACCGGCAAAAATATTCCGCCTATATAGTGGGCGGATCACGCCCATTTTTTTGTATCACATAGATGACCGACCCCTTAACTTGAATACCAAGTATTATTCTTTTCAATAAGTAATTAGACAAATTACAGCAATTTTATCGCAAAAAACCCGAGGTAGTGGGACTTACAGGCCCATTGTGGGCGTGTCCTTCGACCGATTTGGCTAATCTTAGAACTTAAACTAAGTTAAGGTTCACTCTAACTGTGTACAAAATTTGGTCTAAATCGGACAACTCCTTCTTTCTCTCCTGTGTAAACGGACGGCCAGACAGACAGACAGACAGACAGACAGACAGACAGACAGACAGACAGACAGACAGACAGACAGACAGACGGACAGACGGACAACCGGAAATGAAAAGAGAAAGTGTTTCTGATCATTTCTATATACTTATGTCTATACCTAGGACGGCTCCTTTAATGCGTTACAATTTTGGCACAAAGTTATTATACCCTATTACCATAGGTGTAGGGTATAAAAATCCGAGGTAGTGGAACTTACAGGCCCATTATGGGAGTGTCCTTCGACCGATTTGGCTAATCTTAGAACTTATACTAAGTTAAGGTTCACTCTCACTGTGTACCAAATTTGGTTCAAATAGGGCGACTCCTTCTTTCTCTCCTGTGTAAACAGACAGCCAGACAGACAGACGGACAGACGGACAACCGGAAATCAACACAGAAAGTGATTCTGATCATTTCTATATACTTATATCTATACCTAGGACGGCTCCTTTAATGCGTTACAATTTTCGCACAAAGTTATTATACCCTATTACCGTAGGTGTAGGGTATACAAATGCTCTCGTTAGTAAAGAACTGTGTTCGTCCTCGATAGCTGCGTAAGATAGAAGACAAAAGGAGCATAAAGGACATCAATGTCCAACCAATTGTTCTACAAGCACTTCCACTTGTTGGGTTCTTAACTGAAATTAGCCAACTTTGTTTCTTACTTATGCTTAAATTATACAACAACTTCAGCACGATAATATTTATATTATTGACAAGATAACCGCGTGTGGAATTTGATTTTATTTAAAGAAATATTTAGAATGAACAAAGTAATATGTAAATTAAATTTAAGCTGCCATAACTCTGGCAAGACGTCTGACTTCTTCAAATGCTGAACAACCACTGCTCGTCTCTCATTTAGCAACTTCAAGCGTTGCCAGGGTTGAGTACTCAGAATCAGCAGCATCGCCAGTGTTGCTTCTTGACATTATGTAGGGCTTAGAATTTTTATTGTGGACGCTTAATTATTAACAGATTCTTTTCAAATTCTACAAGGGGTACTGGAATTCGTGTCGCCCTCTGTTTCGAGTAAATGTAGCAGGAAAAGGAGACTTGAATAATTTTTATGCCTAGAATTAAATAAAAGAAATATATATGAAAGTTGTAAAAAGCTAATATTTAATCTAATATTCTTTTAAATCTTGCCAGGGGCTATATGAAAGTAAATTGGACTGTGATGGACATCCCTTGAGTTCATGTATATAAACGTAGCAGATGTTGGTTGCATTTTTTGCTCAGCATACTTTTTCTTTCAAGAGCAGCCATGCACCATAAATGTTGGGCTCCATTCCACTTGAACAATTTCATGTTATTAATTGAGCAAGATGCCAATGCCTCGGCGACGGTGCAGACCGTATGAAGCGAATTTGAGAGCTCGAGTTTATGGAACGTCCCATTGCTGGTAAGCCAGCAAAGTGCATTAATTGTTTGCTTGCATGCGTGTGTGTGACTAGCTGTGCGTGCCTGGCTCAGCGTGTGAAGAGTGTGTGTGCTGCCTTTGAAGAACTCTTCGACGAAAGGCCGATTGAAATTTCTTACCAGGTAATTAAAAAAATTGTTCTCACGGCGTCTTCCCAAATCATAAGCGATGACTCCTTTCGTTACAAGCATCGTTGAAGCACGAACGAATCATTCATTTGTTCATTTCTGTTTTTTTTATTTTCAGAATTTTTTCAATGATTATAGGTGGTCCAATTGTGGAGCAAAAATTTTAAAACATTTTTGGTTTTATTGTGAAAAATTCAGCCGATTCAACGCAGAAGCTCGCCATTGGCGAAACTTTTGACAGATTCCAAATGCCAAATGCCTTAATTTAGGATTACTGGGCTTCAGGCCGAAAATTAGAAAGTGGTAGCAATAAAAGGGAAATTAATATGGGGACGTCCTAAAAAGGGAGTATTTAGTCCAACAAAGCCGATATTTAAACAAGAAGAGAACAAAAAGCAGCAACAACCTATACTTCCTTTGAATTTCTTCAGGATTCCTCGATTTTTTTTGTCGGAATATGAAAAACCTACCAGCACACAGACAAATATGTGTCCATTGTACTGATATGCGAATTCCTTTTACTGAAATCTTCCTGAACTTTTAATAAAGCGGAGGATTTTCTGACTCCAACAGCTGCAATCGCGACCTGGAAAAGGCGGGACACTCGCATAAGAAGTGGGTTGCGGTATCCTCGTCCTCCAGACAGCTCTCACAGACGCTGTCGTCGGCCAGACCCATCGCACTCAGGTGTTTTGCACAGGAGGTATGACCGGTCAGGACGCCCACAAGAAGTCTACAGTCCTTACGGTTTAGAGACCTAAGAAAAGAAGACTTTCTTTTGTCGACGGTTGGAAGCAGGAGCTTCGTCTGTCAGCATCCAGCTAGCCCGGCCCATCTTTGACCGTGTTGAGAACCAACCCAGTCTTTTATGGACGCTTTGACCATGGAAGAAGGCAGGCCTTGCAGGTTCAGGACCCAGAAAGTGGTATTCAGAACCTGATCTTGCTAGTTCAACGGACACTTCATTTCCGGACAAGCCAAGGTGCCCCGGTACCCAAAGGAGGGCAAGTGAGTTGTGAAAGCCTACGCTGTTAAGCTAGGCTTTACATTCTTTGACTGTCTTGGAGGTGGTGATTGGGTTGAGCAAGGCCATAAGTGCAGCCTGACTGTCACTACAGACGCAAATACTCTTGCCAGACCATCCACTCTCCCGGACGAAGTCCATGGCCTTTAGGATTGCCAAGACTTCCGCCTGAAAGACGGATGCATACCTTCCTAATGGACAGTGAAGTTTTGTGTCGTTTTCCTCAAAATACACACCAGCTCCTGAACCTTCGTCAGTTCTGAACCGAAAGTCAGCTGTCGCGTTCAGGAAAGGAAACTTCGTATCTGCGCCGGAGTTCGAGGTGCGGAGCTAATACATCAGGCAGCATGGTCATTCCATCCAAGAATGGTAGAGAGGTCTGCGTAGAGTTATGCACCCCCCGATTCGATTCAAACCAGACCCCTGCTTTTTTCAGTCTGAAGCAAGCCTTGGCGGATTGACCTCGGATAAAAATGTCCAGGGGTGGAATGTTGAGTATCACATCTAGAGCAGGGCCTGGGGTGGTCGGGAACGCTCCCGTACAACCAAGGCACACTGTTCGTTGTAGTCGCCCCAGCGAGACAATAATGCATTGACGAGAGAGCCTGCTGAACCAAACTAGGGACGCATACGAGATTATTGGTCGAATCATCGCCGTATAGAGCCAAAGAACTCTTTTGGGCGAAAGACCCCACGTTTTACCAAACACACCCCTACAATGCCAGAAGGCAGAAATAGCTTTAGAAGTTTTGGATTCAACATGGCTACTCCAGAGTAGTTTGCTATCGAGGATGACTCCAAGATACTTTATTTCCCTAGAGAGTTGGATAGTTACTCCCCCTAGAACAGGCAGGACAAAGCCTCCATTACTGAGAAATTAAAAAAGTCGTCGAAAAGGGTACCTACTGCAGAAACGGATGCATGATTTTTCTATGACATCGCCATGTTGAAATTCGTCGATGCAGTTAATTGGTCGATATGCACGTTATCACTAACGCGTCTCGCTTAGCTTTGTGCACCTTTTCCAGCTGGGTCGTTGAAGCGAGTGGCTTGAGATGAGTCGTAAGTGTTGGTGCACATGCAAACTTGCTTGGCTTTGAAAAACGAGAGCTAATTTAATATTTTTCACTTTTCTTTTTTTGCGTTATCTATATCTGCTGATTTACGGTTGCTTAATATTGATTTCGCAGATAAGCCGCGTTGGTGGTAAAGGCAAAGTGCTGGTTCACCCACACACAAAATGTCCGTCTGTACAGGAATCATTTTATGTTTGGGTGTAATGACGAGTTCTCTCAAAAATTTTACCAAATATTAATTAGAAATCTGATTTTGAACCAGTGACCTCTCGAATCGGAAACCGAGCACTTATCAACTAAGCCACTGCGTATTTAGTGTGTAATTTTAAAATTCTAGAGGGTAGGCGCATCATATTTCGTAAAAAACTGTTTCCTCCGTTTAAGGAAGATCCGAATGTATATATGCATCTGAAAAACTGCGGCAGAGCAATGTTGACAAATTCCCGTCCCATAAAAGTTTTAAAAAGGAAGTTTCTCAATAATTTCAACAGGATAAAACTAAGGGACTTAGAACCGGTTTCCACGAAAACAAATTCTCCAATCCCGCAACGACATTTTAAAACCCCGCAAACCTGGAACCTAGATACCTTCTGGTTCGAAGTGATGCAGCGCATACCAAGAGCGAAAAGCTAGTAGTTCCAATTAGTAAGAGCTCATATTTCTCCGAATCAAGGTGGAGTAAGTATACACCTCAACTTCATACCAGCTCAGCTCAAAACATCCGTTCAATCATTTAAAGTTGTGTTTTGTATTAAAAACAAGAATGCAAGTGGAGAGACAGACAGACAGCCAGAAAGACTATGGATGGGGGCGGCATTATCAAAATTATTGAAAGATCTCGACCAAAGGAATTTGATCTTCCAAGCACTGGAATGGTAAGACATATAATCAAAGTAGATCGTAATTTTCGTAAATTGAGAAAATTGCTGCATTTCCGGCAAATTTTCTATATTAAGCTTACGAAGTACCCTCACTGAACTTGTCTCCTATATTGGTTACTCCTACCGATGACAATAATTTGATAATCGGTTTATTTGTTATCTACGGTCGATTTTAGCGCTAGTGGTCCTTGTATACTGTGAATTTGGCACTCGCTTATGGCTGATAAATAAGTCCAAAACAAAGGACACAAAAGAACTTCTGCTTATGGGCCTCCAGCGTTAATGGTGCATTACCGACGCAGACAGACAGATATCGAGTCTGCTCAAGCTGCGATTTGCGTTGCGTTTGTGGCGAAACGATGTTTCATTCTAATTAACTGCAGTGCTTGCCACAATTACAGATGCGTGAATCGATGCATTCCGGCCTTTGTTCCTCCATAAATGGATTTTCCGGCTTTCGATCAATTCTGAATAAAGTGCTCTGCTCCATTTGATCGCAGTTGCAAGTGTTCGCGCGCAGCGTTTTGCCTGCCACTAGAAGCTCGGCTGCAGCTGCGGCGATCGTGCCGCATGCCGCAAATGCAGACCAACACATGCGCATTGAGAAGCGATGCTGCGTCTGCATACGGGGCGATGCATTTTCTGCAAATAATAACAAAAGCGCAAATAAAAAAATTAATAATAATGACGATAATGAAAATAATAAGAAAATGGTAAGAAAATTGCGCTGAATGAAAATTCTGCATTTATTGTTGTACAAAAAGACGATAAAACCGCGCTGCATGCTTAACGAAGTAATTAGTCGGCTTTTCATTGCGGCGGTGCAACGTCAACGTGCAACAACCAAGACAGGAGCGCGCGCGTTCTATCGCACCAAGCACCAAGTAGTTCGAGTGACCCGTAGTTACAGGCCCGACATAGACCGACCGACTGCCCGGCAGATAGTGAGACAGAACCGCCGGCCAAAATCGATGCGCAGGATATTCGCGGCGCAGTAGTGATATCCTCTTTGTGTGTCCGTAGCAAAATGACGCGCTCGCCCGGTGCCAGTTTCGGTGTCGCGCTCCTGTGGAGCTGTCTGAGCATTTGGCTGCAACTGCAGGCCACGCGCGCAGCCATACATTCGCGTGCCGGATACTCCGCAAATAGTGTTGTCGACGATGCCGACGCGAATGGAGAAATGCAGGCGGCGCCGGAGTTGCCCTCCGTTGCGCCGGCTTTCGCGTCGGCCACGGTAAACTCGGATTTTGTGGATAAAATGTCGTGGCGATGCGCCAATAACGCCAGCTGCCTCTACGCGGTCGGCAACAGCGTCCTGCAGTCGTATCGGCGCGGTGAGACCGTCAAGCTGGGTTTCTTCGATCTAGTGAAACTGCAGCCGCCACCCAAGTCGAGTGCCACGTCCTCGAGCGGCAGTACGGTGAAGGAAACTGGCCGCGGCATGTCTTCGTTTGTCGACTTCATCAGTGGCAATGCCATCCGCTTGCCCGTCGGCCCAATGGTGTTCAGCGTGCAGCGCGCCGAAGACAACGGCGACTTCATTGAGATAGCGCTGCTAAAGAAGGCCGCCACTCAAGGTACTTGGGAATATTGGGGAAAAACAATAATACTTCGGAATAAGTACCTAGTCGGTGTAAAACGTTGTAGTTACCTCTCTGAAGGTTTTTTTCGAGCATCCTTCCGTCGGCATGTTTAAAGCCATTTTGTGCCACCGGGGATCTATTGGTATGTTCTCGGTCCCTGACGTCAAGGGTTCCAGGTTTAGTTCCTAACAGAATCATAGAATCTGACGAAAGACTAATTTATGTCAAATTATTTTTTGTGTGTGGTGCTTCTAAAGGGTGTCCCAATAACAGTGCACGATTTAATTTAAAAACAAGTAAGAAAGCATCAGTCGGGTTTCACCGACAGAGTAATACCCTACACCAAGTAACTGAGTGGGCGGCCCACGCCCATTTTTGTCAAACTAAAAGATATTCCTAATAGAACTGTATATATAGCAAATATTGACACTCTGGGGGGACTACAAAAGAAATGATCGATATATATTATTTACCGCCTTCATGGTGGGCGAATCACGCTCATTATTTAAAAATTTAAAGGTACTCTTACCAGCACTAAATTGACCAAAAATGGACGTTCTGGTATATATATTATGGAAGTTGAGGATTTTCAGCTTACCGCCTATATAGTAGGCAGACCACGGCCATTTTGTTATATGGCATGTAGGGCAGATATTTGAACTTAAGAACCAAATTTTATTCGTTTAAATTCATAAATAGTTAATTGAAAGGCATTTTACGGGAAAAAAATTTTTCGGCTATATAGTGGGCGGGCCACGCCCATTTTTTGGTGTGTCGTAGAGGGCTCACACCTTACCTTAAATACCAAATATTATTCCTTTAAATGAGTAATTAATCAATCAAATTAAAGCCATTTTACTGAACAAATTCCGAGGGAGTGGGACTGACAGGCCCATTGTTGGCGTGTCCTTTATTCGATTTGACTAATTTTAACACTTTACCTAACCCGAGGTTCACCGTGATTGTGTACGAAGTTTGGTCCAAATCGCACAACTCTTTCTTTCTTTCCTGTCCTAACAGACAGCCAGACAGACGGACAATTCTGCGAAGTTCACGAGCGGTCTCGGCGAAGTTTTCCTAATTTTTATAATGGGTTTCCACAATTATAGCGCGTGCTTCCTTTGTGTAGCGTTGCATTTTTATACCCTACACGCCTGGAAGTCCCACTACCTCGGGTTTTTCGAATAAATTGCTATAATTTGTCTAATTACTCATTCAAAATAATAATACTTAGGGCCAGTTTCACAGTGGAAATTTAAACTCTGATTGCAGTTTAAATACGGATTTTCAGTTTCACAGTTGGAAGTTAAATACGATTTAAATGGCCGATTGTGGATATTTAAGTACGGCACAGAGTTGAATTTATGAACAGCTGATTTCAGATGTGCAAGCAAGCTGCGTGGCCAGAATTAGAATTTATAAGATTAAAATTAAGCATAAAACTGCATGGAATAGCACATATAAATAACACAGTAGTACATAAATAATATAATACAATATAATATAATACAATATCCAACAATTCACTTATTTTAGTCAACGAAAATTTGCTGCCTCCACAATTGAGCAATTGAACATAGTATGTTTTTAGCAAGTTGTGCCAACCTTCAATTGTCAAATATTCGAAGTTGCCATTCATTATTCCGTATTTAAATAAATGCACTGTGAAACCAAAGAAAATTAAACTAAATTTAAACTCAATTTGAAAATTAGATTTGAATAGCCACTGTGAAATCCGCCCTTAGTATTTAAGGTGAGGTGTGGACCCTCTGAAAAATTCCAAAAAAATGGGCGTGGTCCGCCCACTGTATAGGCGGCAACAATTTTCCGGTAAAATGGCTCTCAATTGACTACTTATGCATTTAAACGAATGAAATTTGGTTCCCAAGTTTAGATAGAGGACCTACATGCCATCTAAGAAAATGGGCGTTGTCCGCCCACTATATAGGCGGTAAGCTTGCAATCCTCATAACTTCTGTAATATACACACCAGAGCATCCATATTTGATCACTTCATTGCAGGTGTGAATATCATTATATTCCCCAAAAATGGGTGTGATCCGCCCTCCATGGGGGCGGTAAATTTAATATACCGATCGTTACTGTTGTACACCTGTCAGAACATCAATATTTGGAATATGTAGACTTATGAGGAATATCTGGTAGTTTGTCAATAATGGGCGTGGTCCGCCCTCTATATAGGTGGTACATTTAAAATACCCATAATTTCATTTGATTCAGAGCACCCAGCGTCCCACGCCTTACAAGGTGTAGGGTACTATTCTGTCGGGCTAATCCGACTGATGCTTCCCTACTTGTTAATAATCGGAACAATCGTACACAACAGCTTTAAAATTTTAGAGCTGCCGCTGGCATAGGAAAAAATGACACAGAATTCAAATCGTGTACTTTTATTGGGACATCCTTTATTTCTTTTGCCCGTTGTTTCCTTACATTTTGAATAATAAATTTATAACCAGTCCACCAAAAATGCTAAAAAAATATTTTAAAAATCTTTTTCAACTAAAAGCATAGCTGTTAAATTGCGATTACGATTAGTAATCAATTAAATTGCTTTAAAAAAGAATTATAATAATTATATAATCCTCGATCGATAAATTTCTGATTAGCCCTCTAACCGGCAAATTTTTGTTTTTGATGAAAAAATTACAGTATACTAATTTATATGAGAGAAACAAGAATATGAAGTCAGATTTCAAAAAAAATCAATAGGTATCTCTCCAGGAGCAAAAAGGAGTACCCAGCCTTAAGGCGGGCTTGTCTGTTAAAGTATAAAAAAATTATGATTAGTCCATAGTAAGTTTAATTGAAAAAATAGTTGTACTTCAAAACATTTAAAATTAAAAGGTTATAAATGTAAATTAAATTTTTATATATGATATGAAAAATTTATGGTTTATCGAATATCAGCTGGTGGCGCATAAGTTCGCCTATAAGCAGTCCTCATTTTAGGACTTGAAATTGGTGGTCTACCCTCTGTTTTATTGTTTTTGCATTTGAAAATAAGCACAACACATCAGCAATTTCTATTCAGAAATCAGGCAACTTCAAATGATATCTGTACTTAGAGACCCTGTTATATTAAAGCGATGATAGAGTAAGTACGCAGTTACGATTGTCATGTCCAGCATGTTATAAAATAAGCGCAACGTAAATTTTTTCGTCTTCAGACGAATGTGACAGCGCCCTAATAAGCCATTATATCAACACCAACCATATGATAGCTCTTTCACAATTTTTGGGAAGTCGATTTCTACGTATTTTTTTTGGTTTTCTATCAAAACGAGTAGCTTTTAGTCCTTGAGCGGTGTCAGTGGAAGTGCGAGAAGGCTAAACACGAACATAAGTAGAAACTAGTCGGACACATTTTGTATCTTTCAACTGTATAGAGGATATATTTACACCAATAGCATCGCTCACAAATTTTTCTGAATAGCCCCGTCCTTTATTTTTTACGTCAATGTCCTTCGAAAGCTTACAAAGTAAAATAACAAAGCCGAAAGTAGTCGGAATAGTATATTCACCTACTTTTATTTCTGGTAACAATGATCGCGCACTTTTTTTCCGTTGGGGCCTTTTCCTTTTTTTTATCGATTTGACCTATTATTGTGCTGCTATATAGGTAAGTACTGATCGATCAAATGTGATTAAGTTCATGAGATTCATTGGCTTCCTTAACGGTAATATTTATTGAGGATGACAGAAGGTCAACGGCACTAGAACTTGTCAAATGCTCTAAATAATTATCTATTTGTGCAAAACCTTTATTGGGTATTTGAAAATCAGGATAATACGCTATCATCATTGTCCAAATCATCCTAGCTTACGCTATTGCCGTCTACAGAATCATCAATATCTATCACATAGTTATTCAATTGTTCAATAGCTTTTTCGCTTATAAGCGATAAATTGAAATGTTTACGATTAGTTGCCATGCTCACAACTGCGAAACAATTATTTCGAATCGCCCGAAATATATTTATGAGTATATTTTTTATACTTGCAAAAAATATTGTTTTTTTTTACCTGGAACCGGCAACCCCGCCTTTAGGCGTGGTACACTTTTAGCTTATCAGAAGCTTATACATCTTGGAAAATACACAACAAAGATCATAGTATCTAACAAAAATACCGTAGCTATACAGTAATCATTTTTTTGTAACAATTGAAGCCCGATAACAAATTTTTTTAAATTTTTAAATATTCCCTACACGGTCAAATAATTTTTTTTTTAATTTCACACGAATTTTCGACTTAGATTGATCACAGATGCTTGTACCGATGCGCAAAGAACATGAAAACCGGATATTCACGTAGCTTTGACATTTTTTCCATAATTTCATAGTTATAAAAGTTGACTTATAAAGACGTTACGCTACTGCTATTTTGCTTAACCCCGCCTTTTGGTGTCATTGCCGGTTAGAGGGTTAGGAATTGATTACGATTACAAATAATCAATATATTATCAGGATTACTTGAGATTACTAAAAAGAATCAAAAAGGAATCAAAAGTAAGCAAAAATAATCGACTACTTATTAAGATTACTTTTTATTCGTAATCGCAATTTAACAGCTATTTTTACAAACCTATCTGAAAGGATATGTTAACCCTCAACTGCATATGACCGTCTACAGGCGGTCACCACCTAAACGCATATAACAACTAAACTAAAATGTTTAGCGATATGCTTGTATATAGTGCAGCTTAGTAATAAAATCTATAACATTTTTTCCTTCTACGCCAATGTTGCAGCTTTTCGGGTTTTTGAGAATTCGTCAGTTGAATTGAAAAAAGTGGGAAAAGTGAAAATAACTATTTTTTGCTGCAAGGCAGTTTTTATTTAATGTTTTGACCTATATAGCATTGAAATATTCAACTGAATAATTTTTGATAAGTGGTCTGAAGTGTTCTGAATGTAATTTAGTGATTTGCAATTTTGATTTGTGTTTTTGTGACGTGCAGTTGGCGCTAAGGCCGTCTGTAGGCGGCCCCATGCAGTCAGATCAAAAAAAATGGTCAGAAAATGCAAGTTGTTATCATATGAAATTTTTGAATGTGTGTGATTTTCTTTCTAATTACAATTATGGGAAAGAGAGAATGGAGCAGATATTCTCATGAATTCGTACATCCGGTTTGGAGAAATACCGACGAACAGATAGTGGCAAAGAAAGTTCCTTGTGGATATTAGGAGGAATTCGTTGCAACTGCATTTGCTGTAGATATTTCCATTGTTGTTTGTTTACAAAGACAACCAAGCAGTGCATCTTGCTTCAACATATGTAGGAGTTCAGGCTTTTGGTATAATCAGTGCGATCTAGCAACAAATTCGCCCCGTCGGATTCGTAGTACAAAGCTGTATCAAGGAGAAAACTGCCCAAATATAGGCAAAGAATACAGCCGCCACATAAGCGGTGTTAAGTTCATTCGGTGTTAGGACATTCTGATCGGCCGTTATAAAATTCGTTTCAGGACAGGCAAATGTCCATCACGCCTATTTCACCATGTTCTGGATTTAGCGATGAGGAATGCATATGTTTTGCATCACCGCATAGGTTAGGTTGAGCTGGCTGCATAAAAAGGCCAGTCATGGACCATGTTGGGTCCTTAGCGATACCAGTTAGAGTTCCGTTTAGGAGTGGTCAAAGTAATGATCTGTCAGAATTTGGGTGTGCTTCACAAATCTCCAAAGAGGCCCGATACCCGGATCCGAAATCTGTTCGAGCCCTGAAAAGACAGATACTCCAAAACAAGTCAGACGAGTTCGAGCGAAGGCGGGGCAGGAGCACGGTTTGTGTTCCAAGGTATCTCTGCTACCCGCTTCTTTGCATTTCCTGCAGCTGTCGTCGTTTGTTATACCCATCCTATGTGCATGCTCTACTACAAGGCAGTGTTCCGTTAGTGCACCTATGATAGCTCTACATTCTATTCTTGGGAGAGCCAATATAAGCATATGTATATACTTTCCGTCATAGGGATTTAACATGGTTTTGGAGGTCACACAGGTGCTTAGGTTAGTATCACCATATAAATGTATAACAATTTCAGCACATTGAACTTCCACGGTTTTGGGAGCACTTGTTCTCATCTCAGACAAGGAGACAGTTTGCCGGCCAGGTCATCAAGGTGATAAAACACCGAAAGCTTTTATCCTTCTATACTTTCCATCACATGATATTAGATATGATGGTGTCAACCATTAGCCAATTTTTCGTGACAAAAGTGATAAAAGGCGATGTCGTAATATGCACTAAAGTCTGAAACTCAAGCAATTCCGAAAAATGCAATATACCGTTGTGTATGACTTCCAAACAGTCATGTTTCAAAAAATTTAACACTCTATAAAAAACATAAAATATATATGCTAAATTCTGTGTTTATATTAACAGTTTGCCTTAGTTTATTGGCTTTTAAAAATAAGCATAATCCAAAATAACACTTGTTTGACTTCCACACATACTTCGAATTTTTAGTGACCTACCTGCATACGGCCGCCTAGAGGCGGTGTACCCTTTTTGGAGGCTACAGGGTCAAGTAGGGTCTTGATAAAAAAAATAATAGCAGAATCGTGTTTTGTGGCCTAAATGTAGTTAGAAAGTGAATTTTAATTTAAAAAATCTCTCCTATGCAGTTGAGGGTTAAACGAACCTCAACCTCATTATCGAGTTTTTCAGTGACTCTCAAACTTAGTGTAACATAGTTCAAAGCCGAAGACTGACAGCCATGTCCTCAATTAATACGATTCTTAGAAAAAAAACGGAAATATTTTGTTCGGTCATATTTTAAATATTTTAAAAAATGTGTACACTGTAGTGTACAAGGGTAGTGAAAGGGTTAAGAAATATTTATTGAAAGAATCTCATTTAATTTTCACCCTCCGTTATTATTATAAACTTTAGATTAACTTCACTTTCTGTCCGCGTTATGTATGTAGTGGAATCTAGTAATCAATTTTTCACCCACTTCCCGACTACATAGAGATCTGGAACTTAGCACACATGCGTAAACACGATGACAATACAAGAATCAATAAATTTTATGGGCGTAGGATAAGGGGCGTGGCACTTTTTCATCAACTCCAGATTTGTGTATAACTTTAGAACTACACATCACACATCAATGAAACTCGGTAGGAACTTACTACATATCCATATCCTTCTACTGAGAAAATAAGGCGGACACTGGATAAGGGGCGTGGAACCGCCCATACAAACAAAATTTTTGATCTCGATTAGCTTTGGAGCTAAAGGTCGTGCAGCATTGAAATTTCGTATGCAGTCGCCTCTTGGATGTGTCGTCCCACTGGTAAAATTGTGTGGGTGTAGGATAAGGGGCGTGGCACTTTTTTATCAGCTCCAGATTTGTGTATAACTTTAGAACTACACATCACACATCAATGAAACTCGGTAGGAACTTACTACATATCCATATCCTTCTACTGGGAAAATAAGACGGGCGGTGGACAAGTGGGCGTGGCACCGCCCCTACAAACAAAATCGTTTATATAGAATAGCTTTGGAACTAAAGGTCGTGCAGCATTGAAATTCCGTATACAGGCCCCTCTTGGATGCTTCGTCCCACTGGTAAAATTTTATTGACGTAGGACAGGGGGCGTGGTACTTTTCAAGCAACTACACACTTGGGCTTCAGTTTATAATTATAGGTACATCACACACATCAATGAAAAACGATAGGAACTTACTCGCCGCGCCTTGCAAGCAAAACAACAACAACTCATCGCGCCACAAATGTGCCACGAATATTAGGGTCGATCACAGCCGTATTATTTGTTAAAATGAGGATATGACATATGACGATAGGAAACACTGTGAATACCCTAAATATTGAGTACAGCTCTGCAAGTTTTAAATTCTTTTTGTGAAAAATTTCAGAGCTCTAAAATTGAATTTATGGGAGACTAAAAAGTAGAAAATATATTTATATATAAAAAAAACTTTTTAAAAATAAGCTTTAATTTATTTGATGTACTAAAAAGTAGAAAATAAATTGTTTCCAAGTCACCTGTATCTTACTATTAATAAAAGCTTGTGCGCTCAATATCCATATTCAAAATATCTTTCATTACTAGAATCTATTAGCAAAAAATTATTTAAATAAAATATTGTGGTAACTGGTTGACAAATATTGAACACATGAGTGCCCCAAGCTTTTATTAATAGTAAGATACAGGTGACTTGGAAAGAATTTATTTTCTACGTTTTAGTTTTTAAAAAGTTTTTTTTTATATAATTTTATTTTTTATTGGGGCTGATCGTTTCATATTGAAATGAATTTTTTTTTTCGCTTATAAGCACATGACCCCATAAAGTCTAGTGGGAATTCCACCCCGGCGATTATAAGTTATAAATTATCTGTTTGCCGCTGTCGAAATTCGAACATACAAAAGCGTGTATCTAAATACTTTTCCCTTATCTACAAATTCGCAGCGAAAGATTATCTTGCTTCAAATCCATCTAAGGAGTGTCAACAGCTTCACAAGTTCCATATTCTGCGCATGTAGGTACATATACTAAATTCGTTCGCACGTTGACATAAGGCAACTTATCCGCACGTCGGCACACATCGGTCCAGCCCTCACTTCCTCAAGGCAACTGAGCGATGCCATATGCCATGGTGGGGATCCAATTATGCAATATAATATAATATCCAATATATTTCCCGAGTCAAGAAGAATGCAAACGCCCACAGCCTGACATTGTGAATTGCATGACATCAGGCTCAGAAGTCCATAAATTATCATATTACACATACCAAAAAGGAACATTATTGTCAAAGAGGGTATTATATCTAACATTAACTGCAGTATATGCAACAATACACAAACAAGCATAATTGACATTTGGTGTCATTTCCGTACACTGTGAAATATGAGTAGCTAAAGTTAATAAGTATTTTCTTGACTACTACGGCCAGAACAAATAGTAAACATACTTTTTAATCACCCACTGATGTAGAATTCTAAGCTTATACGTTAAAATTACATACGAATTTTTCGGAAAATTGCAGTAGCCGAAAATTTCTAACTTCGATTCTTGAAAGCTCGTGACCCAATCATTCTTCCCATTTCCGCATTTGTTGTTTTATTTTGTTGGATCTGCTATACACGCAATATGTACGTACCAAGTTGGGTTGAACGAAAAAATTATTTTCTTACGTATTGTATACAATCTCGAAAATTTGTCCAGAAGCTTTCATAATAAAAGTAGCACTTGGGGAAGTTTTCTTCGAATGATGAGTATGTACTTGGATCTGGGGTCTGAAAAAATAAATCCCGAACTTTGAAAATTCCCTCTTTTCGATCTTCAAATATCGATTTTCCAAAGATTTAAATTTCCGCTCGAACCAAATGCATTTAACTTTTAGCAATGCCATACTCGTAAATTAAAATTTTTGGCTAACTAAATAAACATGGGTAGAACACCATCGGCTTAGGAGGTATCCAAGTATTTACATCATACATTCTGAAAAATTTTTTGGAAAAGAATAACAACCTTGTCCCAAAAACCTAACTGAAAGTACTGTACCTGTCCAGAAATTGTGATTTCCATGTTTAAATCGACATCCCAAAAACCAACAGAAATGTTTTCAAACTTTCAAACAAAATGATTATAAAGGAATGACTATAACACTCAATTATACAAATTGTACAGAATTTTTTCATATGAATGTCTATATAACGACCAGGACCATTTCATTGGTTCATAAATCATTTAGTTGCTTAATTCATTCATTTTGTTGAAATGTTTTTAGTTGTCTTAATTTAAAATTAAATTTTCTAAAAATTGTTCTCTTGAAAAGTCACTCAAATATTTTCAGGTGTATTTGGCACCACATTCAAAATGTCACGAATTTTTCAAATGATATCATAAAACAATTTACATCTTCTCGTCAAGTTTCTTAACCTTCATACTAGGACCTTTATCATATTTGATACTATTTTTTGAGAAAGTTTGCGTTTTCGTTCCAAATGGTGTCATCAGTCAAACGCCCGTACGATTTCTCTCAATAAGAGTTTGTAACTTTTGACGATGCCATTTAGGGCAAAGACGGAATAATAATCTCTCAATTTTGTTTTACCCCAAAGGTTCCAGGGAAAAAATGTGCCTGTGTTTCTAGTATCCAATGTGCTATTATGAGACAAATTTGTTTAAGATTTTTGGAGATTAATGAGGGTTAAGATATGCGTCTGCGCGCGTGTGTGTGCATCGGCAGGGTGGGTAGGTGTTAATGATATAGTGTGTGAATTACGTACATTACTGAGATTAATGAATTCCTAACGGTTACAGAGACGACGCGAACGCGATTGTTGGTGGTTGTTAATATTCATTAGAAGTGCCGTTGAATGTGCTTCATTTCAGTGCCAAAATCTTGACATTCATTTTCCATCAATCATAAGGCATGGTGATTCACCCTCCCCCCGCACATATCTGAAGCTGTCACGTATGGGCACATAGTACATGATTGTAATGTTATCTCTTCTTTTCTTCGGCAGGACGACGTGGCGGCGATGATGGAGGTTTACTTGGTGGTGGCGCAGGCGGCGGTGGCTTACTAGGTGGAGGTGGTGGAGTTGGTGGAGGTGGTGGCGGCATTCGGCATCGCAAGAACCAGGACAAGAAGCAGTTTCAAATGTACATCCCGATGTATCTGGCTGCGACCACGTTCGGCTGGACAATGGTAGCCGCGAAGGCGGTTGGCCTACTCACATTGAAAGCGCTGGCCATTTCCAAATTGGCTTTTGTGGTGGCAGCCATGGTTGTCATAAAGAAGCTGATGGATAATGCCTCCGAAAAGTAAGTTTAAATTGTGATAATGCGGCTGTTGAGGCAGACGTGCCTGCCGGTAAGGCCACTCAGAAACAGCGACTTGTGCTTAATCCCATTACCCGCAATTGCAGAATGATGTACCAATATCCGGAGCATACGCCCTACATGATGCCCTACAGCATGGACTATCCGATGCACACGATGGGCGGCGGTGAAATCGCCACCAGTGAAATGTACCCCGCCGCGATGCATCTGGCGGCGGCGGCTCCACTTGCGCACCAGGGACACCCAGGCTTGGAGAGCGTAGGCGCCGAGAGCAATTTGCATCACAGCATCGCGAACGTGCACAACAACACGCAAGTGATGGCCGCCCTGAATGCGGCGGGTCTGGGACATAATGTGAAGCGCGATGACTCTTGGATTGCGAAGAGTAAGTATGCTGTCTGATGTTGGCGCCTTCACGCGCACTCAATCCATTACTATAAATGTAGACTGGATGTTGGCTATGAAAAGGTCTAAGTTCCCGAATCGAATACCCTTCTCTGCGTACCCGACCAAGTTCCGTAATGGTCACGCTCTGGCAGTGGCGGCAGGTGCTGCTGTAGTTGAGAAGGAAGTAGAAGAGATAGAAGCCGAGCGAGACGATATCTTCAATGAGGAAGAAAGTATCCAGAATACTTTGGAGTTTTTCGGCATGGAATCTCACTGAGCGAGGATATATCTAGCTATGAGCTTTGAAAGAAAAAATAACATGCATTCAAGATGAGCTGTGACTAGTTTCCGGTTCGGAAACTAGGATTAGGTACGATTGTACCTTCTAATACATTGAAGTTCTTGACTAAACTCCCATAAGTTTCATAAAAATCTACCTTGTTTAATATTTACAATTTTCTGTCGGAAACCAATTTGAAAATATTTTTAATAGCACGTTTTTTAACGAAACATCTTTAGATTTAGGGTATTTTTCTATCGGTGAAAACCGATTGATGGTTCCTTACGTGTTAGCAAAGAGTATGTTAACATACTCTTAGGTGTTAGTTTTATTTTTATTGTGATATTTGCAGTCCTTCTATATGAATAACATATATAAACCATATGAAATATTTTTCTGAGTCCCGAAATATTATGGGATTAAAATTTTGAATCCTTTAAATTCCAGTATTGGAATAAATTTTCTAGATTGAATTCCCTAGTTTATAGCGAAGGGAAATGTAGCGCTAAAAATATTTTGTATATCCTCGAGCTGAATCTTTCGTCTTTACTTTAAAAGCTTTAACTGCTTTAAATCTAGCAACAAATCTGTTATATTTTTACTTCTCGCGATGAATTGGCAATTCTCAGAGAGCTTCTCAACCCATTCGGATTCGGTTAATGTAGGTCCTGATATCTTGTGCAAAATATAACAAGCAAGTTATTGCGAGAAAGCTAGGCCTAAGCCCACACGGGCTGTTGCGCAAATCAATTATTAAAATCATTAATATTTATTTTACTAAATATTTTAAAAACTTATTTAAACCAGCTCTCTAATAATTACAGCGTCTGCAGCGAGACGACCTCTGGCCTACAATTACCTTCAGTCATCCCACCCGTACTACAGGACATGAAGAGAATCCAGCCGATTGATGGACGGCTCAGTCGATTAAATATAGAAATGTATTTGTAAGCATGGCTTAGTGAAATTATTAGATCGAGATATAGACAAAGTATTTAATAGTTATTATACTGTAGTAAAATACTTGTTAAACTTTGCGGCCGTAGTGTAACACACACATTTGTAGGCAATAAGTTATATTAGTATATGGTAAATGTTCTGTTTTGATTTTGTTCAGTTGTTGATTTATAAGAAAAGCATAAAATGCTTCAAAAATATTCTTGCTTCGGCATGTAAGCGCGTCTTCTAATACTGGCACAATCCTGCTTCAATTATATATATTCACAATTCGTTCCAAATAAAAATGACAGTATAGCAGCAGCAACAACAATGATGATGATTCAATCACACGCGTTTACAGTGCAGAGCATGATGACAAAAAAAAGTGTATACAAAAAAAGAAAAACTTTATTATACTAAATCCAAAAATTTAAATATTATTTAAGGGAAAATGTATATTTATTAACTTTAAATTATTTTAATGACAATAAATATAGATCAAATGAAATAAATTATTCACAAAATAAATAAATAAATAAATAAGTGTCTAAAATAAATATATTTCAATTATCTTTGCTATATTTATTATTTATTTCTTGGCCTTTAAAAAAATTAAATAATGTGAATAATTAAAAGTCAGCATTAATATCTAGACTACAGGAAGAATTACGAACATTTTGAACGAATTAATTCGGGCCAAAAGAAGAGAGAGGGCAAATAGAGCAAGTGGCATGATTCAAGTTGAGTCAGAGAAAAGATATTGCAATCAACTATTTATAACTCAAAAATCAATAACAACAACAACAACAACAATTATAACCAGGGAGATTATATAGAGTATCAAGCTGACGATAAGGAGGATCTGTTGAAAACAAAGATCAGCACTGCGTAGTCCTCAGTAGAGTGTACTCGAATACATACCCGTACTCACAGTGAATCTCGTTCTAGAGTCGTAGCGACGATCTGTAGTCGTTATAAATGAGCTTTACAAATGTAAACACCAAGATGTAGTTAATTTACTGAGCATAGTACTAGTTTCACTTAGAGCTCTGACCTATACTTCTTTTACTTGAGTGATACGAAATCGCAGAAAACGAGAAGTTAAAGTTAGTAAGAACAATGGACGATTAGGAAGTTAAGTTAGTTAAAGATATGTATGTTCACATTCACACTAAATCATTGATTGCTCAGAGGGCTTGAGCTGTACATTCACTCATCCAATTCAATCCCAGATCAGTTCAAGTCACTCTCAATGCTAGGCGTGACATTATCATGGCTTATGACGCTATACATTCGTATGCAAACGGTGATTTTGTTATGCTGAGCTAGTTAACGGTTTGGTTGGGCTTTTGCGCAACATACGCTATGTTATGTGCTTCCTGGGCTACTATATCTGTCGGCACTTCGGCCATACCTTCGAAGAAGCCATCCAGGGCGCGCGCCCAGCCCGACGAATACGTGTCATGATGTGGCACATCTGATACATGCTTCTTCTGTGACAACAGCTTCTTCAGGGAGATAATCACAGACAGAAGCAAGGCAATCTTCGACACGATTAACGCCTTGCCAGCCAACAGAAAGAGCCCCTTCAGCACAAGCGCCCCTATCAAACTGATCTTGGTCATGACCAGCATGAGCATCGGCATCATGTTCTTCATTTTGCCACGTCCCTCCTCCAGCGCTTCGACCGGACTTATGGAAACGCCAATATTAAGATTTCCCTTTGGTTCCGATTTAATCACAAAATCGGCATTGCTGGAAAATTTGTACCGCACGGCGCGTGAGCGTATGAATCGCCAGATTTTGCCCGCCATTAGTAGGCCGAGTGTTTCATCTTCGGAGTCCATGGAGCGCTGCAACCAAATATCATCGTCCGGATCGTAGGGCGCTTCCTCAATATCTCTGCAGCGGAGGGAACCAATGTCGTAATTAAAGTGGGAACATTTGATATAAGATTGCAGAAACACACCCATTTTTTGTAATACTGAAGTCTTCATTGACGTCGATGGTCGTCTTTTTGAACATGCGATTAAGGTACACGAACAATTTGACCCTCACACAGGATTGATGATCCTTCTCGCTGTAACACTTGTTGTACAATTTTCGCAGGAGTTCATCTTCCAGCTTGTTATGATTCACGACAGGGATCTGCAACATAATGAAATTGAATTATAACGAGGCAGCCAGGATTATGGCAATTAAGGCTAAAATAGTCAACGAAGGATGTTTGAAAGACTAGCAAGAAAATCGATGCTAGATTTTTGTTCTTAATACAAATAAAGTTTATATTCTTAATGTAGGCTTAAGTAACTTTGAAACAATTTAATTTTTAATATATTTAATTCGTCTTCGTTTTTGTTAAAACCTGGTGTGAATTTCGCTTCGGTCTGCAGAACAAATCAATTAATCAATCAATCAAAATCGAGTTAGCATGATAATTTCCAAAAACACTCAAAAAGTATATTTATCCTGATGTAAGAAGTTTTCTAATGCTCTGCATGAAATGTAAGGAAATTTCGTAATTGGTTTTTCAATTTTGATTTTGATTCAGTTGATGAAATAATGCTATAATTTTTTTCCATTGCATTGGAAAATTCAATAGCCCAATTCACAATCTTGTGCAAATGGTCTGGGAATTTCGCAATTGACAGTTTTGTAGCAAACTTACAGTAGTTTTGACAGTAGTTTGCTGTCAATTGCAAAAATCCCAGACCATTTGCACAAGATTGTGAATTGGGCTAATATTTCAGTAAATAATTTATCATTGGAATAAATGAAAAATAATTTCTAAATAGTTCGAAACCTTAATTTATAATTTGATTCCAGAACTATAAATTAATCGTGTGAAAAAGAACATGCCACCACTGAAAACTTGCAACGTATAACAGAACCGGTTTTTTTGCAGTTTACAGATTTATTTAAATTACAAAAACAAGGAAACTTGGCGACATTTAAAAATAATGCTACCTTGGGCACCACGCAAGGGATCGGAAAAATACCAACTAATAAAAACATTGGTTTTTATCTGAATCTCATTCCACAGAAAAACTTACTGTAGTTTTAGATTTCACTTTTTTAAGATATCCGCAATTTTCGCCGGATGCTATTCATGAAAGGCATACAGTTATATTTACGATCAATGGCCTTTTAACTTGACTTTTCACTCAAAAAATGCCTGCTCTACTAATTTTTTTAAGGAAGTGCTGCAAGTTTATTGGAAAATCAACTCACAAGCATTACAACCAACCTACATGGAATTCAAACAGAATTAATCCTCTAGTACGCAAAATTTCTTTCTGAATAAAAAAACGCCACGATTTCATATTTTTAATGTAATTACAAAAAAAAGTTTGCGAAAAAACATCTCAGCCGGGCCATAGCATAGCATCTAATAGAAAGGGAAATAATTTTTTAATTATTTCTTTGCGCAGCGCCACTTTTCGCGATTTATTAGCAAATCTCCGAGATTATTCTTTGTCATGAGAAACTTCTGAATCCGTTCGGATTCGGAAAATGTAGGTCCCTTTAACTTGTGTAAAATATAACAAGCACACACAAGTTAATGCGAGAAAGCTAGGCCTTAGCCCGTATAGGTTGTTGCGCCAATCAATTATTATTAATTATTATTATAATTATTCTCTTTGGCAAGTAAGTCCGAATAAAAACTATTCTTTCTAACATTCAAGCTGCCGAATAAACATAAACTCGTATAATATTAATTATTATTTTTAAATTAAAACGCATTTGGGCGATTTTACTGAAGAATTTGAAAATTTTAAGGTAAGAAAGTTTTAATTTTTAGGTAATTTCTAACCTATTTTTATAATTTTGTTACAAATATTTTTAAATTATGATTGCTTACTGATTTGTACTTATATGTAAGAGTATGTAAAAATTCGACTGCGCTAGAAAAATTTTCAGAGAATCTTCTCTGTTAACGTTTTTTAAATTATTGATCTAACTCAATCTAGGTTATTGAACGTTCTTTGACTCATAAGTCTTAATCTCTCGTCATCATGCCACACTAAACACCATAAGGTTTTTTGAATTACCGTGTTTTCGTTGGTGTTGATGGCCGGAGTACCGTGTACGGCTAGCACAAGGGTGAGCGTGAATGCGCTGAGAACTGTCACCGTTTTCATGTTGACTTAAAGGTGAGAATTCCCTGATTTGGACGCTCTCTCGCTTTGGCAAATTTCAAGTTAAACACAGTTTATAATAATTTATGGTATGTCCTTTTACTGATATACTGTTCCTTGCACTCGGACACACGCCTGCATTTCCAACGCACGTACACCGCCTCAATTTGCATTCACTACGCGCACAGGCACAAACACCGGCAGATGATAACGCAATATCCTGAAGTGTCACGCGAACATAAGCCAAATGGATTTCCTTCGAAGTTGAGCATCAAAGCGGAACGCAATAAAAGCAAACGCGAGAAGCCAAAACAAGCCAGAAATATCCTTTGCGCCTTGTTGCTACTGCTACTGCTGTGATGCTGCTAAGTAACGGAGACGCTTGCGAAATTCAGTGACATTGTCTCGTCGCGATATAAGAAGACCTAATGCGAGTTTTCCCGCCTTGATTAAGATTTTATATGAGCCTCTAAAGCGCCAGCTCTGCACCAGCGAAACTGGGAATCTAGTCTACTTGTGCACTCTGCTCACTTTGGCGAACTTTTCGCAAACTGGCTGCGGTGCTCTCTGCCCGTGCGAGTGCCACTTATGGCACGATCCCCAAAACGAGTTCGTCGAACTAGCCAGGCCAGTTTAAGGAGTCGCCACTGCCACGGCCACGGCCACCGTAAATGTCTAATGCTAGTTTTTTGTCGGCCAAATCTGCGCTGCTGCTCTCAGATGGCAAGCAAGCAAGACTGCTATGCCCCTTCCGTTGTCGTTTGCCTATCCCCAGCTCCATTGGATTGGATATCGAAGCACATGTCGAAGCACTTGTAGTTGCATTGCAATGGGAACACCTGCTACAGAATGAATAACAACCATAACAACAAAGACAAGAGAAAACTAAAGTAAAGCAAAGAAAGTAAATGCCAAGCCCAATTCCCAAAAGCCCATTCCCATAGTAAAAAGCGTCTGAGATGTTGTTGCTTCTGGTACTTGAGTGGGTTCCCAACTAATCATGGCCGGGCAGTAGTAATAAGTTTTTGTTCCATACGAGTTATAATAAAGAAAATTGTCGTGGAACAATTCACATATCAATAATTTATTGGCAGTTGGCAGTAAGAAAAGAAATTGTAAAATTTTTATAACAATGTGTGTTTTTATGTAGTTGTAAAAGTGACGATTGCAACAAATATAAAATTGGGCACATCTTATTTTGTTATAATAGAGTATATTTTGTTGCATCTGCGCCTAAAACAGTTTGGATTGATATATTAAAAAATTGATATGTATACTCAAAACTTTGTGGATTTCTCGTTTCAATAAAATCCAACTAAGACTATGAGGCCCCTACCGAAGTTCGGCTTGTGAAAAAGTACGAAATCTTCTTGAAGATCTCTCCAGTATAACAGAAACCACCTGATCCGGTTTAAATGTGGTTTTTCCCTTCGAGAAAACTTCATCCTTTACGTGCCGGATAGTTTTCAGTTATGACAAGTAACATTTTTCAAGACACACTGTGAAATTTGGTGCACCCTGAGGGGTCCAACCCCTACTGAAAAAGAATATAATAGTAAAAGAAACTAATATAATTCATTGCCGACTGAAAAATTAGTTTTGTGTGTTTTAATTAGAGCATATTTCCTTGATTTTAACTAATGGAATAAACAAGTGTTTAATAACTATTGAAAAAACAAACTAATTCATATTTGAAATTAACAAAAAGAGATTTTGGAAAAAATGCGGTGGTAATATAGCTATGAAGCGGATATTTACATTTTAAGGTACTATCTTGCTATGCTAAAAGCAGCAGCTATATACAAAATACACAAGTCATAAGAATGAGATTAGTCGTAGAATCTTTCTCTAGCACCCTTAATATGAGAAGCTCTAATGAATCGACCCATATATACCCCCTTTAGTAATGCATTGTGCTTTGGTATCGAAAATTCGAAAATATCGAAATTACAAGTAATAGAAAAATTGTATATCCCCAGTATTTCTCTCTTCTTCTTCTGTAAAATAACGAAAATGCTAGTTAAGGACTTTCTACATTAAGGCAGCAATATGCAGGTTGATTACGCGACACCCAACTTTCTGATTATGCGTGTTGCACCCAAAAGATCGATGGCGAGCTCTAAATATGCCTCGAACTATTCTAGTTGCTTCTGGCCGCAATGACAATGTGACAAATTAATAGACCACGGCATGTTCGAAGAGTTGACACAGACCCGCCGGAGTTGTGGTCGACATACAGACATCCAGCCCCACACCAATACGAGGTGGAAGTGGCAGACCGTGAAGTGATGAGCAAAGGAGTGTGAGGGAAGTATTTTC